>OZ023312.1:34630211-35007192 GCA_964007375.1 Ophion obscuratus | reverse complement strand
GAGAGAGAGAGAGAGAGAGAGAGAGAGAGAGAGAGAGAGAGAGAGAGAGAGAGAGAGAGAGAGATAGCCGATCGTATCGAGCCACAATACCGTCGCTGGCAAAATGTTTCCGCTTTGATATCTGTGGGAATGGTAACACGTTCCTCTCCTACCCGCAATCGAGGAAACGTCGATCTATATGCACGGATATATTCACACCTTATATACACGAATGCACATTTGTTTCCTACGTTATACTACACTCCGAAGAAATGCAGCCCATGTCGACATAGATATATTGTATACGTATTTCATCAACCACACGTATATGTATGTACCTCTTCTTTTTTGTTATATGTCTGCACTCGATTATACACACACTCACGCCCATATATTTATATACATGTAGGTGTGAGTTTAGTGCACATACAGGGTGACGCAAAAAGGGACGTCCAAAAGGATAATCTTGATGCCTCGTATCCATGTATGTTCTACGAGCTTGTTCAGTTCTCGTGGAGAAAGCATTGAAAAACTTTTTCTTTTATTCTCTGGAGCATGAGTTTTTTTGGTGTTTTGTGTATGCACTTGGATGTTTTTGAAAGTAATTGAGAGTTATTTAGACTAGCATAAGTATTTTTTATGATCATCTGAATTTTAGTGACTGATCTTCAGAAACCTACTTTTAAACTTGTTAAAAAAATTATTTACGTTCGTCGTCAGTTGGTAATTTATTAATTGCTTAACAGTGCACTTCAGTGTACACGAGTGAAACAAAATCGCGAGGAAAGTGCATTCGCAGGATAGAAAAATTATGAAATATTTTTTTCTCGAAAACTAAAAAAGATAAAAGCACGTGCATGAGGGTGAGTCGAATTGGCATTGATACGAGGCATCTAGATTTTCTTTTTGGACGTCACTTTTCGGGCCACCCTGTATATCTATATATGTATATATGGATAGAGACATCTAACAGAATATAAGAGGTATGGAGAAGGGGCGTGGCGTTCGGTCAAGGTTCTACTATCGGTCCGATATCGCATCTATTATTTTGTCAGATTGGGAGTTTCAATATTGGCGATATAACTGTTCGTTCGTGACGCGTCTCGTGTTGCGCAAAGTGCCAAAATTCCACGTAAATTCTAAGTTTGCGTTGCACACTCGATATTATTGCTATAGGCAATAATGGGATACTGAAAATTGCGAGGAAAATGTTACGTTCAATAATCAGTACGTATATGTGTAAAAGCACGCGAATCGGTATGTAGTTAGTGAGGAATTCCGAAAATTAGGTCTGTTTCGCGGCGGCGGCTGATAAAGTGTTTGGAATTCTGGGCTCCGCGCGTCGTGAGGTCATGTTGCAAAGTCGATTTTCAGTGAGCCATTTGATCGAACCCGTGAGTCAATTTTCGAAATCCGTCGAAATAGGGAGCCGAAACGATTCTCGCTTCACACGCTCGTGCGAGGTTTAATGTTTCATGAGAGCTCTTTTTTGATAAGAAGTTTGTATTCCTCTATTTTTAAAAGGTACGCTCAATATAATTTGAATAGAATTTAAATTAAGTTATAATTATTGAATAAATCATTTAAGGAAGATCCCTTAAGGCAGCCGAAAATAAGCGAATTTTCAAGATTTCTTCGTGTCGAAACTATTTATTCTACATAATTAAAATTTAACGTACATATTGACACATTTTTTAGTTTTTCATAAAAAAAATAATATTAAAAAAACGGCGTCTCTACGACAGTTGCTTCAGAGAAGGTCGCTGTCTGACAAGGAACATCCCTCAGGTGTTGTCCGTTGATTTTCTTGAAACTTATATATGTTATGAAGCATTGAAAACTAAGCGACACGCATTTTTTTTATCGGGAAGAAACGGATTTAAGAAGTGAAACCATCTTTCGAATAGGGGTGATTCAGCCCTTATTTTGTTTTGCGATAAACCTCTAGTGAATTTTTCATCACTGCGGATTAGAAGAATTTTCGTTTTAGTTTCAGTACGATCGGTCGACTGCTTGTGGGTGAAACTGCAATATTGCCCTTTGACATGCCCTTCTTCGAGGGCTGATTTCATCCCTTAAAACCGTTTTTCCGCCGATCAAAAAATACGTGCCACTTAGTTTTCAATGCTACACAACATATATAAGTTTCAACAAAATCGAAGTACGACACCTGAGGGATGTTCCTTGTGAGTTGTTGGGGTTGGACGCTAGGTTGAACGGCGTACAATCTAGCGTCTCGTGCATCGATCTGAAACATCAAAGTCAAGAAATTTCCAAATTTTCAGACGTACACGCTCTATGTGAAACTAAAAAATGCAAATAAAAGTGAGTATTTGAAAAATGGTACGGGTTGGAAAAAATATTCTACTCTTAATGAATTTTTATCATGGTAATTGTTGATGAAAACGTCGTTCTTTTGAATGATTTTCAAGGAACTTGAAGATTCACGTAGACAGTAAAGATGTTAGCTCAAGGTGTGCAAAATTTCAAAAAGATCGAGCTGATCGTTTTTGACTTAACTTGTACGAGGTTCGCGAAAAGTAGTTTCCAGGGAAACGCGATTGAGGTTTAAAAACTCAAAAATGTTGTGACTAAATTACCTACCGATTAGTCTGCGATTCCGGGGCCATAAGTAGTCCCACGGCATCCTTGTGGAGTTCATTTTCGGCCATAAGCTCTTCTTCACATTATATAAGGATCTCACCCCTTAAGACAGTAGTAACTAATTAAAATTACGTGGCAGCTAATTTGCAATGTTTTCGAAATATTAAAAAAAAAAAAAACATTTTTTCTCTTCAACCCTCGGAAACATATTTTCCGCAGTATACACCTAAACCATCACTATTTTTAGGATCTTGCATATGGTTGAGGTTTTAATCTTTCGTACCATTGCTTGAATGGTGGCTTCGATTTTCTTAATTGTTGACCAGATTTTTCATAAGCGAAGGCGATAACCACTTCGAAATTTTATAGCGAATACTGTAGCTTGCGATAAGATTGAACTATTAATTTTTTTGTTCGAATTTCCTCTTGAATTTTAATTTAAAAACGTCTTTGTCCGCGGAGCAAGTCACTAACAAGGAACATCACTTGAGTGTCAACCTTCGATTTGGTTGAAACTCATAAATGTTATAAAGCATTGAAAACTATTGGACACGTATTTTTTTAATCGGCAGAAAAACGATTGTACGGGGGAAAACCACCTCTCAAAGAAAGGCGTGTTTAGGCGTGATTTTGCAGTTTCACTCACAAGCAGTCTACCGATCTGAATGAAACAAAATCCAAAAATCTTCCAGGGTGAAGCGATGAAAAATCCACCATTAAAGTTGTAGCGTTGCGTTACGAATATTGAGACTATCCGAGAAAGGTGAGGTAAGCGAGCTGGCGCAGCTCAGTGGTCAGGGCAGTTGACCAGCAATCGAAAGGTCCCGGTTTCGAATTCCGGCCCAGAAGCGCACCGCATTTTTTCTCGGAGAGTTCTCTTGGATTCTTTTTCGGGGGATTATAAATGGCGCTCAACAGCGGCTCACAGCTGAATCAAGAATATACGGAACCAGAATTAGCCTTGATTGTCGTGGAAAAGAATCCCCTCCCTGAGATAAGAGTCTCATTGAGCTAGCCCAACTCGCTTCCCCTTAGGCTAGGACGACTAGTAGTACCCCTTCTCTCTTCCGTCCGTCCCTCAGCCAGTCCATGCGTCTTTAGTAGTACCCGAGCTACGCGAGCTGGCTCAGCTCAGTGGTCAGAGCAGTCGACCGGCAATCGAATCCCGGGCCAGAAGCGTACCGCGTTTTTTCTTGGATAGTTGTCGTGGAGTTTTTTTCCGGGGGATTACAAAGTGTTGAATAAAATGAAGGAGTGACACGCTCCTCTTTGAGAGTGGGTTTCCACCCTGGGAACCGTTTTCCTGCCGATAAAAAAACTTGTCTAATAGTTTTCAATGCTTTATCACATATATGTGTTTCAACCAAATCGAAGGCGGACACTTAACCGATGTTCCTTGTAAGCTCTATATACACGATGGAATACTTTTTTGCGAGTAAAGATCAACCCGTTCCAATGTGCTTGTATCAACTACCCGAGTAGAAATTGTGCTGGCCTGTCTGAGTTACGACCTAGTAACTGGCTCGCCCAATTGAGTTTATACGAACTGACCGATGATTGGCTTGCTATGAGCTAGTAATATTGTGAATGTTCTGTTATCCAGCCCTTGTCTACTCACTGCCCAGCCGATCTAGGTCACCAATGACAAAGTGAGGTTATGTGACTACGTGTAGTTGCATCGAGCGAATGACTCATGGCTGGCTAGCCAACTTGAGTTTCACATGGCTTTGCAAAAGAAAACAAATCTCAAGTTGGCATGTCGCCATGACCTAGCCAACACTAGCTAACTGCGGCTATGCACCCTTTAGCTAGTCACTGCCCAGCAGATATTGTTCACAAATGACAAAGTATATTCGTTAGGCATTCTTACTGTTTTTGTTCCTTTGAATTATTGTTTTGAATTCTAGGGTTACTTTGAAGACTTGCTGTGAATTCTAGGGTTACTTTGAATTATTGCTGTAAATTCTAGGGTTACTTGAAGTTCTTGCTTCGAAATCTAGGGTCACTTTGGATTCTTGCTTTGAATTCTAGGGTTACTTTGAATTCTAAGGAAATGTAACGTTACTTCGAATTCTAGGGAAAAATACGAACACTCAAAAGTGAAGCTAACTGTCATAAGATATAGGGGAGCTCAGGGCAAGACGAACACGCGGGGCAAGATGAATCATGAGCGTGATTGCGTGATTTTTTGTTAATTCGTTACCCGTCTAACGGCGCAAGACGAAAACAAACTATCGCAAAGCCGCAATATTTTACAACGTACCACTATTTACGTTACAAAGGGTGAAATGAAACTAGTAAAGCCTTTGGTTCTTCTTCAACCGGTGTTTCTACCAGGGGAAGAAAAAGAACTTACAAATGATTAAAATCATATGGGCGCAATATTATTCGGACTAAATACTACAGAACTTAGACGATTGGCTTATCAAATTGCTGGTATTGAAAATGAAACCACTTTTATATGCGTTGTTTCATCTTGTGCCGTATACGGGGTAAGATGGAAAAAATAAAAGTTTAATCTATCTATTAATCTGCCTATCTTCTATCTATCTATCTATCTATCTATCTATCTATCTATCTATCTTCTATCTTTATATATAAAAAGAAACGTCCTGACTGACTCAACCGACTCATCAACGCCCAGCCCAAACCCTTGGACCTAGAAATTTGAAATTTTGGACAGCAGTTTCCTTTAGGATGTAGACAAGGAATAAGGAAGGAAATTCTGAAATTCAACCCCTAAAGAGGTAAAATGGGGGTTCAAAGTTTGTGTGGAGAAACAATATTAAATAGACATTTCGGCTCGAAACTTCGTAAAAGTACTCCTAAAAACAAATAAGCAAATACTTATTTCGAGATTTTTTTTACATCAACCCCTTAGGGGGTGAGAATCTATTTATCTATCTATCTATTTTCTATATATATATAAAAGGCAAGGTCCTGACTGACTGACTCATCATCGCTCAGCCTAAACCGCTAAAGGTAGAAACGTGAAATTTGATGAGGATGTTGATTTTATATTGGAGGCATCGTTGGAGAAAGGATTTCTCTAAATTCAACCCTCAAGGGGGTGAAAGGGAGTGGCAAAGTTTGTATGGAACATAATATTTTTATGGTCAAATTCGCTTGAATGTTGGTATTAATGCTCTGTGATACAATTAACGAAACACGTTTTGCGGCGTTTTCAAAATTCAGACCTTAAGGAGGTGAAAGGGACTGGCAATATTTATACCGGACATAATATTTTTAAGATCAAATTTACTTGAAACTTGGTATTAATGCTCTGGGACACAATTAATGAAACACGGATTCCAGTGTTTTTTTTTCAAAATTCCGACCTTAAGGGGGTGAAAGGGGCTGGCAAAATTTGTGCGGGAAATCATATTTTTATGATCAAATTTACTTGAAACTTGGTATCAATGCTTTTTGACACAATTAATGAAACACCTATATCGAGGTTTTTCAAATTTCAGACCTTAAGGGGGTGAAAGGAGCTGGCAAAATTTGTACGGGAAATAATATTTTGATGGTCAAATTTACTTGAAACGTGGTATTAATGCTTCTTGACACAATGAATAAAACGCATATTTCGATGTTATTCAAAATTCTACTCAGCGAAAAGGGGTGGCGAAGTTTTTACGGAAAATAACAAAAAATCGTCAAATTTACTTGAAACTTTGTATAACTGTTTCTAGACCAAATCAATTAAATTCCAGGGTTTTTGGAAATTCAATTCTTAAGGGGGCAAGGGGTTAGCAAATATTGTATGGTAAAATAAATATCTGGTCAGACTTACTTGAAACTTAGTATCAATGCTCTTCAACACAATTCTATGTGTTCCTTAATGAAACATTTTAGCAGCACATTCCATTAAGGAGCATTCAACAGAAGTCTACGCGATCGAAGCCGCGGGTGGAGAGCTAGTTAAAAAATATATATTGCATGGTAACAATCAGAAAGACTGATTTTTTTGCTTTCAAAATTAAAACATTAATAAATGTTGATTAGTTTTAAGAATAATTCAAGTTGCCTGACCCATATATGTATTGTTTTGTTTTAACATGACCTTAGCTTTATAATCTTGTCCCTACTCATAATATTCCGAATGAGTTACCTTCGCAGTTTCTCCAGCGAGTTATCATTTTCAGATCCCCGGATTATCAAAGCTTCCGTAACCGTGCATGTGTAACACCCGATCGGAGTATATTTCCGGTTGTTCTTTTCCTTCGCTTCCGGGTACTCGCGTGACGCTGAGACATGCCGTTGAAAATTCTCCATGAAAATTCCTGCTTGCACTAGTTAAGCTTCTCGCCTCCGAATGCGGATTGACGGCAAGGGGCGAGGAAAAAAGGCGTGCGGGGGTGGGGGTGGGGGGTTGCAAACGCGGTATTAAGGGTCAAACGCACGTGGCATTGAAGCACGACAGAAGCCAGGAGAGTTGAGGAAAAACATTGTGTATGTGTGTCAGTGGGAGTATCTCGGCGATTAGGGCCTTGATTGTGGAGTGAAAGAGGGTACGAGTATCTAAGTCGGAGATATAGCATCGCTTGGATGCCCCGAGGCTTTTACCGGCTCCTCTACGTGGCCTCGATGTGTCTAAGCTCAGTGCCTCGTGACTCGCAATCCTAGTCGGACGCAAGCTCATTGAACCGCGGCTCCGAAAGCCCGCCCGGGGGTGGTAAGATATTTCAACCCTTCCACAGTTTGCCAGTGTGAGCGCCAACAATTCTCAAGCGGTGACACTCGATACGGAAAAGTCCCTTTCCACCGCTCGTGCAATTTCTTCTTACATCTTTGTTGAACTCCGTTGATGGCAGATTTTGTCATCGTAAATAATGTTGCGCTACGTTCACTCGCCAATCGACGTGCTCAATTAAGTGCATGAGTGTTATTTGTGAGCCCTGTATGGTTGCGGGTGACAGGTAATTAATGTTGAAGCGTAGCACTGTTATCGAAGGTGGGCAGAACAATTTTAGAAGCTCGTCGCAGTGGAACATATGTTTCGCTTTGAGGTATTATTTTCACAAACCCGAATATTCAAAAATTCAATTATTTTCGTCTATAGTCAAGTGAAAATACATCCCAGTATACTGGTAAAAGTTCAAGCCAAATTGCCGAACTTTTAACGAAAAGTCACGAGTCTGAAAATCGTCTCATTTATACGGCGCTTTATGGAGATGACACGTTGGCTACATTTTTATTTAATCATTTATACACTGAATTTTTTTGAAATTTTTGTAGGTAACTTTTTTTAACATTCTACATTTCACCTTTTTTTCCACCAAGAGAAAAATGTTCCTTTGGCTGTCAAATGTATAAGAAAGCCAACCACGACCACTGCCCCACAATGTTATATATATATATTGTTTTTTAAAGTGTCAATGTAACCTCGAGTGTAAGGTTCCTTTGACAAGGCATTGAAGAAACTTACGTCAAAGATTAAAGGTTACTTTATCATCATTTTGATAAAAAAAATATGCTATGCATTATACATAGAACTAAATGAAAAACAACGTGTTTTCACAATCATTGAAACGATTTTTTTGTCTACTGGATTATTTATTTGGGATTTGAAAAAAATGTATGTTATTAAGCATACACTGAACTTATTTCGTATACATTTTTATTTAACAATATTTACACGAAAAAAAAATCGTTTTCTTAAAACCATATTTTTGAAATCTGCACACAGGAGAACTCGAACAATTTTCGTCCAATCGACTTGAAATTTTAACTATAACTTCTTAGATTACTTCAACAGTCAAGTATGAGCTGATAAAACTTACAAAAATGTGACAAGCCGAAAAATGTTCGTAACCGCGACTTTTCAGAAAAAAAGTCTTTAAATTTTACTAAATTTGTGCGAAACTTTTTGGTCCAGTTTATCGTTGGGTATAATCATTGATTGTGGCTTATTTTTATTAACCGCCACTGTAATTAAACCAAAGAATCAGAAGGGACCTCATTATGTCGCCACAAACTACGGCCCTCCGCGACAGGAATACTTTAACGTAGCTCCATCGAAAATAATTTGGCTCATAAAATTCTTTCTCCAATGTCATAAATTCATATTTTACTTTCAATATTTTCACTGTTTGCAGTGGCAATGTTTTTGTAAACACTACTGTTTTCGTCAAGCTCCACTTTCTTTTTTAGCGAACGATTCAGCGCTCGTTGACGAAGAGTGTCACATCTCCTTGAAAACCTCAAATAATTGATGATCATTGGAGGTCATTCTCTGGAATTTGCAGAACAAAGGCAAACAAAGTCATTCATAATGAGCGTAATACTTTTTGGTCAATGGTACGATTGGAAAATCAGATTTCCTATATAAAATCGTCTGTTTTGCTTCCAAAAGCACTAAAAAAATACCTCCATTAAAAATGATGTTTTTACTGAACGATTGAGGTATTCCTTTCGCGCAGGGCCGTATTTTGAGGGGGCATAAGGAAGGCTCTTCTGAATCATTGGTAAATTACAGTGGCGCTTAATAAAAATAAGTCACAATCAATTATTATACCCAACGATAAACTGGAATAAAAAAATTCGCGCAAATTTAGTAAGTTTAGACATTTTTAAATTTTCTCTGAAAAGTCTCAGCTCCGAAAATTCTTCTGCTAGACACATTTTTCTACGTTTTATCATAAATATTCTCTTCAATCATTCGGTGACCAGCTGTTTTTATTGTCGTTACAGAACCTTTAGAAGTTTTTACACGCGTGGGCAGTTTATATCAGACATCCAGATTTATTCAGTGTATAAATTATTAAATAGATAAGTGGCCAAGGGGTAATCTCTATAAAGGGGCGTTTAAATGAGACGATGTTTAGAGACTGAATTTTTCGTTGAAGGTTTTCTAGCGTGCCTTGAAACTTTACCAATATACTAGGATATATTTTCACTTGATTGTAGACAAAAATGAGTTCATTGTTAAATATTTGGGTTCGTGAAAGGAATACCTTAAGGCCGGAGTCTGAATTGGAAGGTCCGAAAAATCCTTTTTTTTATTGCTTAAATCGATATATAAACTATCCGAGAATATATTTACGAAGTTAGCGAGGCCAATTGTAAATATTTTTGGAGATACAAGGCCAAAAGCAGAGATTGATATTTAATATTGATATTTCCTCCTATTGAAAACATTGAAGCGCGTTTTCTCCAGTTTTCATTTTAACCGTTTTTCCAAATTGGCGAGCGTGATAGCAAAAAACTAAACGATCCATTGAATCAAACCAAAGTTTATTTTCTTCAGTATGAAAATCTTTTCTAAGTGAATTTGAAAAATCGTTGATAAAGTATTTTTAAATCATTTTTATAGCACGTTTAATTGTTTCTTTTAAGCATTTTTTTTAACCTGAGAAAAGTTATAATTTCACGATTTTTCAGCGTTTTCTTAATTCACCCAGAAGAAAAATATATAAAAATTGAACATTTTATTGGTTTATTTGGTTCAGTCAAGAATCCCGCCGATTGGGGACTGCAGTGGCAAGATGCACATGGCAAAGGCTGATAAATCTGCAGTCATTTATTGTTTCATATTGACACATTTGTTTGTACATTTCAAATATACATAAAAAGATACTTCAATGTTTACTAGGCTCATTTGTTGTTTTCCCTTCTAAAAACAATCCCGAAAAAACGCTTTTTTTGGACCTTCTAAATCGGGCTTCCACCTTAAGGTGTTCCTTTCGCCTAGGGCCGTAATTTGTAGGGGCATAAGTTTGCCCTTCTGAATCATTGGTCAGTTACAGTGACGCTTAATAAAATTAAGTCCCAATAAAACTATTATAACCAATGATAAACTGGATTAAAAATGTCACGCAAATTGAGTCGATTTAGACAATTCTTCTGCTAGACACATTTTTCTAAGTTTTATAATTAATATTTTCTTCAAATATTCGGTGATCTTCCGTTTGTATTGTCGTTACGGAATCTTTATATGTTTTTTCACCTCTGGGTAGTTTTTATCAGGCATCTAGAGTTATTTAGTGTATCAATTATTCGATAAAAATGTGACCAGCGTATTATCTCCATAATAAGCTCCGTATAAACGAGACGATTTTTAGAGTCGTAAATGTTCGTTAAAAGTTCGGTAACTTGGCTTGAAATTTTAACAGTACACTAGGATGTATTTTCACTTGATTATATACAGAAATCAGTTAATTGTTGAATATTCGAGTTCGTAAAATAAATACCTTAAGCGTTGCTGCAGATGCACTTGGTATTTGCTTTCGGTGCACAAAAAACGAATTGGTCCCTTTCAAGCCCGGGGTTGAATCTCAAATAGTTGAAAGATTAGTTCTTCACTGTAAAACATTTCTCACACACAATAATTAGTTTTCCGCTGTAACTCTCAATCCCTTACAGAAAGCATACTTTCCACTACTACTTCCGCGCATCATCGGTATGAATGAGCTACACACGGCACTGTATTAAGGCCTTAGGCCACTCTAGAGGCCGAAAAAATAGTCTTTTTGGGGATTTAAAAAAAAAAAAAACTACAAAATAAATCAAGTTTACAAAAAGCGTGTTGATCATACATATCAGTGACTGTATACAATAATTTTTTTGAAGCGATTAATTTCAAAATGGCGGCTGTGCAGCGTTTTTGCGATGACGTCTCCGTTTTTCCAGGGTCCACGGTCAGACAAACAACTCCTGTAATTTTTTAATTATAATTAGCCAATGAATTTTTTTCGATTATATATAACTGCTATAGAAGTACGTAGAATTTTTTCGATATATTGATTTTTGGCCAAATGGCGCATTTCAAAGTGGAAAGTGCCATAGTTCGCCTAAAAAATCGTCAAATAATTGTTAATAACAAATGAACTATGCAATGTAAAAAAACCCTACGTACTTCCATAGACAATGTATTTTTTCAATATATATTCAACATCTCAAGTGAATCGGTTTAAAATTGACTAAGTTATGTTTCCGGCCAACTTAAAAAATGCAGTTTTGAGATAAACGCGTTTGAAGTTTCGAGTCCGCTCTTGAGTATTTAGAGATTTGTCCCGACCATAATCTTTTGGGGCATCATTTTTGAGGTCCTAGGGGACCATTAAAAAAATCGGTTTTTTGAAAATTCTAGAGTGGCTTAACCCCTTAATCCCTCCGTAGGTATCCAGTACTTGTCGTTTTTCCCTTCGCAACCCCTATCGACGTTTTTGCGGACTCTTTACCGCGGCGTACGAACTGTCAACCCCGTCCAACCACGGGCCAGGACGTTATTGCGGCTAACGCGAAGGGTGCGAAGGGAAATGGCGTGTACAGGAATGATACGCCATAGCGACATCGGTACAGGTTGACAGAGAAAATAAAACGATCGTTCGCCCTTGCCTGAGATGCCGGGCCGAGATTTTATATCGGGCAACAGGGCGTTTTTTACGATCGTCGTTTATGCTGTCAGAGCTCGAACTTCCGCGTGAACATTTCGTGCCCCTTGTATCACGAGGCTCTTGGTGGAGGCAGTGCGTGGTAAAGAAAATATTGGATACGTTTGATCGGTAAAAAATATTGTCGGTGTGGTCGACGTAAAATCGTTAAATTGATCGTACACCGACGGATATCCGGCCTCGTATCGCCGAGTGTCGTCTTTTTCACCGTCACAGGGCACCTTCGTTCTTGCCGTGCTTTCGGTGCATCCGGGAGAATACGCGGCTGTTGTGTTTCGTGAATTTTGCCATCGCTTCGATCGGAAAAAAATGAGAGAGCGATCGTACACGCAGCGTATAGGTGAAAGGTGTACGAGATGATCCCTCTAAGGGAGAATTCTTGTAATTTCAAAGATATTCAACATAATTAAGGGAAGTGTAGGGGTTTCAGCGTGAAAAACAAACACTTTTTTGCCAATTTTTTTCATCTATATGGATAGAGTCAATTTATTGAAACCTCTTATACATTGTTAAGTGTCATTTCAAGAACATTCCGTGAAAATTGTACGCGAAAATATCCACAAACAAGCCGGTGACAAAGCTTTTCCAAGACGCCTTTGGAAAAACACGATTTGCGGTGTTCACTGTATCTCAGCTAGAAATTATCTGAAATCAAGTACCATTAAAATTTAGTCAAAGTATCATCAAATCCTTCCCCCAACGGTCTTTGATATTTTTTTTTTCATTTCTAAATTTTTGGTGTTCATGTAAAGTGAAAAGTGCTATTTTTCACGAAAAATTCCGCCATTTTGGGGGTGGAAAACCCCCTCAATGTAAAAAAATCTCAAACTAACCGTTGGAGGGAGTTACTTTATATGTAGAAAATGTGTACCAAGTTTGAAATAAATCGGTCATGTAGTTTTCAAATGGCAGGGAACACGGACTTTGGAGAAGTGGTTTCGAGAAAAAACGCGGCACCGGCTTGTTTGTAGATATTTTCGCGTACAAATTTCACGGATTGTTCTTGCACTGACACTTAACAATGTACAAAAGGTTTCATTGCATTTACTCTATCCGTATAGATGAAAAAAAAATCGCAAAAAACTGTTTTTTTTTACGCTGAAACCCCATACTCCCTTTGAGGCCTTATATACACTTGTAGCGGACGAAGGGACGTGATTTTCTTGATTTTTTTTCGACGGGACAATAAATGTTTGTTGAAAAACTGTGAACAACATAGATTAGTATATATTTTTATTTACTTGTACAATTTTATTTATTCAAAAATATTTCCACCAAGCGGAACTCCAGGAGTCTTTCAGGAGTGCCTTTTTCTGAGCATCAGTTGTGGTGGACATAATAACTCGAGGCCGGTTCATCTGAAATCAGATTTTTTTTTTTTTATTAAATCGGTAAAGGGCAATCTGTTATTATTATACCACTCGGCTGTTTGCTTGACATTGGATGTGTTTAACGCGAATTCTAGGTGTGTATCCAATGGTACCTCTCGATCGTGTGTACAATTGTTCGTATTGTGTATACACCAACACGAATAGGAGCTTAAACTCTTTCACATACTCGCATACTCACACTCACACATTCACTCGCACGCATGCACTCTTATATATATATATTGTTTTGTTTTTCGCTGGTTCGCTGTACTTGTTAAGCTGGGAATCGCTATAGGAAGTCTTTTGATTTGAATCTTTTAAGCCGTCTTGTTATCGTGTCTTCATTTACAAGTATTGAAGCCAGTTGATTGGGGTGGTCAGTGATCCTCTGCTGATATTTTTTCACTGAATTGCTGTATCTCCTTTTTTTATCGGATTCACATTGAGGTCCTTGTGGAATTGTTTGTTCGTCACGTACCAGGGGGCATTGGCGATGACTTTTAGTGTTTTTGACTGGAACCTCTGGAGTATTTCGATGTTGGAGCTACTGGCTGTTCCCCATAGCTGTATGCCATACGTCCATATCGGTTTTAGGATCGTTTTGTAGATGATGAGTTTGTTATACATTGATAGCTTAGATTTTTTGCCAATGAGCCAATACCTTTTGCTGACTGTTGGGTCGAGCTGTCTTCTTTTTATTTTTACACGCTTGGCCCACGTAAGTCTCCTGTCGAGGTGTATTCCCAGGTATTTAACCCCATCAGCGATTGGAAGTGGCTGACCGTAGAGTTTTACCTGTAGGCAGTTCCCCTTCTTGGTTGGAAATCAGAATTTGAAAAAGATTTCATTAGTATATTGCATTCGCTTGGGCCTGGACGAAGGATTTATAAACATTTTGATTTAATAAAACTGACAATAATTTTAACAAAAAAATTATTTTTTGTAGTGCTACATTTTCGGTTCATTTGTTACAAAAAAAATTCTCACCAAAATTCAAAAACCTTCATCCAGGCCCTAGCTTTTATCATAATAAATAAGTGGTATAAATTTGGTATGGATCGGATAGTATAGTATAGATATAGTTTTTTTAGTAATCATGTCCACCGCAAAGGTGTTTCTAAAAAAATACGATTTTGAGATAATCGCGTTTAACATTCAAGTATGTTTCTTTTACATTTAAAGTTAATTTATTCATACTAACATGGAGTCGTCGATTCCAAGGCCGCACAGTCATCCTACTGCATCCTATGCAGCCTCTAAAACATTGATTTGATACTGCGTACGAGCCATTCTGCCTTCTCTTGTGGCTGCTTGGGCTTTCCGAGCACGGCGAGCGTGACACGCAGCTTGCGTGGTCGTGCGGTTGAAATACCTATAACTGCGAATCTAATGCGCCGATCTTTATGAAATTTGGTGAGAATATTCTTGAGATATTGTACTTAAAGAATATGCAATTAAAAAATCTTCCATTTTTCGGACCATCAAGCGTTTATTACTGGCATATTTATCTATCTTACGATTGGCATATTCGAAATATTTAGTTTATTAGGGTTTTAATAGAAAGATTTCCTTTTTTAAAAACCTTACATAAGGATCATTTTGGATATCACGGTGTTCAAGATGATTCCCAGGGTATGGACAAGTTGATCCCCGAATCATCTTGCCCCTATTTTGGTATTTTTTTTTATTTTGGCGAAATTAGATAAATTTAAATAAAAATTTGTAAAAAAAATTTTTATATATATTAATCATAGGTATATAACGTGAATTGAACTCACACGTTAAATTGCCTTTATATTATAAGTTTTACCTCACCCAACTAGAATTAAACTAAACCAGTCCTCTACAGCCAGTTTTCAATCACTTAGGTAAATCAATTATTATTTGTGAGATGATTTATACATTAGTAGTGTAGTTTGAACATAAGTAGAGAATCTATTTAACAAAAGTAAAGTCGCTACGTGATTTGTGTACAAGAAGATCCCTAAGGATCATCTTGTATACTTAGAATCATCTTGCCATTGAGCATATTGCAAAGTCACAAACACAAGAATAATTGCAACTGACAGTATACAATAAAAGTCACCTGAGCTTAAAGTCGACCTTGCCTTAGATCGACAGCTCACAATTTCAATTTTTTTCCATCAATACGTCTCTCACACCGCCATGACGAATTGATCAACGCAGGGAGGGGGGGGGGGGATACCGGGCGCTATGTTTTACTAAAGAATATCACTAGATAGGGTTAATAGTTTTGCCGCTATTTAAAATGATGATCTCACCTCATGGGATCAACTCATACACCATTCCCCTATATAGACCACAAATCGAAGCGACGAAATTACTGATCGTATCCGATTCCGTCACCAATAGACGGTGTACTGTCAAAGATATAGATCCGTTGGTGACGATTTGGATTATTGCCTTGTCGGAGTAGCCAAGTGCGTGAAACATTTAATTCGAACTGAGGTTGATGCGCCAGTCACGATTTACACGTATGCGCGATTCGACATTTAAAAGTTTATTTCCCATGTTTCTTCATATGCCTCTACGGGCTTTTGCGATTCCATCTCACACAGTTTTTACCCATACTCGTTACTTCACTACTGTGAGTTCCTGAGAGATCACCGGAGTGTTGCCCACCGACATTCGCTGGGGAAAGATCCACTACCGACTGGCGAACGAGGGCACGGGGAAACTGTTAAAAACCTGCGTCGATGCACGTGACTATATCTTACCGCGTTTCACAAGGACCATCACTTTGGTATCATCCTCCGATTTTGTTGAAACCTTTTTATGTGGAAGAGTATCAAAAACTGAGAGACACGTATTTTTGTTATCGGCGGAAAAACGGTTTTAAGGGTTGAAACGCACCCTCAAAAATGGGGATGTTTTTCGTCGATAACGTTTTAACGGTGCGGGATATTAAAAAATTCCAAATTGCAACCATGTTTATGTTTTTGTGTATTATACATTGGAGATGAGAACGATAACGTTATCGACGAACAACACCCCTATTTTCGAGGGTGCGTGTCACTCCTTAAAACCGCTTTTCCGTCGATGAAAAAAATACGTGTTTCTTAGTTTTTGATACTCTTCCACATGAAAAAGTTTCAACAAAATCGGAGAAGGACACCAGAGTGATGTTCCTTGTCAGTTGCGTTACCATAGAAAAACTTAAAAGGATCACTTAAGGTGGGATATACATTTAGACGGGAAAAAATTAAACAATTTTCAGGAATTTTTTAAACTAAGAAATAATGATTCTACATTGATCAAACTGTAGGTATACTCTAGCAGTATATTTAAGTTTACAAAACAATTTTGTTTGATTCATTCACCATCAAAATGGCGGAGCTGTCGAAGGCGTGCAATCTAACTTCCCGTAGACTTTAATTTGCAGAAAAATTCAATTTTTTTGTCCGTTAGAACATGTATAGTTTCCATTTAACAGTAATTAAAATAAAGAAAATACAAATTTAAGAGAATGTCATTCATTAACAAAAAAACAACTTTTCTCCAAAATTTGGTTTAAAGAAGTATTTTTTTTTCAACTAGAAGGTAGCGATATTATAAATATTTCTACCAAGTTTCAACTCAATCGGCTAGTTTTTGAGTAATCCTGCACGCCAATTTCGGGAATGCAGTTTTGAGAAAAACGCGTTCGGAGTTTACGCCCGCTCCGAATCCGAGCGGCGAGGTACAGCATTGAGGGGCTGTAACGTTTGCGGTTTTTCGAATTTCCCTTTGAAACTTTGGGTAAATATTTTACATATGTACACGGAGAAAACAGGGGCCTCGAAGTTTAGAATTAATATTATGCTTCTAAAAAAAATATCATTAAATATCAAAAAGTATTGAATAAAAGATAAAAATTGTAATTATGGTATAAATAGTAATAATGAAGAAATTTAAATTTTAACCTACGATATGGCACGTAAACTGATACAAATAATACATTTTATTCGGCATATTGTGATTTTTTGTAGTATTCAAAAAATATTTTGTCCACGTGATCCCATGCAGAAATTTTGACCGGGATACCCTATGTCCGATCAAATCCCGATCAAGATTTGTCATGGATTCCCCAAAACCGGTATCCCGGTTAGAATCCAACTTGCATCAGTATCGGCATATGTACGACGACGATGGCATCATTTTGAAAATTTTGGCGTCACGTGTATTTTCTGTATTACTATGGAATTCGTATCTATAGATAGGAATTTCTGTCTATAGATTCCTATCTATAAAATTCCTATCTATATATAGGAACTACATAGTAATACCGAAAATACACGTGATGCCAAAATTTTCAAAATTATGCCATCGTCGTCGTACATATTCTGATACTGATGCAAGTTGGATTCTAACCGGGATACCGGTTTTGGGGAATAAGTCTCTGTTTATACCCACCGACATGTCGGTGGGTATAAACATGTATTTAAGACAAATTAAAATCAAATTCACAATGATTAGATTAAAATTTACACCAACCGTGAGTTCTTACGTATTTCGAGAGAAAACATTTCGTCGATGCAAATAAATTTTTGCAAAAAAAGTTGTGAGTTTCAAATATTACATTATAAATATGAAAAAAATCACAAAATGAGTTGTGAATTTCCTCAAGTTGAAGAAAATAAAAATCGAATTCACGACAGTTATATTAAAATTCACACCACAAGTGTAAACGTATTTTGAAAGAAAACATTGTGTTGAGGCAAAGAAATGTTCGCACAAAAAGTTATGTGCAAACATTTCTTTGCCTCGAGGCAATGTTTTCTCTCAAAATATGTACGAACTCACTTTTGGCGCAAACTTTAATCTAATCATTTTGAATTTGATTTTAATTTGTCTTAAATACGAAAAAATTCACAACTAATTTTGTGAATTTTTTTGTATTTATAATTTCTTGTCAATACATTTACATTCACAGATGTTGATGGAATTTTTTTTAATTCACATCAAAATCTCGCGATGAGCGCGATCTGCCATTTGAATCTTTGGACAAATTTTTTTTTACTGATAGTTTAAGGCACCAAAACTTTATAAATGTTAGTTATTTTTATAATAAATTTAACATGTCATAATTCCATTTTTGACATTTTATTTCAGCCTGTATTCACCCGTAATCCTTCTCAGATTCCTCAATGATTCCATGGGGAATCTATTTAGAGTCATTAAATGATCCGGTTCTGGATCCCTAATGTAATCCAGTTTACGGATCTTACATTTAGTCTTCGAGTCTGATCCGATATCGGACTAGATCCCGACTGGGAGCCCGGGATACAAGTCAGAATCCAGCCGTATCCCTGCCAAAATTTCTGCACGGGATTGGAACAATTAGTTTTCAGTATTCTACAAAAAGTACGGTATAAAGAGTCACATATTACTCAAAACTTCGTAATATTTTTCGCTATACGCCGAAGATTCATGCTATACGTATAGTAAAATCCATAGGAAAATATAGCGTGTAATAAAGGTTGGTAGGACTCGCGCCTATGCGAGAATAGTTTCAAATGTAATATGCACGCATCATTTTTATTATACGGTGTGAGAATCATTTTTAAACTTCTATAACAAGTCTTAGAATTCCGAACTGACAGTAAACTGCTACACTTTTCTAACACTGAATATTATAATTCTGGCAACCAGTGTTAGAATTTGAGGCCGTATTTTTTCCCGTGTAGTTCTATCGTTGTAAGAAAAATAAAGAAATCGATTTTTTTAAATCGTTGTCACTGAATATCCCGCCTTAAGTGTGCGTCTTCCATTTCGTCGAAACTCATATACCTGATAAAGCATTGAAAACTATTAGACACGTATTTGTTTTTATCGGCGGAAAAACGGTTTCAAGGCAGCAAACTACCCCTCAAAGAAAGGGATGTCGAGGTATGATCTTGCAATGTCACCCACAAGCAGTCCACCGATCTGAATGAAACAAAAACCAAAATTGTTTTAACGCAAAACGATGAAAAATCCACTATAGAAGTATTGAGAACATTTAATCAAGGGGTGACACGCCTTTCTATTAGGGGTGATTCCCCTTTGAAATCGTTCTTTCCGCCAATAAGAAAATTACGCGTCTAATAGTTTTCAATGCTCCATCGCATATACGAGTTTCATCAGAATCAAGGGCGGACACTTGAGTGATGTTCCATGTCGGTTAAACTGCATTTCGATCAGTAGTCGACGTACGAACCAGGCCTAGGGTTGCTTTGGGGGGCCATCAAAGCTGCATAGCGACTACTAAGCGCGCCAAAGCGAGACACAGAGCCAGAGACAAAGAAATTTATGGATTTATTCAATTCTCGCGGTTCGTGGATGGCCCTTGTCAAAATGATTCGCCGCATATCGACCCATTGAACCAACGTACCGAATCCCACCATCGATAGATTCCAAATCGCTTTTCCATCCGTGATTTCATCCCTCGGTTTGTTTTGACTACACGCTCCGCTATACGTATACGTGTGCCCGTGTCGTTCGCCGGCTGGCGGGATGGGTCATTGGAGGAAAATGTAAAAAAAACGAGAATAAAAAAACGGCTCGCAACAAAATAGACACGCACGTGTATGAAAAGAGATGCACACACGAGAGCAATAATTCCTCGTGAAAACATCGCGATCGAGGTGATGGGCATGGGACCCGGGATTTGTTTGGACGTTGCACCACAGAGAGGCAACAAACGAAAACAAACAAAAAAAAATGTATATAAAAATAACAAATCTGCAGTTTTACCTGACGCAAGTGGGCTTGACGAATGCAGCGCTTTATTCGACCCTCCCATCGACGTTATGTTTGCTGTATGCTTTTTTATATAGTATATAAACACGTATATATACATATATCGATGTCTATGCGCGAGTACGATACAAATGGTCACAAGTTGATGGACACGAGGCATATTTTTTTGGCAGGCTCTACTATCCAAATCCACCCGGGTGTGAGCTTTTAATAACTACTGAAGGGGTGCCTCTCTGAAACAGGAGGAGGATATAACCTTCCATCGTGCCTACATGTATCTATACACCCGTGTGCGTGTGTGCGTTTGTGAATATATGCGGGGGTGACGTGAATGAGATAACTAACTGGCAGTATATATGAATTTATAGTGTCTATACATGTATATATATGGGGATGTTTTTCAGAGTCCATCATGGAAACGAGTGGTTCATAAAGAGAGTAATAGAGACGCATGAATCGTATCGCCGTTTTACTATCAGCAGAATGGCAAAGATAAATGGATAAAACGATGTGGGAAGAATCACACATTGGTTACTTTCGTACGCCTGATCGGTTTTTTGTATTCGTTAATTGTTAGCTTTGCATGTGCATACACAGAATTATATATATATAATTCTGTGTATATATATATGTATATATATGTATGTATGTATATATATGTATGTATGTATGTATATATATATATATATATATATATATATATATGTATGTATGTATGTATGTATATGTATATGTGCATGTATAGACATCGTTTGATCGAGCCATGTTGGCACCTGCGTGGATCGAGTGACAACACGGTGCAAACGAATAGGTACATATCATATTGACAAGAAGGTGGACAATTGCAGCTATTTAACGGATTAATGTTTGTTGAGTCGAGTACGTCGAGGGATCGAAGCTGGATATTTTTGCGAAGTCTTTTTCAGGCTCGGTTATGGACAATGGCCTGACTCGCTCAGTCGTGGCAATAACGCATGATGTATGCTTGACTGATCCAATAAAATCTATCGGGAAGATCCAGCGTGAGTTTACCGTGTGGACGGATCGAAATAAAACCAAAACTGATGGAAAATAAAAATTACTATAGAATGAGAAAAAAAATACTTTCCGGCTTGAAAATGTACTTTTTCTTCGGGACAAATCCACGAAAGGTCTAATATTAATCGTTCAACATTGAGGACTGCCACAGAGTAACGAAAATTAGGGTGAAATCGGGTCGATTACTTTCACGACTCGGGTTAGCGTCCTCTTATTTGAGATTGAATGCAACTGCTCGAGGGTCATCTTACAAATACGGGATTACATTTTTTTTAATGGAAAGATCGGAACAACTGTCTGTTTCTCTAGTAAATTTCTATCAGAACAGAAAATAAGTTGAGGTCCAATTTATCTCACTTTCAATTAATTTAGTTTTCTATTAATTTCATTTTCAATTAATTGCATTTTTAATTGATGTCATTTTCATTTAGTGCAATTTTCAATTAATTACATTTTCAATTAACTTCGATTTCAATGAATTACATTTTTAATTAATTTCGATGTCAGTTAATTCAATTTTTAATTAATTTTATTTTCAATTAATTTCATTTGCAATTAAGTTAATCTTCAATTGATTTAATTTTCGATTGATCTCATTTTTGTTCATCTAATAGTCAACTAATTTTCAGTGAGATGATATTGCGAGCATAGGTATACCGTGCGTCAACAAGCACAGCGAATAATTTTATCGCAATTTTTATCGCGATGCTCTCAAGTGGAGGTTCAACTTTATTATTCGCTATCGCGACACCCACCTGCGTGTAGAATGAAAATGGCTGTATTAATTTATAGGTTAGCAGAATGTTCGTTTAACGAAGCCGCGCATTTATGGGTTCGTTTGCGCTCTTATTTCCCACAGCTCTTAATCCTACGTTTGCGCACTGAACTTGATTCTTGAAGCATGACTTTGACGTGTACTTTTATACATATGCTTTCGATGGGAAGCACATTGTACCCTCGCTATATTTTTGAAATGTTGCCTGTCAGTACATCGGGCTGTTGTGAGGACGGTCCTCCAAGTCGAACGCCTTCGAAGTCACCATTTCATAGACACACATACCGGCACGCACACAGACGATACATTCGCATAAGCATCGCTGTCGTTTGCTGTGCACGCGTTGCAACCCCTGTACAAAAGTCTCTCTAGGAAAGCTCGTTTCAACGAAAATTAGGTGCATGTATATTAGGCTAGCCCGAGGATATGTATTCTTATTATACATACTGGTTGGGCTATCATTATTGAAAAACTATGTGTCCGGCAACGCGAGGTCACCAGGGTCATCGTTATAATTGAATTCGCATAATTATTGAAAAAAAAAACAAGCTTTTGAGGCTAATATTGTGAGCCCCATAATCGAGTGACCCAGGGTCCGATACTTTTGTGAAAAATTGCCTTTGTTTCTCGTGATATACACATATTTATAGCAACACAGAAAGAGCGAAGGAGAGAGAGAGAGAACGATGAAAAATGTGAAATTTCTTATTCAAAAGCATTGAAGTGTTCAAAGTGTATCGAGTGTACAGAATTATTATTTTATATATAAAGGGTGTCCTGTTATAAATGTATAATCCTGCAACTGTCGATAGGTCTGATCACGTCCTCCCATATGCTGGGATTTCAGTTTAGTAAAAGTCCCACGGTTTTCGTGATTTTGGGCTTTATGTAATTTTTTTGAAAAATATCACCTGCTTTTGTTTTTTCGCATGCCATTTCTACACATGCTATAAACCGACAATAACTAAGCAACTTTTTCAAGTAATTGGCACGATGTGCGTAGTACATTTTTTTTACACCGCAGGCTATCAAAGCCAGATGTTCGAATTGGTTTGTATGAAAATTCTGCATAAAATCTTTTTTCATAAAGTTTCCTTAACATTTAAGGTTAAAAGGAAGAGTTTTCTAGATAAAACAAATAACCAAGAGTATTTTTAAATAACTGGGTCAAAGAAGTTATCATTTGTAGAAATGACATACGAAAACCCAAAAGCAGATGATTTTTATCTCGAAAACCATGGGACTTTTACTAATCTGAAATTCCAGCATATATAGTAGGACATGATCTGATCTATCGACAGCTGCAGGATTATCCATTCATAACGGACAGCCTGTATGTACGTGCGTGCGTGCGTGCGTGCGCGTCGTGCGTGCGTGCGTGCGTGTGTGTGTGTGTGTGTGCGTAAGCTTGTATACAGGGTGTCCCTCTTATCTCTGCCACCCGAAATAACTTGGTAATTATCGACGTCACAAAAAATGTTCCAGACAAAAGTTGTACGGTGTGAAGGGGGCTATCAAATACGACCAATTTTTTTTTTATTTCAGTTGAGGCACTGGCGCACAGTGAAGGTCACCTCTACTTTATTAAATATAATGGTACATTTTTTTTCAACCATCTTGTGGACTACCTCAAGCCGCTTGAAAACATACGGGGGTCAAAGTCGTTCCAGGCATTCAAGGTCAGTATCGATGATACAAATCTAAATATCTCGGGTCACTACCAAATATTTGGTAGTGACCCGAGATATTTAGATTTGTATTTCATTTTAATAGGTGTTCGAATTGATCTTGACCGATTTTGACCCCTGATGTTTTTTATGCTGCTTGAGATGCTCCACAAGATGGTTGAAAAAATGTACCATTCGATTTTAAAAAGTGGAGGTGACCTGCACTGTGCGCCTTTACCGAAATAAAAAAAAGGTCGCATTTGATGGCCCCCTTCACACCGTACAACTTTTGTCTGAAACATAGTTTGTGACGTCGATAATTACCGAGTTATTTCGGGTGGCAAAGATACGAGGGACACCCTGTATATGTATGTATGTATTTATATATGCATGTATGGATGTATATATGCATGTATGTATGTTTGTATATATGCATGCATGTATGTTTGTATATATGCATGTATGTTGTTTGTAAATATGCATACATGTATGTATGCATGTGGATATACATTTATGTATGTTTGTGTGTGTGTGTGCACACACAAGCACTAGCTTTTACCCGCGGCTTCGCCTGCATGGAAATAGAGTTCGCTTTTTATTTCCCCTTCAGCAATTCTCGTTAAAAATGGATGAAAGTATATGAAAACACGTTTATCGCGTCCAAACGGTGTGATTTCACACCTCCGACAAAAGCTCGGTGATATTCGTAATCACGCGAAAATTTGATATCGGATAGAGCTTTTAAATAGAGTAGAAGCGGAAAAAAAATTCTACTGCTTTTCCCACTTCTCCAGAATTGTCAGAACGCCGGAATTCATAGAGAATGAGCGGGGTTGCTATTTTAAGCACGTGGACTTAATAAGAGGTTTTTTACAAGGATTTTACAATTAGTAGACTTGTAAAATGCCAATCCATCCATCCTGACATCACTATTTGTTCTCACGGAATGTGCACTTGAAAAATGGCCGAAATAGAGGCAAAGTATTCATAGAAAGAGGTGGATAGATGTGTGAAAATTTACAAAAATCGATAGTACACTTTGAAATTTTCCGACAAAATCGAAAAAAAGAATGGTGGCTCAATGGATCTAGCGGTATTTACAAAAGCAAGCGATTTTAAGTGACGTGGGTACAGGCGGAATTTGAAATAAAAATGAGAAAGGAATGACGGGCAATAACGTGAACGCGCCAATTTATGGACGTGACGCAAAATAAAATGGGATTTTGTATATTTGTTTTCATTTCAAATGCATTTTTACCGCTTGAATATAAATTCAATGTTTATTTCCCCCGAAAAACGTCAATTTTCATGAAGAATCGACAAAAGTGTACGGATACACGCTTTTTCCGTGACCGAAACTAATTTTGAGCCTTCGACTAATACTCGGCGATATTCGTCGGCAGGAAATTTCCAATCGGATAAGATCCTCAAATCATAATAATCGATAAAGATGTCAACTCTCTTAGTCACTTCCATGAGGCATAATCACAAGATAAACGACGAGATATCAGGGACGAAAAAAGATCACTCGACAGTATATATTGACAATCTGTACTTATTTACCAACGTGATTGAAAAAAAAGAACTATTTTTAGAATGGTCTTGCACGTAATCAGGGTACTTTAAGATAAGGTTCTGACACAAAAAAAAACCTGCCCTTTCTTGGTGGAAATTGGTAATATTTCGTTGGGCCATCGGGGATATTACGATATCTGCGTGGCCCCTAATTCTGACCACGCAGCCTTCACATTTGGCACGAAATAAGACTTTTTTCAATAGTGGTGAAATTCGAAATTCGACCCTCAAGGGGGTGAAACAGAGGTTTTAAACTTTGCATGAGACAACATATTTTTTTCGGTCAGATTTGCTTGAAACTTGGCGTAAATACTCTACAATAAAAATAATTGAACACGTATTTCAGCATTTCCTAAAATTCAATCCTTAAGAGTGTTAAAAGGGGGTCTTAAAGTTCTTATGAGACAATTTTTTTTTTCAGATTTACTTAAAACTTGGCTCAAATACACTAGAATACTAATAATTAAACACGTATTTCAGCAATTCCAAAAATTTAACCCTCAAGGGGGTTAAACGGGAGTGTTAACGTTTTTATGAAAAAAAAACAGTTTTGACCAGATTAACTTGAAACTTACCAAATTTATTTTATATATAACACTATATGTTTTCCACGCTGTTCGGTGCGTTTAGACAGTCAAGTAGTACTTTTAACCCCTTAACTTTGTTTGGTTTTGCTTGGGTTGGCATAAACATACCAAAGAAACCCAAACAAATACATTTTTAATTATTTGTATTGGAGTGTATTTATACCAAGTTTCAAGCAACTCTGACCAATACATTTTGTCTCATATAAACTTTAAAACCCTTGTCACACCCCCTTAGGGTTCAATTTCGATCTTTACCACTTTCGAAAAGTATTATTTTGGGTCAAATATAAAGACTGCGTGGTCAGAATTAGGGGCCAGAGAGATCGTTATACTGCCGGTCCATCTCTCCTCTATGGCCATCTACCCTCGAAATACCCTAGTTATCGTATATACTTACAGTTAGTACGATGCGAATTGTATTGTTTTGTCTTGGGAGCTCAACATTATTCTCAAAAAGTTTCAAGGATGCGAAGCTCTCGCGTTGCAATTTCTCGTTGCGATACGTGTATTATGCACGCGGTGCTCGCGCGTGTGTAAAGCGGCTCACGACCCATTTTTTTTCCTCCGTCGCTTCGGGCTACCTGGCCGTCCGGCCGAACTCTCTGAATTATACTTTTAATTAACAAAATTAAAAAACGCTACCTTTGCGTCCGAAGCCTCGGGGCGCGGCGGTGGCGAGGCGACAGAGGGGGTGGTTTTGGCTAGTCGGAGTTGGAAGGTATAGGGTAGGTTGTGTCGGAATGCCTGGCGTTCCGGTGGTGCGGGCTTTAATTATCGGGTCGTGGCCGGCGGCGGACTGGGTATGCGATCGTGCATGCACACCGAATGAGACGAGGGGGTGTACGATCTGGCGGGGTTATGCCACTCCACGTCTCTCTCTCTCTCTCTCGTTCTCTCTCTCTCGCTCTCTCTTTCTCTCTCCCCATACATTCAGTGGGTGAGCGTTCGAAAATTGAGTAAGTTAATCACGACTCCTGGTAAATACGGTGTGCCAAACTCGACGCCGGACCGAAAGGGCTGTCAGCAAGTATGCGAGCAAACGAAGAGAACTGAACAGAAATTCGTGTGTGTGGGTGTGGATGTGTGTGTGTGAGAGTATTGCGATATTACAAAGACGATAAGAAAACTTGTCGTGAGTGCCAAACTGAAAGCGCTCCCTATTGGCGAGCACTTTAAGCCACGCAGGAGTGAAAAGAATACGAGGCTTTGGTGCCGGAGAACGCGGGAGCTGAAAAAAAAAAAACAAAATGAGGTGATACGAAAAGTTTTTTTCGTACCAATTTGTCATTAATTAACATCTGTCAGTGAAAGAATTGGCAAAGAAAAATTCGAACTACGGAAGCGTGCTATAATTAAACAGGTTGAATTTTTTCTTCGCGAATCGGCGTCGACGATTGCCTTTCGTCTTTTCGGAACTTCTACAAAAATGAGAAGGGGCCCGGGATCGGGCCGATTGGGGAAAAGGAGTGATTTTATGTGTACGTAGAAGTCGGAGTGGTGTAGAGGAATTGGTGAGAAATGAGACCACTTTTTTGGTGAAAAGTTCGACCCCTCGCACGTTTCTTGGGGTTCGAGATTCAATCATATTTATCAATGTGCGTAACAAATTTCGCGTAAATTCGTAAATTCTATTTATTTTTGTATATTCATATATATATGTACATCTACACACACACGAGTAAATCGATGTATACACACATCGCATCGAGGTATTACATCTGAGTAGAAAATGAAATTTAACGTTTTTTTAAATTAGCTCCAATGACGTATAACTTCACAAGAATCATATAAATATTATAGGCGAAACTTTTTTTTTAATGTTCAGATCTCACTTACTAAAACCCCACCGAATGCTCCGAAACTAACGACACAGCCTAGACGGTGAAAGGGAGAATGAGGGAAAATGAGTCAGAATGAGAGAGAATGAGAGAGAGTGAGAGAGAATGAGGGAGAATAAGAGAGAATGAGAGAGAATGAGGCAGAATGAGAGGGAATGAGGGAGAATGAGGGAGAATAAGAGAGAATGAGAGAGAATGAGAGAGGGTGAGGGAGAATGAGAGAGAATGAGGGAGAATGAGGGAGAACGAGAGAAAATGAGCGAGAATGAGAGAGAATGAAGGAGAATGAGGGAGAATGAGGGATAATGAGGGAGAATGAGAGGGAACGAGGGAGACTGAGGCAGAATAAGGGAGAATGAGGGAGAATGAGAGAAAGAGTGCGAGAGAATGAGAGAGATTGGAGGATAATGAGGGAGAATGTGGGAGAATGAGGCAGAATGAGAGAGAATGAGGCAGAATGAGGGAGAACACGGAAGAATGAGAGAGAATGAGGGAGAATGAGAGAGAATGCTCACACACAGTAACATCTACAGATATCTACTTTGTGTAATATCTGTTCGTTTTTAAATGATTTTTCAAAAATACATCAATACATGTAGAATAAACCCGCGAAACTTATTTTTATTTGTTTTTTTAGCATTAAAAAGAAAATCCCAAAAAACCTCATTTTTCGACGAGCCACATAGATTTAACGCCATAACATCATAACATCAACGTCCCGTTCAACCAAATTTAAAGATCATCCCTAAAACAGCGAAACGTACTGAAAGCTAATATTACACAGATATAATTAGTTCAATTATATTCTCCGCATATGTATATATTGGGTTGGTACAAAAATCTTGCAACACACAACACGAGTAAAAAGAAAAATATTTTATTTTAACAATCAACGATTATTCAGTAATGTAGGTTCCCTCTGCATCTGCAACTCTTGTCCAACGCTCTGGTAGACTTTGCACGCCCGCAGAGCAGAATTTTTTTGATCGTGAATTGAGAAAGTCGTCCAATGTATTTTTGAGATCTGACAGATCATCAAATTTTTTATCCCGTAAATAGTTCATCAAAGCTCGAAACAGGTGATAGTCGGTAGGTGCTGAGTCTGGTGAATACGGTGAGTGTGGTAGAACTTCCCATCCTAGCTGCGAAGATAGATGGACATGCGTGTTGCTTTGTTTGATTCGCTGAGACTGTGCGGTATCCAAGACGAAACAACTTTCCTATATCCCATCTTTTGTAAATGTCGAAGGATAGTAGGATGACTGCAGTTGAGTTTGTTGGTTAATTCTCGTGACGACATATTAGGCTTTGCCTTTATAAGTGCTCGCAGTTCTTCATCGTCCACAATCGATTCCCTGCCGGACCTAGGTTTGTCTTCAAAAGATGTATCGCCAGAATGAAAACGCTGATACCAACGGGAGACCGTTGAATAATTAACTACATTAGCCTTGAACGCACTGCACATATTACGGGCTGCGGCTCTTGCAGAATGTCCTTGCAAGAATTCGTAATATGCGATTGCTCGAAGTGCACGTTGATCCATCTTTGCTCATACTGACTCCGCGGAACAACTGACTCGCTTATATATCCTGCGGCATGGAAGGTTCTAGACCATTCTTGTATTTTCTATTCTCGAATGTTCTCGAACTTCGTTATTAGGAAAAATATTTTAATTGAAAAAAAAGTGTTGCAAGACTTTTGTACCAACCCAATATATACACATACACACATACCTACCCACATAGATACAGGGTGTTGGGAAGGACGATGCAAAGCCTTAAGGAGGTGATAGGTCACCTCGTTAGGAGTATATCTAACCTAGGTTACGTTAGTCCAAAGTGTAAGGATTTTTAGTTATCTTGGTGAGTATGATTTTTTTTTAAATCCCAAAATTAGGTACTAACTCGTTTACCTCTTGTGATTTTGCTATTTTTCAAAAAATGCTGTGTTAATACTTTTTTCCAAAAAATAGCATTAACATAAGAGGAATTTGTATTCTTTGACAAGTTTTTAATTAGTCAACACGTCCCATTTACTTAGTTGTGTGGATACAGATGATTGTATTCGCATTTTTCGATTGAATACACATTAAGCTAAGACGCAAATAAGTTTTTAGTTACCAATTATTGTCTGTTTGAACATTATGAACGAGTTAGTATCTAATTTTGGAAACCTTTCCAATAATCATCCTTACCACGATAACTCAAAATCCTTAGACTTTGGACTGAGGTAACCTAGGTTATATATGTTCCTAACGAGGTGACCTATCACCCTCTTAACGCTTTGCATCGATCTTTCTAGCACCCTGTATAGAAAGAGATTCACAGTGGGGACTTGTTACCGCGGCCGTACAGGTCATGATTGTTGACTTAATCAATCAGTGATTGAGAACGTGATTACCATCATGGATCACTGTCATAGTCGAGTGCGGGCTAAGCGCCGAAACCCTCGACCCATTTTAGAATGGTAAAATGATTGACACGTAAAACGTTTATCAAGCCCGAACTTTCCGATTTATCTTTTTTGGCAACACCTTATCATCGCACGCGTAATATTGCAATCCCCCAAACGTTTAAGCTTTGGGGACAAGCGTCAATATCCTAATGGCAGTTCGCACATAGTCATCATTGAAACGATCACAAATATCTCAAATATCTGGTATGGCCATGTACTTCATGGGTTTATTCCATTATTTCAGAACGACCTGTCTCGCGCGTCTTTGAAGACACGCGAAGCTCAGGTATCATACGTGATGATACCTTTCACCGATTACGAGCTTTGTTCTTTTTATTTCAAGAAAACAAACATCAAATTTTGAATCGTCCATTTAGTTGGAACTAATTTCACTACAATGAGACGTAAATTGTGACCAATTGTCTCGTTGCTTCCGAGATATGCGATAAAAGCTCGGTTTCATGCCTGTACGGTTTATATACAGGGTGTCACTCTTATCTCTGCCACCCGAAATAACTCGGTAATTGTCGACGTCGCAAAAAAATGATCCAGAAAAAAGTTGCACGGTGTGAAGGGGGCCATAAAATGCGACCAATTTTTTAATTTTTTTTTGGTGTAGGCGCTGACGCACAGTGAAGGTCACCTCCAGTTTTTTTAATGGAAAGGTACATTTTTTTTCAACTATCTTGTGGAGCGCCTCAAGTCGCATAAAAAACATTCAAAGTCAAAGTCGTTCGAGGTCATTCAAGGTCACCTATTAAAATGAAATACAAATCTAAATATCTCGGATCACAACCAAATATTTGGTAGCGATCGGAGATATTTATATTTGTATCATCGATACTGACCTTGAATGACCTTGAACGACTTTGACCCCCGAATGTTTTTTATGCGGCTTGAGGTGCTCCACAAGATGGTTGAAAAAAATTTACCATTCCATTTTAAAAAGTGGAGGTGACCTTCATTGTGCGTCAGCGCCTCCACCGAAATAAAAAAATCGGTTGCCTGTAAAGTCGGTTTACTGACGATAGTTGAACGTGACAACGTCATAAGAAAATACTGATGGAATGGTTTCATTTTTCAAAAGAAAATTTTAATTTTGTTTGTTTGATAGATATTTTGTATGGATATAGAGAAGGAGGTAAATGGAAATCACAATTGAATTGATCAAGTTACATTTATTTGTACGCATAAATACAATTATGTAAATTTTTATTTATTTTTTTTACAATGTACATATTTTTTACAAGTATGAATGTGTTTGAGCAATTGTTTTACAACTTTTATTTTTTCATAAAATTCTTCGTTCAGAAAATCATTTTAAATTTACAAAATACTTGAATAAAATTTATTGTTTAAATTTCTACTCGACTGTTAAAATTTAATTTTTGATTTTATTATTTTATAATAATAAATTTTGTATTGACATTATTTCTTTCAGCAAGTGAACTGAATAAAAGTTGTTGTTCAATTAGTTACTTAATTATTTTTGCAAATTTAATTGTAATTTGTTGTAAAAAAGTAATAATTTTGAATAATTTATTATAAGAATAAACTGTGATTAAATTATTGTTCATAAATCTTAAATTTAAAATTTAAAAATTGGAACATCATTAAAATTTTTGTAACTCTAACTTTTAAAAAGCCCGCCGCAATGTGTTTGATATAGGAGAAAATTGTTCCCTTTGACGGCTGGCTGGTCCAACCTGTCATTTCAGACACGTTGTTATGATATGTGGAAGATTTAACATTTATGTTTTAATTTTTTGAAATCATAGCTACGCTCGATAATTATTTCGATCGAATAGTAAAGCAATTGATTTTTACTCATCGTGAAATAGTTCTGTTAACTTATTGTTATAGTTTTTTCAATTATAGCATAACCTACAATCGCTGCACTAGCGGACCGATGCTATTTATTTTAATGATGAAAGCACGAATATTCGACAATATATCAGTGAACATATATTTAATATCGAAAGAATCATTACCTTTATCACCGCAATTATCGTTGCTATAAACAATTCACACCACATTCACTTTTCACTGCACTTCATACTTGACGAAAACATGTACATGTATTATTGTATAGCAGCTGTCCACGCGGACGCATCACTCATGGCTTCTGCACACTGCGCGCGATGGGCGACAAGCGATGAGCGATATCCAATGAGAGCTCGAGTATGACGGAAATGCTCTATGAGAGTGACGTTGCCATTGGATATCGCTCATCGCTCGTCGCTCGTCGCTCGCAGTGTACAGAGGCCATCACTCAAGTAGGAGAGAGACAAATGTCGAACGCTGCCGAACGCTGCCGAACGCGGAGGCCGATTGTACCTCTTTGTCGCTCGTTCCGCGCTCTCGCTTACACTTCAAGCCTTAAATGGAACGCCTCAGAGCGAGGTAACGGCGATGAGTCATGCTTTTTCGTGCGTGCAGCCGGCTCCATCGAATTATAAGACGTTGTCACGTCAAAAAATTGGTCGCATTTGATGGTCTCTTTCACACCGTACAACTTTTGTCTGGAACATTTTTTTGTGACGGCGATAATTACCGAGTTATTTTGGGTGGCAGAGATAAGCGGGACACCCTGTACACACACACACACACACACACACACACACACACACACACACACACACACACACGCGCACACACACACACACACACACACACATCTGTATATGTAAATATAGTATATATGGAAGGTATAAGAAACGGCAAGAGCATGAACACTATCGCCTGACGTGACGGCAAGAGCGATGCGTGTCTTCGTTGCTTCGCTCTCTCGGTGTCTAGAAATATACCATCGAAGAAGGAATGTGCTCGCGAGGTCTCGGAGTGAGATGGATATTAGTTCTGACCTGGAAATTCGAATGGAGCAATATCGCATTTCATAAAAGCAGAATTGCCTCATACCACGACAACAATGCGCAACAAAAAGAAAAAAAGTCGCGAAGTGTGTCACCCTTTGGACACATTATTGTTACACGCGCGGTATATAACGAAATATGATTTGGTAGAAATAATCATTATCACATATTGAATCGAGAAAATCGCGAAAATTTAGTCTCATCTTATTTGTGCCGAGTTCATTTTATTTCGTGTCTAGGACTGTGAGAAATTCGCTTGTATGCTCCGAAAATTCGCAAATTATTTTTGTTGCGGTTTTTTTTCGTGCCGGTGAAACATCGGCTTTTTTCACTGTCGTCGAATATCCACAAGTACGAATATGCATAAGTACGAACATCTATAAGTCGAATATCCATAAGTATGAATATCCATAAGTATGAATATCCATAAGTATGAATATCCATAAGTCGAATATCCGTAAGTCGAATATCCATAAGTATGAATATCCATAAGTCGAATATCCGTAAGTCGAATATCCATAAGTACGAACATCCATAAGTCGAATATCCGTAAGTCGAATATCCATAAGTCGAATATCCGTAAGTCGAATATCCATAAGTACGAACATCCATAAGTCGAATATCCATAAGCATGAATATCCATAAGTCGAATATCCATAAGTATGAATATCCATAAGTCGAATATCCATAAGTCAAATATCCATAAGTCGAATATCCGTAAGTCGAATATCCATAAGTCGAATATTCACAAGTCGAATATCCATAAGTCTAATATCTACGAGTCGAATATCCATAATTACGAATATCCATAAATCGAATATCGATAAGTGAGTATAGAGTAAAAATGAGTGCCAGTGTGAGTTCCATGTGTGAGTTTGTTTGGGTTTGTTGGGGTTCGTTTGGAAGAAGTGAACTCTAGCAAGTTTGGACGCAGACAGATTTCTGACTGACAATGATAATCGTCGGTCTATTTATACTGTTGTTGTCTCATTTCTACTCTATACTCACCCTCTATACTCACTTTTCCTCTACCTCCCGCCATTTTTGGCGCTCATTTCTACTCTATACTCACTTTTCCTCTACCTCCCGCCATTTCTTGCACTCATTTCTACTCTATACTCACTTATGGATATTTGTACTTATGGATATTCGACTTATGGATATTGGCACTTGTAGATATTTGACTCATGGATAATCGTACTTATGGAGATTCGACTTATGGATATTCTACCCCAATCGCTTTCTTCGGAGCAGCATATTCGGGTCGCGATTTTGGCGGTAAAGGGATACGTGAGATTTTTTTGGCGATTTTTTTTTATCGAAAATGAAGAAGGAGGAAAATGTTCCATCTCGCTGGGGATTTTAATGGGTAGCAGTGTTTGAAATAAGTTGAAGAAGATTATTTATCAATTTGAAGACATAAAGGAAGTATTAAAAAGCCCTGGCGGAAAGTGTCAAACAATTCTCCTTTTTCTGCCCTATTAAAAATATAAAACTATCACTACTATTAAAAACAAATCTGTAACGAATGAAATTCCAAAGTTTGGCGAGCTTCGAGAAAGATTCCAACATCGTGGACGCGAAAGCACAAGCGATAGAAAGTTGTTTCAGGCGACGTAAAAAGGCTAGAGAAGCTCGACGTGGCGCCTGGACTATATCGGTAGCGCGTCCGTACGACCGAGTTACGAGCGGTCAAGTTACGAGGTTACTGTAACAGATTGGGACGCGTGATAAAAAATCTCTTTAAGCGCGACATTTCGTAATGGAAAAAGAACGAGAAAAGTCGCAAGTTTGAAAAAGACATTGATATGATGTTTGGCGCTACGTTGTCGTTGCATTCGTCAATAATTATGGAAAATAACGAAACGGCGTACTCCTCGCCAGCAATCTAACGAGCAATTTTCAGGTAGAAGTTTTGTTGAAATACCTTTTGACGGCGAAAGAAAAATATAACTGTTTTAATCAACGCAAATAAATATTGTCTTGCTTTGCAATTAAACATCTGTATGTGAATTTTTTTAAAAGTTTTTGTGTAAGCCCTCGCGGGGTTGTACGTTCTCGTCCCTTTTTACTCCACATCTGTCACTTCACAATTTCCACTCCTCACATACTTTTTCCAACGTTTTCCCTCCAGGGGCTTGTTTGCGCGACTGTACCATGTTTCCATCTGAACGCTGAATCGTTGGAATACAATGAAAATTAATATTTCTGAATCCCCTTAAGGCTGGATCGAAAAATCGATTTTTTTTTCTTCAAACGATAGAACTCATATGTAGAATATTTTTCCAAACTTGGTAGAAATATTGATAATGTTGATACCTTCTACCTGACGGGAATTGTTTCTGAAAAATTAGAAGAAAAACTACTTTATCCAAATTTCACAAAAAAATTGGGTAAAATGTTTATTTTTTTGTAAATGCATTCTATTCTCTTAAATTTTCATTATATTCATTTTAACTATTGTGATTTGCAAAAAAATTGGTTTTTTTTTGCAAATCAAAGTTTACGGGGAGCTAGACTACCCGCCAATTTGCAACTCCCGCGTCAACCTTGCTGCAACACTCTGCCATAGCTCCACCATTTTAATGATAAATGAATTTTTTTAACCGTATTGTGTACTAAAATATACTGTTTAAGTATACCTACAGGTTGATAAATTTAGAATAATTATTTCTTAGTTTAAAAAATCTCTGAAAATTGCTTAATTTTTTCCCGTCTAAATGTATATCCCGCCTTAACGCGTTATGCCTAGTTGTAGCGGTCGAAAGCAGCTCATTTTTGTGATTTTTCAATAGAAATCATGACGAAACATTTATACAAAAATGATGTATTTGAAAAAATATCATTAAAAGAATAATCTGCATTTTTTTGTGTAAAAATATTTAATTATAAACGATTTACAATCGATGTTCGGGAAGCACCTCTCGAAAACGTCTTCTGCGGTGAGCGATACCCTTCTGAACCATCAAATGGAAAGGAAATATCAAATTTAAAAAATGCCGTGCGTTTTAAGTGAGAGCTTTGACTTTTGCGAAAAAATAGACTTTTTTCGATCATCAAATTGAAAGTATACATGGAAATAAAATCCTGCGATCAAATAGTACATTTTTACATCTAGAAAAAGCCCGTAAAAAGTTCAGAAATATCGATGCAGTAGTTTTATAGACATTTTGCTAATCGACTTTGAAAACGTATTTTCGAGAAAAAGGCGTTTAAATTTTCAAACGACGCGCCGAGCGTTCCGACGGGCACCAACACAACAGCGTATCAATTTCTCAGTTTTCGTCATATCACCTTGAATTTTTCAGGACACATTTATAAGATGATGTACTGGCAAAATGTGTTGGGTTAAAAAAAAAGTCAACTTTTGACTTTTACAACTAAGCATAACCCCTTAATTTCTTCCGTACATTTTACCTCCACGAATCCCTCAAAACATTTTCAAAATACCTATTTATCGATCTACCATAGAAATTTACAAAAAAAAAAATCCGAATAGTAACAAACAAAAAAATCCGAATAGTAACAAAAAAAAAAGAATAAAAATATCAAAAAGAACGTCCGATGCGTTCCAACGGTGCAAACTTCCACACCATTACACCGACCGCGCTGCCACTGCTCTCGGTCAATATAAAAAACTTCGTTCTTATTTCGAAAAATATTAAAATTCAATTCCGCTCCGGGAATAAATCGTTGCCAACTTTCTAACGGGAGTTGAATTTCGTGCGAAAAAACTCCTCACCATAACGTTGAAAAATTCACTTGGCTTTGGTTGATGTAGCGTTTCGCCCTACAAGCACCCCGTTGGTTGGGGTCTCTGAATTTTTCAGTCGCGATTCCTATACGAGAAATAAATAGTACCGAACGGGGCGCTTGCGCTGGGTGAGAGGAGAAAATTTTTCCAACGGAATGAAAGCTTCATGAAGCGAGGAAAAGCGTGGGCGTTTTTTTCTTCTGCCCCTGGTTTTTTGTTTGCTACGCGAAAAAAGCAACTACGCGACTGCGTGCATTCGCAGCTATGGGGATAAATACAAAAAAGAGCGGCGAAACGTCAAATGAATATGTACGCAAGCGAAGGTCGACAAATAAAATTAGGAGTTCAAATTTTCTCGTAAAAATAACCACGAGCGACAAAAAACGGACAGGTGGAAACGAAGCGCCAAAAATGTCAACGAACGAATACCGAGTTATTCGCATATATGGGCCATCAACACACTCGAAAGACCGATTTGTATATATGTGTGTATATTTATCACACACACACACACACACACACACACACACACACACACACACACACACACACACACACACACACACACACACACACACACACACACACACACACACACACACACACACACACACACACGCACGCACGCGCACGCACGCACACACGCACACACGCACGCACACACACACACACACACACACACACACACACACACACACACGCACGCACGCACGCACACGCACGCACGCACACACGCACGCACGCACGCACGCACGCACGCACGCGCACACACACACACACCCACGCACACACACACACACACACACACACACACACACACACACACACACACACACACACACACACACACACGCACGCACGCACGCACGCACGCACGCGCACACACACACACACCCACGCACACATGTACCTTCGTAGGTATAGGTGTAGTGTGCCAACAAACAGTTAAACACTGGTGCGAGCTGTTGAATCCGTTTTGTTGGGGTCAACGATTTCAATTTTCAACGCGGTTTGCAAGACGCAAATAACAAGAGTCGACGAGGTGAAAATTCCATACAAACAGTGGCGGCGCAACGCCGCAGTGATGTTCACGTCGATCAGATCGCTGTGGAATTTCTATCAATCCCCCGGCGGATTTTCAGATTCTATGCATTTTAAACGATACGCTCGGGCTTTCGCGAAAATTGGGTCGACAATCGTACCCGTATATACCGAGTTCCACAAATACATCCGTCTTCTTCCGTTTTGCATAAAGTCCGCCCAACGGTTGGAGTTCGTTCGCACTTTCATTTCATCATTTATTTAGATTCAGGACTGCAGCTTCGTTTTTTCTGGATGATCATATTTTTGTGGCTGCTACGGATAGGGTGATGGAATCTCGCAATAATTAGGAGGGGAAATTAAGTTGGGCATTTTGGTCGGGCGCGTAACGATTTGCTTCAAGTTTATTAGGGCTCTTGTTTGGAACCCCCTCCCCCCATGTCATTAGAGCAGAATGGTCACGCTTTTTATCGAGGGCTTTACAGGCGTAAGTAGCCATGTTGCTAAATTATTTGCTTGGGGTTGTTAAAGTTTGAAAAATAAGTGGATTTCGAAAAAAATGCCCAGTTTTCTAAAGTTATTGAATCTTACTTTGATGCTATGTTTTAAATATATGTTATATATACATCATGTTCGATTATTGTTTAATGCATTTTTAATTTTTGAGTTTCTTTTAGTTTTGAAATTTGATTATAGAATATGAAATAAACATGCAATGATGGTGAAAGCGTTAAAATATGAAAGATTGTGGGAGACAGTTCATTCCTTGATGTCTAATTTCTTAAATGTTTCATGTCCAATATTTTCCAATGTCTCGTCGGAACCCTCATAATAACCGACCAGGTCCTCTATTGGTACTTCACGGAAGTCTTTTTTCATTTACTCATTCAAATCTCATTTCACCCGACCACACATGGTTATTAGGCTGCATTGGGGCTGTCTCTATTAAGATATTCCTGTCACCAGGCTCCAATCCATAGAATTTTCATTTTTTGTCGAGTTTCACTAAATATATTAATAATCATCTCTGTCAAATTTCAGGGTCGGTTATCGACGTAATTACAGAGAAAAAAATTGATATTGCGTATTTTTGTGAAGGAATTTTGAGACGACATGCAAAAACTCAATTTCCGGTCGCTACAAAAGTGTATATAATAGTGGAAATCCGTGAGATTCTTAAAAATAATCAGATTTACATACTTAACACTTGTAATAATCCAATGGTCTTAGATAAATGTACGCTTATTGACCTAATTTTTATGTAATATCAAGTTTAATTTGAACGTCCGGTATTGGATTTATTACCACTTGCTACGATAAAGAGACGTGACAGCAAGGCAACAGCTGACTGTAGTCCTAACCTCATCTCACTCATTCGAATTTTCACACATATTTCATTTTTAACCGACATATTTCGCCGACACAAATTTTCCACGCTTTTTACCAGTCGTGGCCCGAATACAATGCTTTATATTTCCCGCACCTGACATTGTTTTGACAGATCGACGTTGAAAAGCATGGAGGTTAAACTTGCCTAGTTGAGTAAAAAGAGACGGAGATAGAACCAATGTTGCCAAATATCAAACCTAGAAATACTGCGCGAATCGTTGGAATAACTATTTTTTCATTTTTCGAATTAAATGTGAACATTCATTCAACAGTTTACACATGGAAAATTTTTGTTATTACAACTTTTTTTGCATATGTTAAAAATATAAATTGTATATGTTGTTAAGTATGATCAGTGGTATGACTAGTATGAAGCGATAGGATTACTTTGAGGCAAACACGTTTAAGATTTCACAGGCCCCGAATTGATACGAATTGTCTTGAATATCTTTCGCACAAGGTTACGCCATTAGGTAAAACTAATTTAAAAAACGCTGTAATTGCGATGCGATGAACTTCCCGATTACATTCCCAAAGTTGAATGAGGCATTTTTTGGTTCAAGTTATCTTTGCTTCCACGTTGCTGATGATTGTAACAAATACGGGTAATCATTGTTCGTCTCACAAGGAACACATCTTTGATGTCCTCCTCAGATTTTGTTGAAACTTTTTTATGTGGAAGAGTATCAAAAACTAAGAGACACGTATTTTTTTATCGACGGAAAATCGGTTTTAAGTGGTGAGACGCACCCTCAAAAATGGCGATGTTTTTCGTTTATCGTCGATAACGTTTTAACGGTACAAGATATCAAAAAAATCAAATTGCAACAATGTTTATTTTTTTTGTGTACTGTACATTGGAGATGAGAACGATAACGTTATCGATGAAAAACGAAAAACACCCCTATTTTCGAGGGTGCGTTTCACCCTTTAAAACCGTTTTTCTGCCAATAAAAAAGTACGTGTCTCTTAGTTTTGATACTCTTACACATAAAAAAGTTTCAACAAAATCGGAGGAGGGCGCCAAAGTGATGTTCTTTGTCAGGCTCACAAGGAACATCACTCAAGTGCCTGCCATCGATTTTGTTGAAACTCATATACGTGATAAAGCATTAAAAACCATTAGATACGTGTTTTCTTTTATCGGTGGAAAATTGAATTTAGAGGGGCAAACCACCCCTCGAAGAAAGAGGTGTCGAGAGGTGATTTTGCAGTTTCACCTACAAGCAGTCCACCGATCGCATTCAAACAAAAACCAAAATTCTTCGCATATAATGCGATGAAAAATCCACTATGGAGTATTGAAAAAAAAATTAAGGGTTAATTCGCTTTCATTTTAGGGGCGGTTTCCTTCCGGAAACCGTTTTTCCGACGATAAAAAGTGTCCAATAGTTTTCAATACTTTCTCACATAGATGAGTTTAAACAAAATCAAAGGGGGACACTCAAGTGGTCCTCCTTGGTAGTAGAGCTATTGAGAAATCTGATTCTTGATGAATACCCGGACGTATTTATTTTACGAAGCGCGTCGTTACAATTGTAACGATACACTATCATTGACCCAATTTTAGATTCTGCAAACGCTATTTCATACGAATATCGCGTGTCTGGAGAATCAAATGTCTCATATTTTTTTATAACTCCGCGGCGTCTACGTGTACGAGATCGATTCGTCGATAAGAATCGATCCTCAAGAATTCTACGGTATAATCGAATTGCTATATATGCACCAGTCAATCGGACACGAGAGTTTTGCTTCGATGAAAAAGAGATCAGAGGAGCCACGATTCCCTCACAAACGTAATCGAAAGCTCGTTAGGCATTCGTGTATGATTCTGGTTACGCTCCAATCATCATGGCCGATCGGCGAGGGACGAAACAGATGAACGAATTTAATGTACACGTTGCTATAAATAAGAACATTCGTCAAAGCACATTGAATTCGCTATTTCCTGTGAGTGAACCTAACCGGATCGAATAATGAGATGCCGTAAGAGCGTTTTGCACATGCAGATGTATATATGATCGAATGTTCGCGGGCCAGAGAGTTAACTGATGGACGCTTTTTGAATTAAACCTCCAGTTGTCAGTCTGATCAATCGATCACTCGATCCTGTGGATGTGTGCGTGTGTATACGTTTATTAATAGTTGACATGAGCAAAGGCTTGATCAGCCACAACATCACTGCTCGATCAGGAAACTTGTGCCCTTCTATTTCCTACCACTCTATCACGTAGGATATGGGACTTTCCATGTCACGTTGCGTTAAGGGGTCTTCTCAGTTTCGACGCTAAAAATGGTATTTTTTTATAGGTTTATAAACCTACATTTTTTTTAGAACATTTTTTAACTACCATTTTCGTCTATAAATAGTGACTTAAATAAATGATTTAAAAAAAAATATATATTACGAAAGTGTAACAACTTTAATATCCATATCTATAATATATTATAGATATGGATATTAAAGTTGTTACACTTCATAAATACACTTTCGTAATATGTTTAAATAAGATAATTTATTTAACTCACTATTTATGGATGAATATGGTAGTTAAAAAAATGTCCTAAAACAATTGTAGGGCCGCGCTGTTGATGAAATCTCGGATATGGATCACCCGAAACAAAAAAATCAAACGGTTTTAGATTCAGTATGTTAATGGCTATAGCGTATATCATACGATTTTTGATATATGCAAAAATAATAAAATGGCGGACATTTTTCGAAAAAACAAAACAAAACGTGTTTTTGTCACCGTTTTTGGCAAAAAATAGTAAATATCAATATTTAAAAAAACCTTTAATATGCGCTATAGCTATAGTTGTGAAGAATATGTGGTTCACATTTCATAAGGATCGGTTCTGTAGTCTCGAAGATTTTATCAACAAGCCGTCGAAAAACGTTATTCCGAAAAAAAACGCGTTTAAAGTTTGTTTGGGTTACATAAATACATCAAAAGTTAGTTTAAAATTTATTTGAAAAGTGTATTCATTAAGTGTAACAACTTTTATATCAATATCTATAATATAAACCTATCAAGAAAATTAATGAAAATAGCCTTTTTTAGCGTCTAAAGTGAAAAGACCCCTTAACTTGCGTCGACCCAAGTCTCATCGGTTAATTTCCTATTGTTTTTAACTAACGGATAATGCCACTGTGACGGACCGAAAAAAGTAGTTTTTCCGGATTTTTTGTCTACTAGATTATTTATTTGGTATTTGGAGGAAGGTATGTTATGAGGCATATATTAAAATTAATTCGCGTTATTTTTTTATGAAAAAAATTTACAATATTATTGTGGTATAATAGAGCCTCTGTATAAAGAATGTGGTCCAACGGCCGGATCGATAAATTTGGAATGGTTGGTCTGAAAAGTAAAAATAGAAAAGTTTTATAATCTATGTAAAAGTACTTCTCGTAGTACGTGCTGTTTTTCTAATTTAAAAAATCACAAAATGCCGGGTATTTAAAAAAAAGTGTCATTTTTACGAACTTTTGACTTTTATTCGGGGGCTGGAAAAATCTTAAAATAAAAAAAACAGGCTACGTACAATGGTAGCGACTACAGCAACGGAAATTTTTGTTTTTCAAAGTTGAAAATCGGCCGTTAGCTGGAGCTATGATTCCTGCCATGTTGGGAAGAATCGTTTCGAGAAAAACGCGATTTAAAGTTTTAGCAAACATTAATCGTTGCGCTACCCGCTCTCACTAAATCGTCTGTGACTTGTTCAATTTTTAATATATTAACTTGATTTTTTTTCACTTATTCTTGAATATGTATACTTTGAGGAAACGCAAAGAAATCGATTTTTTTACACGTCACAGGGATGTTCGCCTCAATTAACAAAGTCATACACATATATGAAAAATATTTTTGTCTCGTCAAAATATTTTGATCTCCATATAATAATATTTTGAGATAAAAATATTTTGATCTCGTCTGATGATTTTATGAAAATTTTGTTAACTTTTGAATAATCGAATTGCGCGCGCCGATGTTATATGGAGCACAAAGCTACGTCATTTTGGCAGCTTTGCTACTGATTTTGGGCAATGTTTGGATGAACTTTCATACCCCTGTTTGATTCGAATTTACAAGAAGGTTTTTTTACAATTTTTCAAGTTTCATCACATTCGTCATATTTTTGACTCGGTGTAAAAATTTTCAAAATTCGTAGGTATAGTCAGATTAGACGAAGGTGTATATTACAAAAAAAAGTAGATGTCTTTTTCACACACGCTATTGAGATAACAAAAAATCACGCAAATTGAAATAAATCTGATCCGAGGCCACGCCTCATTTACATCGAATGTCCCTTTGGATATGTGTGTCTGCATAGCCGCTATACCTGCCGATGGGCTCGGGTTTCCACGATAATAGAAAGAACAGGCACATCGTGCTATCTCGATAATCCAACCTGTAATCTCACATGAAAGATCCAAGGATATATATCGGTGCACGTATAGTTTTAGGCATTCTCTATGAAACACGAGAGTTGTATCGAGGTAATGAGATAATCGCCTGTTACCTATAATGGTATTATTCGCCATTGGTTTATCCGTATTGGATTTTTCAGCGGGGCCGAGGCCTTATTGGTGCCTCTACAGCGCTAAATATTTGTACATGTGGTAGTAACAATCGCTGTCTAATCGACAGTAACAAGGTTAATCATAATTTTAAGTAACCGTGTAATCCAGGCTGTTACTACCCTACGCTGTCACTGCAGTTTTATAAACATTCCGAAGTTGATAAAGGTGGTTGAATTTTAAAATATCAATAAAGAAAGTTGAGAGAAAAAGAATCATAGGCTTTAATCGCCTGCTTGCCAATTCGTCGAGTATAATTTTCCTAATGGCAAGAATAATTGTTTCTTTTCATTAGGGAAATTATACACGACAAATTAGCAAGTCGGCGATTTAACTGTGTGATTCTTTTTTTCTCAACCCTTTTTAATTTTTCTTATTCAACAACACAATTTACGCAATGCCAAATTTCTTAATTTTTACCCCCCCCCCCCCTACATACCAGGACCGTAACGCGTGGCCAGACCCCCACTCCTCATTCCGTTACGTAACGGGTGCTTTGTCGTCAATAATTGCGATTTTTTTCCATAGGCATAACTAATTATGAAAGGATAGGGTTTATACTCCTTTTTTTAGTTTTATACCAATTTTTATGAAAAAAATCTTTAAAATTAACCGAAATATATGCCTTGATTTGACGACGAAACAAAAATGGCTTTTCATTGCCCCGTCGATAACTTTATGAAAGGTTATCTGTAAATAAAAAGTCAACAATTTATCGATATCTATAAAATGTAGCTATCGTTATGCGTATTATGCGTTTTTGTATTTTTACAAAATGCCGATAGTTTGGACATTTTTTTTCGATTTTCAAGGCCCATTTTTGTATACAAGCAGTTTTTAAAAAGAGCAATGATCAAATTTATCAAATCGGCTACGTACAACTTTAGTTACTGCGATTACAAAAATGTAAAGAATAAATAAAAATCTGTCGATAAGTTTTTCAGTATTCGCTGAGACAAGGTCGAAAAAAAGTAGTTTCGAGCAAAACGTGTTCAAAGTTTTCTTTCCGTTTTTCTTGATATAAACTCATGTTTTTTTTTCTAGAATATTGATACTTATATTAAAGTATCTAGTCGCGGGCGATATGACGGTTCTTCATCATTATATTGCACAAAATAAAAAGAGCCTGCACTTCATCTATTGTGAACGATGCCACACCTGTAAGTACTAAGGGCACTAACCGATCGCGTTACCTGTTGTCACTAAAGTGACTGTAACTCCGTAAATTTTCGGACTTGTGAATAAAAATGTTGGCTACGTATTTTTGAATATGTGTACTTTCAAGAATTATAAAAAACAGAAATTTTTGTTTTCTTCAAATTTTGCTTCGGGATAGTGAGAAAGCTACTGTGCAAGTTTTTGCACAGTGACATTCCCCCTTAACTGACATTTCGTATGGAAAGCTGTCGACTTTCCGAGGTAAAATTGCGCGCGAGTTTTAAATTCAAAACTTGAACATGCAGAAATGTTGCTATTTCCGGCAGTTTTAAAACCGTGACGTAACGCAAAGCTTGACCCCCTCCACATATGTAGACCGTAACGCCTAGACTCCCCCCCCCCTCCCAAATTGGGTTACGTTATTTGTGTACACCCCCTTTAAAGTTCCATCGTATAAGGGGTTGGGGTTGAATATCCATAAGTACGAATAACCATAAGTGCCAATATCCATAAGTGAATATCCATAACTCGAATATCCACAAGTACGAATATCCATAAGTGAGTATAGAGTAAAAATGAGTTCCAGAAATGGCGGGAGGGATAGAAAAAGTGAGTATAGAGGGAACCCAAACAAATACAAACAAACTCACTTATCTCTAGCTCCCGCCATTTCTGGCAGTCATTTCTATTCTATACTCACTTATGGATATTCGACTCATGAATATTCGACTTGTGGTTATTCGACGTATGGATATTCGACTTGTGGATATTCTACTTGTGGATATTCGACTTATGGATATTCGACTTGTGGATATTCGATTTATGGATATTTATACTCATGGAGATTCTTTCCATGGATATTCGACTTATGGATATTCATCCTGATGAATATTCGTACTTATGGATGTTCGACTTATAGATATTCGACTTATGGATATTCATACTTATGGATATTCATACTTATGGATATTCGTACTTATGGATATTTAACTTATATATATTCGACTTATGGATATTTGTACTTATGATAGTCTCCCAAACAAACACCAAACAACCACAAACAAACTCACTTATCTCTATCTCCCCCCATGTCTGGCATTCATTTCTACTCTATTACTCACTTATCGAAATTCGACTTGTGGTATTCATATTTATCGATATTCGACTTATGGATCTTCGACGACAGTGGTACAGGGCCTCCTTCTTCTACACGTTCGTCTTATTCCATCTTTCCCCACCGATTCTTTTTTTCCCCTAATTCAAGCAAATTTATTTATTGTTTGTTTTTTTTTTAATTTTTTCCCGTCCTGCCTTTGGGATGTGCAGTTCAAATTGTGCTTAATATACGAGGGATGAGTATATTTAGAAAGTCATCTTGATGGAAGCGAAATGGAACTGCAACTCGCAGTCCAATAATTTCCGATTCGGTTGTACCGAACACGTCAACGCGGAGGAAAACGTCATTTTTGTTTCGCGTGTACTATGTACCTAAGGTCGATCGAGCATCCAATATAACTCTCTCTACAAACTCTTCTTTTGGTTTTTTCGTCGTTAACTAGCAGGGTGTCGAATCGATTCTTATTTCGTTTCTTTTCCCCTTTCGCTCGTAATATCCGTTAGACACGAACGCGACGTGCGGTTATAGAGATTTGCCGAGGAAGTTGAGCGCGCGAGCTTTTCCCGAAGGTCCTGTATTTATGCACATCGACACCTCCGAACACCCTCTCGGCTCCTATGCTCTTACTTCTGGCCGCCTTAGATCGGAGCCTCACGTGAAAGTATCGCGTGTAGTCCTCGAAAAAAGTTGGAGAACCCTCATCGAAAAAAGCACTTCTGGTTTTTTCCTTCTGAGTTCGTGAGTTTGGGTGCAGTGGTACAAGAATAAGAGGAGCAACGAAGATAAAGGCACGGTGACTTGGTATTAGTCTTTTAACGAAGGGTTTCGAAAAAAGGATTGTGCAATATTCTGGATAATTGGAAGTCTTTATTTCGCGTTTTTTTTTGTCGTGGTACTTTATACCATTATTGTCTGCTCAAGTTTCGCACGAAAGAACATCTGAACATACAAATTAAGAGAATACTGATCAATTAATAATCATCATGGCTGACTGGGTAAGAATTATAATCACGTCGTTAACTTGGCTCGCGTGTATGTTGGAAAATTGGTTCTAGTGGATGTTGAGAATCGATTTGAGGGTTAGATTAAGGGTTATATACCAAGATTATTATGAAAAACACGTTTTCTATATAGTTAGAAGAACCCGTTTTTTATTTAATTTAATACATAGCCACGATTTGAAAAAACCCATAGGACAATGAGTCAGATAGAGATGAAGCTGGTGATGCGGTTTTACATTGAATATTTACTTGAAGGGCCTAGCCCGTGGCCGAAAAAGAGGCATTTTCGTAACTTTTTTTTTGGGAAAGCGTGTGCAGGTTTTCGAATGTTTTTTTTACGCCAAAGAGTATGCCTGTACTGTATCTTGGACAATTTTTGTATTGAAAAATATTTATAAATGTAGTAGATACAGTAGAACCTCGATTATCCAAATTGTCGGTTATCCGAACGCCTCGTCACATTATCCGAACTCAATGATGGTATTTTTTCTCACTTAAGGTATCGCCCTAAGTTATCCCATTTTTTCCTCTAAGAAAGCTGTTTCCTAACACTCCGAGATATTTTCAAAATACATTATTGCCTATATGTAACTTCATACATCAGATCGTGTATACATTGTATATATATATATATATATATATATATATATATATATATATATATATATATATATATATATATATATATATATATATACACGAGAACCCGACCTGGAATGGTTTGGAACGTAACCAAAAAATATAGACCGGTAAAATAGACGAAAACCCAGCACTTTTAGCGTAGAATATGAATTTTTGACTGAAAGTAGATGGTTGCATACTGAAAGTAACCCCAATAAACTGTTGCCCCTCAACTCGCCCCAACCCTAAGACATAATGGTTGAAAACTTAAAAATCGCCGTATCTCGATAATTAATAGGCCGATCAAAAAAGGTTTCAAACAAAAGTTGTTTGGAATAATAAAATTCGTATAAAGTTATCTGACGTGTAACCCCCTATAGAAATAAAAATTCTAGTGGTTTATTACCATTAATGGATCAAATTAAGACACTTTTCAAAAAAGGGTGTAATATCCTGTTTCAATTCTTGTAACTCGGCATCGCACCTGGCGTAAAACTGCCCGACGGTTTCGGAGATCCGTTATCTTTAACGAAAACTCAAAATTTTGCCGAGCATACGCGAAAAAACCACATCCCGCGGTGGAACCCGCAGATAAATGTAGCGATGATATTTCTTCCGGTATTTTTTGTACATGTATTCTATAATTGTGAGAAATAAAAAAAGAACCCAACCTATGGAAGGATTGTATCATGAATACACGCAGCCTCGATCAGACCGCTCGTCCGCGGGTCTGTTATATCAATATTCATATCAACTAACCAACTTTTTATTGATACATGGTTGTAGATTCGAACTCGTAGCTAACGTTCTATTTTGAAAATTTCGGAAAATTTCGGTTTTCCGATTTTTTTTTGTTAACTGGATTATTTTTTGGGATCTGGGAAAAATGGGTGTTTTTAAGCATACATTAAACTTATCGAGTGTAAATTAAAAAAAATAAACAACGTTTTTAAGATGTAATTCAGTATAAGAGCTTCTGTCAAAAAAACGTGCTACAACGGCCGCATCAGTAAATAAATAATGGTCGGTCTGAAAAAAATATTATTTATTTAAATGTAGTTCTCATTGTGGGTAGGCGTTTTGCGAAAAAAATCAGTAAACTACGGGTGCTAAAAAAGTGTAAATTTGGCGAAATTTTTACTTATATTTGGGGGCTTGAAAATACTGAATTTCGGAAAAAATGGAATCTTGGTTCTTCTAAAATTGAAAATTGGAGAATTATAGCTAGAGTTATGATTCCGTCCAGGTCGAGAAAAGTCGTTTTGAGAAAAACGCGATTGAAAGTTTTAGTATAGGGGACATTCCACGCCATTTTACCTTGCCCGTGACCCCGAACATTTTTGGTGTTCCTGGTTTTTTTCGCCAAATTTTACCCCATGAAAGGAATATTTACACCAATTTTTAGATTTTTATCTCTTCTCTTTTAGGAATTATAGTTTATGGTTTATTTTCAATTGGAGCAGAATTTAACAAAAACAATGATTTTTTTCATCATATTTTTTTTTTGTTAAATTCCGTACAAATAAGAACTAAACCGTTTCAAGCCTGGCAAAGCCGAATTGGAAATCACAAAATCATTAATAGCATTATTGGAGATTAAAATGATAAAAATCTTGTCAAAAAAATAGAAGGAAAAATGGGTCTACAATGAGACAAGTCGTAAAAATCATAGAATAGGTCACTCTATTTTTGAGAATTTTTTGAAAATTTGTTTAAAAGGGCAATCATTTTTAAATAAAATAGTTGTCACTTTAGAAGAACAAAAAAATGTTGACATTCATAATTGATATTTTTTTCATATTTTTTAACGGAAGGATGCTTCAAAATGAAAAGAAATTTATGGTGACATTTGTCGACATCTCAATTTGTTCAGGAGTTATGATCGTTTAAACGTTTCCAAAACTTCCGAAATCGACATTTTTTGGAAAACTCCTAAAAGAGGAGAGATAAACCTCTAAAAATTGGTGTGGATATTTGTTTATGGGGTACAATTTGGCAAGAAAAAATCAGGAAAACCAAAAATGGTCGGGTTTATGGGCTAGGTGAAATGGCGTGGAATATCCTATAGGTAAATCGTTGTTGCTACGTGCTCTCACTAAATGGTCTATAACTTGGTCATTTTTCAATATTAAAGCTTGTATTTTTTCACATATTCTTGAATATGTATAGTTTCGGGAAATGCAAAAACAATGGATTTTTTGACCCGTCACAGTAGTGTCCAGTATTAATAACATCAGAAACACTTCTTAATCTCAGCATAAATAAAATTATCGATACATTTAAATCGCGGTATCTCTAAAGCGTACGTGTTGGTTTATCAGAAGAGTTTTTCGGGTAATCGCCATTTTCCATGTCTCCCGTGATAGCCTCTGTAGTCGATATATGGCTTAAACCAGTTTTATCCCATTTTTACGAACTCGGCACTATCATTCTAGTCGCCCACGTTTCTTAATCTTCAAACGAGGCAAATCATAACAAGTTGGAAATCTTGGTGGAGCCAACGATGAGAATCGCGATATAAAAATTCGGGGTCAAGGCAACACTCGTATACACAATGTTCAACCCTTTCCCGGATTCTTTATGCTCGCTTGATGTTCCACGTACATAGGTATATATCGGCGCAAAGAAAGAACGTGCAATTTACATTTCGTTTTTTGCTCCGTTTTTTATGGGTCCGGAAGAATTGCTTGTACCTAGTCTGCCTTTAATTCTCTCCAGGTAATCTCTGTTGCTTTGCAAAGCCCGATATGAGCAATCTTCAGGTACGTTCATTGACAGTAATGAGGCCGAGTAATTCTCGCATACGTCGACGTTTCTTCGGAAAAATAGAAATGGGAGGTCAGAGCTACGAAACGAAGAAAAAAACGAGCCGGTTTAACCCCATTTTTAAAGCCCCAACATACCTCTGTAATCTTCGCTATAGAAATTCATTCTTGATCTAAGCTATGAAAAACGAATTTGCAAAGATGTGTTGGGAATGACATATCGGGTTTGCGTGTCTAAACAGCACTGAAAAAAAAAAAAAAAAAACAATTTCTCGAGTATAATCGAACAGTATTATATGACTGTATTGAGGTATCACTGTTGCCACCCACACACATATAGGTGCTGAAAGTTTGATTCGAAGTCGTTGTATCTATACGATTTTGACTATCGGTACTGTAGGGTGTTTTGAGGGTGGTATATGATTTTTTTATCGAATCGTTAATTTTGATTGTAAGATAGGCTGCGCTATGAACTTTATGTTAAGGGGTCAGGCTACTGTGAGGACCGAATGTCAGGGTTGTTAAAAAAAGGGTTGTTTATCAGGGTTGTTTAAAAAAAATTGTTTTGGACGAATAAGTAAAATGAATGAAAAATTGTTTGGACAATTATTTGTATGCATATAAGCAAAGTTGTGTATCACATTTTATAAAAGATATTAATAATTAAAGAAAGTATAAAAATCTCGGGCAGAACCTTTGAACATGACGGGCTCAGCGGTGTACTTGATTTTGGCTAGGTTGATATCAAACAAACAAAAAAAAACGAGTTTTTTTTTTCTTAAAATGGATAATATTGGCTAACAACGAACATCACTTTGGTGTCCTCCTCCGATTTTGTTGAAAAATTTTTATGTGGAAGAGTATAAAAAACTGGGAGACACGTATTTTTTTATCGGCGGCGAAACGGTTTTAACGGGTGAAACGTACCCTCAAAAATGGGGATGTTTTTCGTTTTCCGTCGATAACGTTTTAACGGTACGAGTTATAAAAAAATTCAAATTGCAGCGATGCTTATTTTTCTGTGTACTATACATTGGAGATGAGAACGATAACGTCATCGACCAAAAACGAAAAGCATCTCTATTTTCGAGGGTGCGTTTCACCCCTTAAAACCGTTTTTCCGCCGAAAAAAATACGTGTCTCTTTGTTTTTGATACTCTTCCACATAAAAAAAGTTTCAACAAAATCGGAGGAGGACACCAAAGTGATGTTCCTTGTAAGACTTCACCAAGCTTTTGTAGTTGTTGTGTTTCAATCATCAAACAATTTTTTTTTCAACATTTAAAAAGACTTTCCGAGAAAATATGACATCATCGCTATTAGTGATTAAGGGGGGATTGTCTTTTTTTTTCGCAAAATTTACCGCTTTTTGGGAATTTTTTTTGTGAAGAAAGTATACAACGGAAAACTTGTGAAACTTGGCATATAGTTTTATTGATCTGTTTACTACATACAAACATTTTTTTAAACAATTTCATCAAAAAATCCGCCTCCCACCCCCCTCGACGCGCGATGGTCCTTTTTTGATGGTGTGCACGATTCACGTTCATCCTGCAACAAAAACCCAAAAAGCATTTTACTTTAGACACATATAGCTATCGTTCGATGAAGGAAAAAAAAAATTGACGATTTGGTGACGTTTTGAACTTGAAGTATCGATTTTTCGAAAAAAATTGATCGATTTTTTGTTATAAATAAAAAACTATTAAACGTATTGCTTTTTTGCTTCATCAAACGATAAAAGGATGTCAGCTGAGCATTCTGTCCAAATTTGAAGGCAATCGGTTGAATAGTTTTTGAGAAATCGTGCACACCATCAAAAAAGGACCATCGCGCGTCGAGGGGGATGGGAGGCGGATTTTTTGATGAAATTGTTTAAACATTTTTTTGTATGTAGTAAACAGATCAATAAAACTATATGCCAAGCAGTGATGGGCAAAATTGTAATAAAAAATTAACAATTACAAATTACTAAAAGTAATTTGTAATTAAAGCGAACTCCATTAAAATTACTTTTAGTAATAATAATTGAATCGGAGTTCATCGAAATTACCTTCGATAATTGTAATTGAATTAGAGTCCATTGAAATTATTTCCAGTAATTGTAATTGAATTGGAGTTAATTAAAATTACATCGAGTCATTTTAATTAAATCGAAGTTCATTAAAATTACTTTCAGTGATTGTAATTGAATGAGAAATCATTACAATTATTTTCAGTGATTGTAATTAAATCAGAAATTATTAAAATTACTTTCAGTAATAGTAAACCACGCAATGTAGTTTCATTAGATTTTTTTACTTGAGAGAATTCTAAGCATCGAAATGACTATCTCGTTTTTTTTCGTAAAAACGAAGCCTTAGGGATTGAATTAAGAGAAGGAAAAAAATTGAGTCATAATATAATAATAGATCTGTATTATATTAATATGCGAAACACAGAATAAACATGGTAATATATGGTAAGATCATCGAAGATTGTTTTCTCAATATGGCTAGGATAATTAAGTACCACATGCCAATTTTATACCTCGCCTATGGATACAGACATGAAAAAGTATAAAACATATTTTCAATTCGAATATTTATGTATTAAAAATGTTACGCCAAAAAAAAACTATTTTTAAAGAATGTTTTTTTAGTACAATTTTTTTGGAGTATTATTTTTGTTTTGCATTTACTACACTTGATAGGCATATAAAGCTTACTTCTTTATGGCAGCTAAATCTGAAAGAAATTAAAAAAATGGTAATTATGCCCTCATGGTATTATTCTATCGACACATTACAATACCATATTCCGCGCTATCAATGCCCATACCATTTTCGCACATGTGTAAGGCAGATAAAAATCATAGTCCACAAAACAGGGTGACAATATCGTTGAAAAAAAGCATGTTTCACTTTGGGCCTTAGGAGTACCAAGAGGGATTTAAAGTACTCGTGAGTTACCTGAATAAAAGTGAGTTAACCCTTTAGCGTCACAAAGACACTTTTCACAAGTCCTCTTTTCGACGTGATTATTTACCATGAAAATGTCCGGGAAAAAATTCCTAAAGTACCTTGTCGACTATTTTTAAGGCCGCTTTTTCGAATAGCGCAACTTAAATTTGTCTAAAAGAATTTTTTATATTATATTTTTGCGAAATAAGTTGAAAAAACACGAGCTTTTGAGTGACATTTTTTTTCCTTTTGAATTTCGGAAGCCTTATCGGATTATATTCGCACAATAAAGTGCTCTAAAGGTGTCCTCGATAGTTGTACTTTCGTAATATGCATACATTTTTTTCTGACGTTATACCTGCAAAATAACAACAAATAGACTAACAAGTTTTCTCCGTTTTTGGAGTATTCAAATGTTGTGATCGGAACGGGTCTTTTACAGTCAATATGTAAATTGGCTATGATTACCGAAGTTTTTCGGGTAGCTGATCAAGAATTTGACATTATTTTTGAAAAATTAATTTGTTTAATCAATTTGCTTGACCAGTCAATGTGACCATGTAAGCTGCATAGTTTCCGATGTTTACTGGGTCACTTTTTGAGAATTTGACATTACTTTTCCAAAACTGATTTCTTTAAACCATTTTTTTAAACAAATTATGAAAGACAAATAATTTTTTTTTAAATGCAAACTACTAGAAACAATACCCGTATCATAATTATATCAGTAAGTCAATTTCGTAGAATAATTTTTGATGCAAAATTCATTTGTTTAAACAAATTGTTTAAACGTGACTATGTGAATTGCACATAGTTTCCTATGTTTTTTGGGCCGCTTATCGAGAATTTGACATTATTTTTAAAAAATAAATTATTTTACAAAATTGACTTACTGGTAGAATTATGATACGGGTGTTATTTCTAGTAGATTGAGTTTTTAAAAAATGTTAATTATTTTTAATAATTTGTTCAAAAAAATTGTTTAAACAAATTACTTTTGGAAAAATAATGTCAAATTCCCAACAAGCGACCCAGAAAACATCGGAAACCATATGCAGCTTACACAGTCACATTGACTGGTCAAGCAAATTGTGGAAATAACTTAATTTTTCAAAAATAATGTCAAATTCTTGATTAGCTACCCGAAAAACTTTGGTAACCATAGCCAATTTACATATTGATTGTAAAATACTCGTTCCGATCACAACATTTGAATACTCCAAAAACGGAGAAAATCTGTTAGTCTATTTGTTGTTATTTTGCAGGTATAACGTCAGAGAACAAAAATGTATGTATATTTCGAAAGTACAACTATCGAGGACACCTTTAGAGCACTTTATTGTGAAAAAATAATCCGATAGGACTTCCGTAATTCAAAATGAAAAAAAAAATGTCACCCAAAAGTTCGTGTTTTTTCAACTTATTTTGCAAAAATATTGTATAAAAAATTATTTTAGCGAAATTTTCAGTTGCGCTATTCGAAAGAGCGGCCTTGAAAATAGTCGACAAAGTACTTTAGGAATTTTTTCCCCATAATTTTCATGGTAAATAATCACGTCGAAAAGAAGGCTTGTGAAAAGTGTCTTTGTGACTTTAAAGGGTTAATCGTAAAAAAATTATAATTGATATAAAAAAGTAACAATTTTCCCAAGTAATTGTAATTGATAACGGAAAAATTACAATTTTTCCAAGTAATTGTAATTAGCAGCAAAAAATTACAATTTTTACAGTAATTTTATTTGACAACAAAAAAATTACAATTACTTCGAGTAATTGTAGTTGATAATCACAAAATTACAATTGTTTATAGTAACTGTAATTGATATATAAAAATTTATAATTGTTTCCCGTAATTGTAATTAGTGACTAAATATTGCAGTTATTTACAGTAATTGTAATTTACGGGTAATGAAATTACAAAAGTAATGTCTGCTGCCCAACTCTGATGCCAAGTTTCACAAGTTTTCCGTTGTATACTTTCTTCACAAAAAAATTCCCAAAAAGCGGTAAATTTTGCGAAAAAAAAGACAATCCCCCCTTAATGGAATAAAAAAGTTGAGAATAAAAACGACCGTCAAGACTAAACTACTATTACACTGAATAAATGTACATATTTATCTATGATACACATCGATATATGAATAAATGTCACTGATATGTATGATAAACACCCTGCTTTGTGATCTCGATTTATACTGTAGTTTTTCTGAAAAAAATCCCCAAAAAGCCTATTTTTTGGCCTCTAGAGTGGCCTAGTCCCTTAATAAGAAGACAATTCGTGAACAATCGTTGTGTTTCATTTCATTCCATGTATAATGCATAAAATATTATTTTTTTGGATCCAAATGATTTTAGAGTAACCCTTAATCTTTTACATAAGTTGCATTCCAATGGCTTGTCACAGAAAATCCACATTCGAGGTTACTTTGACACTTAAAAAAATATATAAAATTCTGGGGGGGGGGGGGGGGTTGTACATTTTATAGCCAAAGGACACATTGTTCTATTGGAGCAAAAAATGTGGAGCTGAGAATGTTAAACAAATTTAAGTTTTAAGGCACGATCCGATTCGCGAGACGTATTCTCGTAGTTTGCTTCCGGTATTAAATATTCGCAACTTTCTAGACTCGAAAGAGCGGGCGGGAAGGGTGGGGAAGGTCTAGGTCGCGGGAGAAAAAGTGCTTCGTAATTGTCGTTGAGAAACCCGACAAGGCTTTTGCGATCCCGTTGGTTTCGGACCATCGTGCCGGAAAACGTTCGAGTACACGAGACGGGGTACGTGCGAGAAGTCCCAGGTCTCGTTGCTCGTCGATCCTATTTATCGGACTTGATGGTCTGTGAATCATCGCGCGCCCCCGTCGAGGGTGACTCGCAATTATCGTTACGTAAACGTACGACTACGATAGTCGAAGCACCTTAAAGTCAAGGTGAACGTCGTGAGCAACACCTTATGACCTTATCTCTTCGTCCACAATTTCTCTAATTTTTAATAATTAACCTTTTATAATATTCTCATTATTTTACAATATTTTGAATTTTTTTCCAATTGTTTATTCAAATCGGAGTTCACGTGTCGGTGCTATGACAAGAGTAAACGATTAAAAAATCATTTTTCCGTTGATAAGCTTTTTTATAAATACGTCTTTCGAAATATTTCTTTTATTTATAAGAATTTTTTATATATTTTATAATAAATATTTCTTTTATGCATTTTTTTAAATCATTTTTCCGTTGATCATCTTTTAGATAAATATTTTTTTATAAACTTTCTGTCTTCTTTATTCCAGCCTAACTTTAATGTGCGATGCATCTGCGGTTTTTTTTTCAACAGTTATTTGGAGGTGTACAACGAGAGGGTGAGGGACTTGCTTCGGCCATCGGCGAGTTCTTTAGGACTCAGAGTGCGAGAACATCCCCGTTTGGGTCCGTACGTTCAGGGTAAATAAAAAAGTTTTGCTCATACGCACCGGAAGAAAAATTGGTGATATTTACAACAAACGTCCATGGCAACTAAAGAGTACAGTAAAACTAACGATACCGCATTCTCAGGACAATAGGGTATTTTACTCTATGTAAGAAAAATACTAAGAATGCATAAATAAGGTTTGTTCGCAATAAGCAATCGAATAATTTTGGTTTTAATTTATAAAAACACAAAATAAAATTTATAATTCTTTTTTAAAAAATACTTTTTCTATGTGTTGAACGAATATGCGAAACGGTAGCGGATAAAATGGATATTACTCTCTAACCTATGAACGAAATCGTCAACAACTATATATTCTCATTGGTCATAGATAATTGCAAATTTTCAAATAGTTATCTGTACTTCAAAAAAGAACAAATGAGTTTTTTTTGGACTATGACATTGGATCTCTTTTCGCAAGTTTTAACGAAGTTTTGAAATATTGAATAAAATTTCGTTGATTCAACTGTAAAATTGTTGGTGTAAATAATCGGATTTATTAGTCCGAACAAATCGCTGTTGACTTTAATAACATGATAAAATTAAAAGTTTTTTTTTCATTCAAAAGATATATTGTTAGCCGAGAACAATATATTATTGAAACTATCTAAAAAATTATCGCGAACAAATTATATAGTTTTGAATGCAGTTTTTGCAACGAACAAAAAAAACATTTCAATTCATAACATGAATATTGTTGATTCGAGTACACAGGAAAAATTAAATTTCGCTCGTTTAATTCAGATAAAATTTCTATTGAGTAAATATGTTATTTTTTTTCTCACCAAATCCGATATTTATTTTCAACCACACTGTTCATTAAAATATGAATATTTTATTTTGATTGAAAAATATTAAGCAAATGTCTGAATTGGTTAAAAAATTATGCGAAAATAAAATTTGTTTCTTGCGCATTTTGTTGAAAAAATTCAACCAAATCATGGCCGAGCGTCACCGAAATTATAGGTGTGAGGAAACCCGTAGTTCTCGGAGTAACCGCTAGAAGCCGCACGCGCGCTCGTTTCCCGTAAGCACAGCGCGAACTGAAAATCTACTTAAACGCCGGAGAAACTCTAAAGAGTATCGCTTTTTGGCCTGTGGCTAAGATCAAAGTATAGTATCTGTTCTTGTCAGATGAATATCTGATATTCTCTCCACTATTATCGTAGATGATCATTCTAATGCTCAGTTTTATATTGATAGATTATATTTTTGTACGAAAAAAAAAAATGTTGTAGCAACCGCTTAATTATTTCATCTATACATCTACGGATTGTTACATAGAATGATTTCAATTAAATATAATTTCATTTGAAGGGTAATGTAGATATTCAGAAATATTTCGAAATAAAATAATATGTTATTTGAATCAATCACATTTTCCAATATTTCATAGTATTGTAACAATCTCCGCGATCAGACATTTATTTGAATCAACCAATATATTTTTTTGATTCAATTCTTTTTTTTTCTCAGTGTATTTATATCCATTGGCATTTTAATCCACAACGTTCCCGGTGCTTTTACACTACTATTCTTACATGTAGGAATAACCCACCAATGATAGGGATTGTAACTCACTTTTAACCAAAAAAATTTACGCATTCACAATTCGCGCATCGTCGATGCTTACCATGCAAATGACGTCACGAACCGAAGCAGCATAGTGGCTAGCGTCTTCGGACGGAAATTTGAAATGTAAAATTTAAATGCATTTTTATGGCACTTATCGATTTCCTAAAATATAAATAAAAAGACTAGTAGTTTATTACCACCAGAGGATCAAATTGAAACACCCCTCAAAAAAGGGTGTAATGCCCTATTGTAATATGGCTGACTTTATCATGATTACGCTGCCATTTTTCCAAAAAATGCCTACATTTTGCAATAAAAAATACATTTTTTTGTAAATTTTAAGAACATCCGGGGTCATATTTCAGATACTGAGGTTAGAAAGATTTATATAAAATTTCATCAGCATCGGTCGGCAGTTAGTTTTGCCACGCCATATTTTGCCATAGGTGTCTGTCTCGTAATTACTGCACCGGCAGTGCGAGCTAGCTGTGAACTGGAATCGTTGCGAAAAATGTATTCAGGTCTGACTCATCACCCGGTGTCAACGCTGGGATCCTTGATATCGCGAGTCGAGGAGGGCACGAGAGCCCGGAAGACCGCCTCGACCCTGCAGAATCCAACGAGTAGCCGCAGCCACGCACTTCTCACCGTATCGCTCCGACCGTCGTCGAACAATATCGGACAATCGGCAACGGACGCGTCGAGGAACGTTCCAAGTACAAGCGAACGTTTCCAGGGTGGCAGCAAACTCCACTTGGTCGACCTGGCGGGTAGCGAGAGCGCGGCAGCTTGCGGCGGTATTAATCGTCTAAAAGTGAGTCGTCAATTAGAAATGCGATTGATTTCATCACCGGGTTATGCCTAGTTGCAACATTCGAAAACAACTCATTTTTGGCATTTAAAAAATATAAAATCACGATGACGGATTTCTACAAAAATTAGGCATCCGAAGAAGTATCGTAAAATGGGGTTACTTCGAACAGGTTTTGGAAGTTTTTTTTTCAGGTTACTTTTTTTTAACATCCTGAATTCCAACATTTTTGGTCCAATAGAACAATGTGTCTTTTAGCTATCAAATATACAAGAAAGTCAAGCTTTACCACCACCCATAATTTATTTTTTCAAGTGTCAAAGTAACTTCGCTTGTGGGATTTCTTTTACAAGACAATGAAATGCAACTTACGTCAAAGATTAAGGGTTACTTTGACATCATTTTGATAAAGAAAATAATATTTCATTCATTATACATGGAATTACATGAAAAACAACGATTTTTTTCATTCAAATTGTCATCTTTATTTAGGAAACATTTTACACAAAAATATCAAGTGCCTAGGGTACTATTATAGGCACTTAAGGGGTAAGGCCACTGTAACGGCCCAAAAGAAAGGTTTTTTCACTAATTTTTTGCTCCCGAAATTGAAGGTATTTGAAAAAAAACTTTTAATGGTGTTATCGGGCATACATTAAACTTTATTATAAAATTTTTTTACAGTAAAAAAAAAACAAAATGGCGGTTCCACAGCTATCTTCCCGGGACATGTTTTGCTTCCAGGGCTCCGCGGCACGCAGCACCACTGGTGCACTTTTGAATCGAGAACAAAAAAAAAAAACCATTAATCTAGAGGGCTATAGCTAGAGAATGTCGATCGGATTTTAAAAAGTATCAATTTTTGTGGATTTGGCGTGCGTTTGAAAAAAAAAATTGATTTTTGACGAAAAAAACGGCAAGTTTTTTGTTAATAAAAAATCAATAAATAAAGTTCTTGAAAATTCCGATCGACATTCTCAAGATAATGTAAATGTTCACATCTGGTTAAAATTTCAAGTAAAAAAAATGAAAATTGTTCGAGTTATGCTGCGTGCCATTTTGAAAAACCATGTTTCGAGAAAAACGCGTTTAAAGTTTTGCGAATAGTTTGTTTGGGTTTGTTTGGGTCGCACAGGACCTTTTTTTTCTTATTCTAGAGGGTTTAAACTATTTTTTAAGCCAATAAAAAAAAATCGATTTTTCAAAAAATTTACAGTGGCCTTACCCCTTAATTACTCTCATAATTATCATTGAGATCAAAATCAACTTCAGCAACATTATAATAAACTTGAACAACAAATTTGAACACGTTTAAATGCGCACACATTTACATCGTATTTTGGCGCTGTGTTGAAGTAGCTCCAAAAATTGTCAAAGTTATCCTTATGTCAAATTAACTCCATTTTACGGTATTGTCTGAATTTTTTTTGGAAAAATGTAATGTTTTTTTGTTATAATATTTAATTACAATCGATTTACAGCTGATGTCCGAGAAGCATCTCTTGAAAATGTATTTTGCGGTGATCAATAACCTTCTGAACCAGGTTATCTATTATTATAAAAAAACCAAACAGATTTTGTTAGTATATGAATTTATCGTACGATTAATCGAACGAATTTTCGAGATATCAAGTTCAAGAGAAATGGCGATTGTTCAAAAGAGTCGCGATTTTGGCAAAAAATTGGGCGTTTTTCGTTCATCCAATCGAAAGTGTACATGGGAAAAAAATCCTTCGATAAAATACTGTATTTTTACGTCTTGAAAAAGCCCTAAAAAATCAGAAAGATCGATGTAGTCGTTCTTTTAAATATTTTGCTCACCGACTTTCAAAACTTACTTTCGAGAAAAAAGCAGTTCAAGTTTTGAACGACGCTGTGAGCGGTCCAATGGGCGTCAACATAACAGCTCATAAATCTGCCAATTTTGATCTAATCACCGTGAAATTTTCAGGAAACATTTATAAGATGATATACTATCAAAATATACTGGTTAAAAAGTAATTTATTGACTTTTACAACTAAGCATAACCCCTTAAGGGGTACCACCAATGCGGTATTAAAAAAAAAAAAAAAATTTATTGGCTTAATAGATGCTTTGAACCATCTAGAATGAGGGAAAAAAGTTTGGTACCTGTAAAAAATGCTCGCAGGCCCGTGCTCGGAACACAATTTTGCAAAACGGCAGGCAGCATAATTCCATTAATTCTCATCCTATTCACTCAAAATTTTTAGCACATCTTCAAAATAACATTCCGAAGAGAAACACGTACGGGATTTTCCATAAGTTAATTATAACATTATTGATTCACCAATGATTGTATCATTTTTTTCTGTCAAAAATAGAGTTTTTACTTTAAATAGTTGCCAATAACAGAAAAAATAATATTTTCAAAACCCCTTACGTATTTTTCTATCTATACTCATGAGAAGTAGTAAAAATATTTGAATTTTTGTCACATTCAAGTTTGCATCAGTCATACTGCGCGTCTAAAATTCAACATGCCTCGCGAGAATGGCTCCAGCGTAAACATTTCGTATAATTTTTCAATATACATTTTTTTTTTGTCACTCGAAGATATGCCTAATTCCATCCTTGAATATTATTACCCTTATACTTGTCCTTCCGCCAAAAAAGCGAAAAATTGTTTAATTTTAGACGTTTACAGTGGTGTTACCGCTTAAAAGATTATCAAGCAGGTTGCGTTTTAAGGGATCATCACAGTGTGACCGCTTGAAAAATATATAAATATATCGCGATTTTCGCGATTTTTTCTTTAGGTGGATAGGATAAACTAATCGGTCTAATTTTTTTGTGACAAATTAAAGCACCGATAAAAAATACAAAATTATTTTTCTTAAATTTCTTTATTTATCGTTTAACATTGTTTTTATTTGTGGAAAATTGCGTGGACAAAAATGGTGACCCATGGTGACCAGGTTAGCGGTCGCAAATTTTATCCGAAACAAAAATTTCAAAATGATTACTAATTCGTAGGAAAGTCCCTATGTTCCTATGGAGGTTTTTTCAAAGTGAAATTTGAAAAAAATGGCGGCGCTTTGAACGAAAAGGATCCAATTTAGCCCTTTTTTCGACAGTTTTTCGTAAAAAATTAGGAAGATTAAAAGAAAAACTTCCATAGCAACATAAGGAATGACGTGAAGAATGTTCTCTTAAAATTTCAAACGAATAGCTTGAAAACTCTTCCTTCGAGAGTGACCACCGTTTTGAAAAACACCATTCTGAGAAAAACGCGTTTAAAGTACTAAAAAAGGGTGTTAAGGGGTTAGACCACAGTGACGGGTAAAAAATCATGTGCGAGTTTAACAATTTTCGTATGAAAAAGTGATTCACTCATAAAATTAATTACGCATCTATTTAGTATGAATATCAAGCTGTTAGAAAAAATATATATTTTTTTCGATGTACAAAATGGCCGACTACTAATATTTTCTTTTGTTATCGTTTTTTTAGGCGCTCCGCGGCGTGTCATTACGCATCCGCAATTTTTGACCCAGAACAAAAAATAAAAATTCTCGTCAATCTACATTAGAATTCCTAGAGAAGTACGCACGGAAATTAAAAAATATCGTTTCATTCAAAAGTTGTAGGTATTTGAATGAATTTTCAGTGAAAATTTTCGTATAAAACTGCTCGTAAAATGAAAAGTTTTCGATTAATCAGAAATTCCGTACGTACTTCTCTGCGAAATGCAATTAGGAACATAACTTTTAAATTTGAAGTAAATCGCGTGAAAATTGTTGAAGGTATTTGTGACGCCAATTGGAAAAAAGCTGTTTCGAGAAAAACACGTTTAAAGTAAAGAAAGAAGAAATTTCTTGCTATAAATCGAATAGTAACGGATTCTTATGATGATAAAGCACCGTTTTAGCAAAAAAAAAACGATTTTTTTTAATCCTGCTATGGCCTTACCCCTTAAGAAAGGCTTAACTTTTTCTAAGAAAGGCTGTAGCGAGCGAAATAATTCGAATTTCGATCTAAAAATGGAACAGAACGTTTATAACCGTGTATACTATCGGATAATGCAAACAAAAAATCGATATTTTGAAAATTATACCCTGTGATGATCCCTTAACAGGGAACCCCCGCGAAGTATTCACCTCCGTTTTTTAAGGGTGCCTTTCACCCTACAAAGACACGCCAAATTTCATAGCAACCGGAGGCAAAAATTTCGCGCAGTTTCCTTGTAAAATCTGTTGAAATCGCCAAACGTTCGTTTCCTCAAAACCAGATGAGCCCAAAAATGATGATCGTCTGCATTAAAAAAAAAAAAAAAAAAAAAATTACCGAAGCCTTCGGCGATTACAAAATCGCTTTATATCGCGTTTTCAGGAAGGCGCGAATATAAACAAAAGCCTCGTTGCTCTGGGTAACGTTATCTCGGCTCTGGCAGAGCGTGGTTCATCCGGCAGTGGTCCAGGACGAAGATTCATTCCCTACAGGGACTCGGCTCTCACGTGGCTCTTGAAGGATGCACTCGGTGGAAATGCCACCACGATTATGCTCGCCAGTAAGCTTAATCATTCCTCGGTTTTTCGATAATTCAATTTCTTCGTCAGTCGATAAAAAAAAATCAAGACGAATTTTCATTTCGTTCTCATTTAAATTATATCCCTCTTCGTAACGAAGTTCCGAAGTACGAAGAAGTCTTGATGTAATCGGTTTAAACGCTTTTACAGGCGAGCTAGGAGGGCGTGATTAAAATTCGCTAGCCAGCGTAGAGCGATTAAACGTGATTGGTAAATAGTAGTGAACGAAAATAAAAAGAAAAAGAAAACAACGAGAAGACATAAAACGTCGAAGTAGTAGTAGGGCTTATTATAATCACGCAATTTACTGCGAAGGGTGACGATGGCTGAGTAATCACAATCGGAATTTATCTTTCATATATATACAGGGTGCCCTGTTATGAATTGATAATCCTGCAACTGTCGATAGATCAGATCATGTCCTACTGTATGCTGGAATTTCAGTTTAGTAAAAGCCCCACGGTTTTCGAGATAAAAATCATCTGCTTTTGGTTTTTCGCATGCCACTTCTACAAGTGATAACTTTTTTTACCCGGTTTAAAAAAAAATACTCTTGCTTATTTGTTTTATCTACAAAAGTCTTCTTTTCAACCTTATGGCGGGATATACATTTACAACGATCAAAAAATCGTATTCTTTTTTTTTCTTCAAACAAACCCAAAATTTCAAAACGAAATTCGAAAAACTTCAAACGTTACAGCCCGTCAACGCTGTGCCTCACCGCTCGGATTCGGAGCGGGCGTGAACTTCAAACGCGTTTTTCTCAAAACTGCATTATTGAAATTGGCGTGCAGAATTACTTAAAAACTATTAAGCCGATTGAGTTGAAACTTGGTAAAAATATTGATAATATTGGTACCTTCTACTTGACGGAAATTGTTTTTGAAAAATTGAAAAAAAAAACCACTTTTTTAATCCACAATTTACAGAAATGTTGATTTTTTTTTGTAAATGCGAGCCATTTTCCCAAATTTGCATTTTCTTTATTTTAATTACCGTCACATAGAAAATATATATGTTCTAACTGAAAAAAATGTTTGAACTTTTTTGCAATCATAGTCTACGGGAACCTAGACTGCACGCCGATTCGCAACTCCCGCGGCGACCTTGCTGTAACACTCTGGCACAGCACCGCCATTTTGATGATGAATTAATTTTAAAAACTTGTTTCGTATACTTAAATATACTAGTAAAGTAAGCCTAAAGTTAGATAATTGTAAAATGATTATTTTTTAGTTTGAAAAATCCCTCAATGTTGCTCATTTTTTCCGGTCGAAATGTATATCCCGCCTCAAATCTCAAGGAAACTTTATGAAAAAAGATCTTATGTAGAATTTTCATATAAATCAATTCGAACATATCTGACTTTGATAGCCTGCATGCGGTTCAATCAAAATGTACTACGCGTATTGTGCCAATTACTTTAAAAAGTTGCTTGGCTATTGTCGATTCGTATCATTTGTAGAAATGGTATGCGGAAAACCAAAAGCAGATGATTTTTTTCAAAAAATAACATAAAGCCGAAAATCTCGAAACCTGTGGGACTTTTATTAAACTGAAATTCCAGCATTTAGTAGGACATGATCTGATCTATCGACCGTTGCAGGGTTATCCATTCATAACAGGACATTCTGCACACACGGTGGACCATAACGTGAGCACCCCAAAAACCTCCGTTGCCTTTAGAGTAATGAAAAAAAAATTCAGAAGATAATTTGCTTAACTTTGAAAGGCTGATACCGTGGTGAAAAATTCACTTTGTCAAGGACACTTTCTCAAAATCATCAATAATTTTTCAATTGGGAACATGTTTTTTTTTTACATTAAGACGTTGTAGCTGATATTCAGACGATTCCAACGACTTATGAGATCATAACCTTGAAATGATTTTTCACCAAAATACACGTGCAAAAACCGGAAATCGTGATGGTATTGACAATAAGAACATCCGAAAAATGTAATTGAATTTTTTTACAGAAAATTAATTGTAACAAATGATCGAAGTGATGGTCATTAACCTCGACACATTTTTGAAGACGTTAGACGAATGATTCTCTTGACCTTTGAATAGTTTCTGGTGTGATAGCGGCGCATGTTTTTTCGACGACGTTTTGTTTACTGACGAATCAACTTTTACTAACCATGGCCAGTTGAATACGCATAACATGCACTATTGGTCAATCGAAAATTCGAAGTGGCTCCGGCAAATTGTGCACCAGCGTCCTTGGAGTGTTAATGTGTGGTGAGGCATAATTGAGGACCGGATTATTGGACCATTTTTCATAGACGGCAATTTGAATGTATGGAAATACGTCGATTTTTTTAACAACACTTTGGCGGATTTGCTACAAGATGTCCCGTTGGCACAGCGATGCCGAATGCGGTATCAACATGATGGCTATCCAGCTCATTGGGCAGTTATAGCTCGCGAAGTGTTAAACCGAAAATTTCTCGGACGCTAGATTGGAAGAGGTGCATCCCTTGGCCCGCTCGTTCGCCGGATTTAACGTCATTTGATTTCTTCCTATGGGGAACTATGAAGGATCGTGTTTACCATAATGTTCCAACGACGCTGGCGAACATGCGAGAACTAATAACAACAGGCTGCGTCGCTATCACACCAGAAACTATTCGAAGGTCAATTATTCATCCGACATCTTCAAAATTGTGTCGAGGTTAAGGGGAGATATACACCTAGATGGTCGAGGTTGAAGATTTAGAAGCTATGAACATTCCGTCGACGGTAGAAGACCTACACTATGGGCCTGGTATCGATGATTTCATGTAAGTTGATATATTTCATGATTTATTCATTCCCAAATTTTCAAACGCGTTTTTCTCAAAACCACGTTTTTCAAATCGGTACCCAGGTTTTTGTGGTTATTCTATACATCATTATCCAGTACTTGTCACAGGATTTTTTTCCGTTACTCAGTTTTTGTTTTATAGGCAAAATAATAACTAATTTTTGGCCCAAAAATCACTATTTATGTTCAAACGTCCGCCATTTTGTCATAAATCGATATTTTCAAAATCGGCTATGACAAGTACTAGATTATAGTATCTAATTTAATCATCTTTTTGGTTTTTTTTTTCAGATGATTTTTGAAGAAAAACCAGTGGGTACCGTATACGCAGATTTTTTTACGACGCTCCAAGGATCATACATTATCCTTGTATGTTTTTGATATTTTTAAATAAAGAAAATTAAACAAATTTTTGAATGTATGTACTTTTAGACAATTGAAACCCCAATCCGAAATTTCAAATAGTTTTCCTTGAAAAAATTCACAAAAATAACTTTTTTTCCGTCTCCTAGGTGTATATCTTCCCTTAATAGTACAGTCGTGCTGTCGCAGAAAAAACCCGGAATCGGAGAAAATTAGAAGGAGGCTATTTTTTTGACAGGTAATTTTGTAGGTGCCGCGGGTGCTAAATCCAAGTTTGCCTAAAAATCGGGGTGTAGGGTTCTTTTTTAGGGGATGAAAGGAGATGGGGGTGGATTAATGCCAAACTACAACCCTTGCGCGGTCGGCGCTGTGAGACAAAATGTTCGGAAAAATCCGGGCTTTAGTTTTGTCCACAGCGCCGAAGTCGTGGAAGTTCATTTTGAGGGTGAATAAGTGGGGTGAAATTTTGAAAAAATGGTTTTAATTCAATAACTCTTTAGAAAAAAATCGTACGTTTTTGGTTCAAATGGGAACGTTGTAGCCCTTGAAAAGACGCGTCGATCGAGTATTCGATCATCACTCTCCGATAATATCTTCACCCCCATAAAATGGTTAAAAAAAAAAAAAAAAAATAGTTTATCGAATAACTCAAAAACAATCGGTTTTTCGAATATGGTTCAAATGTACGACATGTAGAGAATAATTTTCTCCATATTTTCGTTGCTATGGACCACCCTTGAATTTTGATTTTCCAACCCCTCTCGGGGGTTGAACATTCAAAGTGAAATTCTGGGAAAACTATTGACGGCACGAATTCGCCGCCGTGGAAGAATTTGTAGCTTGAACCCTCAGCTACATTTTCGTCTACAGCGCCAAACTCGTATCTCTTTAGTTTCGGTCAATAGTTTTCCCAGAATTTCATTTTGAATTTTCAACCCCTGAGAGGGGTTCGAAAAAGCAAAATTCAAAAGTTGTGCATAGGAACGAAAATATAGAGAAAATTATTCTCTACATTTCGTACATTTGATCCATCTCCGAAAAATCGATTGTTTTTGAGTTATTCAATAAACAATTTTTTTGTTAATTCTTCAACAATTCTTTTGGGGGTGAAGATATTATTGGCGAGGGTTGATCGAATACTCGATCGACGCCTCTTTTCAAGGGTTACAACGTTGCCATTTGAACAAAAATTGTATGAATTTGTCCTAAAGAGTTATCGAATGAAAACTGATTTTTCAAAATTTCATCCCACTTTTTCACCCCCAAAATGAACTTCCACGACTTCGGTGCTATGGACAAAAATAAAACCCGTATTTTTCTGAACATTTTGTCTCCCGGCGCCGACTTCGTGGGGGTTGTAGTTTGGCATTAATCCACCCCCATCCCCTAAAAAAACCCTAGCCCCCCGATTTTTAGGCAAACTTGGTTTTAGCACCCGTGGCACCTACAAAATCACCTGTCAAAAAACTAGCCTTTTTCTAATTTTTTCCGATGCCAATATACAGCACGACTGTACTATAAAGGCCATCACTTCCAACATTTGTTATAATACATTTTCTGCACAAAAAATTCAATTGCATTATTCGGATATTCTTATTATCAATACCATCACGATTTCCCGTTTTTACTCGTGTATTTTGGTGAAAAATCATTTCAAGGTCATGATATCATAGGTCGTTGGATTCGTCTGAATATCAGCTACAACCTCTTAATAAAAAAAAAAAACATGTTCTCATTTGAAAAACCATTGATGACCTTGAAAACGCATAAACTATGACCTTGACAAAAATACATTTTTCACCACTGTATCAGCCCTTCGAAATCAATCAAATTACCTCCTGACATTTTTTTCGTCACTCTAAAGGCAACGGAGATATTTGGGATGGTCACGTTGAATTGTCCACCCTGTATATATATGAACAAATTCTTCCACGTATAGGCTAAAACGAAATAAAATCCATCACTTTTTAGCATCCATCCATTACATCTTTTGTTTGCTAATTATCCGTTTGTCATTATTAATCATCTCTTTTTTATCGTACTGCAGTAGAGAACGAACTAATTGTAGAAAAGTAGGACACCACATTCATCACTCGTTAGCTTCATTACACATATTATTTCGATACACAGTATAACGATGCATGAATTTCGATAAAAAGTGCGGTCCCATTGTCTTTCGTTATCACACCGGTGTAATCACTAATTGAAAGAAACGCGCTACGATTAATCTATCTGGGATGATAATACAAGGGTGTTTTGAATATTTCGTGACTCGCTTGTCCGTGATCGAAATGGCCGATTTTTTTTTCATCTACAACGGTAGACAAGCACTATCTGCATGGGGATGTGCTAAAGGAAGATTGAAACGTCGATGAGCTTTTTGATGTTGTTCTAATGAGTGTGGGAAATTACATTTATGATCCAGCGATGCCTTTCCATTTAAGCTCGTGAATATAAATAAAAAATGGTACGATCAACGTGCATAACATATTTTGCCACTCAATCGCATTACGATTCATTTTGTGAGTATTATGATGCATTGTTTATATCGTAACGGTTTTCATGGTGGTTTTATCTCATGGGAAAATATTAATAAATGGTGTACCCTCGCGGCAATTACTGTTTAATTTGAGCATCCTGACACGTCGCTGATTAGCCAATTTATACATACACCTGTCACTGATAATAATAAAAAGACTAAAAAATGATGAGAAGTTGAAGTAAGCGTATGCAGTAGAGGTGTAGGGTGACTCGAATTGTCGAGCGTTTTGCGCGATAATATTACGTTTGAGGCGGGAGCCTGAATCAGAAGGTCTAAAAAAGCGTTTTTTTTTCGGGAATATTTTTAGCAGGGAAAAGAACAAGTGAGGCCAGTATACATTGAGGTACCTTTGCATGTATATTCGAAATGTATAAAAAAATTCAACATGAAATAATAAGTGACTGCAGATTTGTCAACCTATTCCATGTGCGTCTTGCCACTGCAGTCCCCAATCGGCGCGCAAGATGCATCGCGTAATCCTTGACTGAACCAAATAAAACAATAAAATGTTCAATTGTCATATATTTTTCTTTTGGGTGAATTAAGAAAAAGGTGAAAAAATCGAGGAATTATAACTTTTCTCAGGTTTGAGAAAAAATGTGTTAAAAAACACTTTAAGGTGATATAAAAATGATTTAAAAATACCTTTTCAACCACTCTCTTCATTCACTTACAAGGAACATCCCTCAGGTGACACCCTTCGATTTTGTTGAAATTTGGATATGTTATAAAGCACCGAAAAGTAAGCGATGCGTATTTTTTTTATCGGCGGAAAAACGGGTTTAAGGGGTGAAACCACCCTTTAATATAGGGGTAGTTCACCCCTTAATTTTTTTTGCAATGTCATTATCGGGGATTTTTCCTTGCTTCGGAATAGAAGAATTTTCGTTTTTGTTTCATTAAAATCGGTGGACTCCTTGTGTGTAAAATTGCTATATTACCCCTGGAGATGTCTTTTATCGAGGGATGGTTTCACCCCTTAAAACCGTTTTTCCGCCGATAAAAAAATACGCATCGCTTACTTTTCGGTGCTTTATAACATATCCAAATTTCAACAAAATTGAAGGGCGTCACCTGAGGGATCTTCCCTGTTAGAAGAGATTTTTATTTTGAAGAAAATAAACTTTGGTTTGATTCAATAGGTCGTTTATTTTTTTTGCTATCACGACCGCCAATTTGGAAGAATCGTGAAAATGAAAACTGGAGGAAACGCGCTTCAAAGTTTTCAATAGGAGCAAATATCAATATCAAATATCAATCGCTTCCCTGCTTGTAGCCTTGTATCTTCGAAGATATTTACACTCGGCCTCTGTAACTTTGTAAATATAATGTCGGATAGTTTATCTATCGATTTAAGCAACAAAAAAAACGATTTTTCGACCTCATAATTCAGGCTCCCGCCTTAAGGGAGCACGGTGTTGGACTGATGCAAAGAAAAATGATTTCCAGCAATATCACCGGCGAGCGGCAGTTACAACGAGACGTCTCACACTCTGCGTTTTGCTCAGAGGGCGCAAAGCGTCGTTAACAGGCCGGTGATCAATGAGGATCCTGTATCAAGGACCATTAGGGAGCTCAGAGCCGAGGTATCGAGGTTGAAATCTTTACTGGTGGAGAAGGTGAGTCGAACTCGTAAATGAATTAACAAAGCCGAGCTGCGCACTTTTACTTCAATTATGCCGCTTTAATTGATGTTTGCGAAGGATTCTGAAACAGCTTTGATGGATAACGAAGAAAGGAAAAAGGAAGCGAAATGTTCGACTTAATGTAAAAATATAGGGGTGGGGATCGGAAATTCGAACGATCAATATTCAGAAGGACCGAAATTTCGAACTCAGTAATGACGAACGTTCCAATATAGATGGCTCAATCTTATGATAGTCTCTAAACTCGTTACTCGAAATTGTGAATACAAAAATCTCGAAGTTGACTTATAGCGTAAATGAATATCAGATTTAACAAAATAATGGTAGATATGATATCGATTCGCCTGTACACCAAACAATTCGAGACGTCAAATCGTCGAATTTTAAATATTACGACAGTTTTCGATTTCGAATTCATTAAAGCGAAGAACCAAAAAGTCGATCAGTTAAAATAGCGATGGGCCAAAACGGCGAACGGTCCGTATAGCGAAAACTTGGGATCGAGCAATCTACTTGTGCTTCAGAATGAAGATGGCAGATGGCGTTAGTGGTCAGTCGGGTCAGGCAGCCATGCCATGTTCGCCATTTAGGTATCCGCCATTTTGGACCATCGATCATTTGCGTTTCCAAGATCTACACATACGAAGTTTGTAGTCTCGATATATGGCTTTTCGCTATAAACGGTATTACGAATATTAGATGCTCGCTTTTTTCTATTTCGGAGATATGAATGTTGTAGATTGTTCGAATCTGTATTTGTATGACTCAAACTGCAGACTATCTGAATATATGTTCTCAAATAAATAAGCTCTCGAATAAATAATCCGTTGGTGAAATAGATATTCGATTTCGTCATCGGTCAAAGGATAAAATTTCGAATAATTCACCCTTCGTTATTTTGAGAGTTCATAATTCCATCGTTTCGAAATCTCGTTCTATATTTGGTCATTCGAAATTTTGACCCCCACCCAAATACAAAACGATCGAAGTATCTGCAAGCATGATCTGAGAGTTGAATTGTACTTTGCAGAGCGTCGATCCTGATTGCAAGTCCATATGTACGTGTCAGCACGTACGGGAGCAAGAGTCAAAGATTCAGGATCACGAGGCTCAGGTGTTCGATCGAAACGGACCAGATGAAGGCAATCTCAGAGACGAAGCAGAACGCGAAACGTCGACCGGAGAGATACATTTGAGGATTTCCGAGCGCCGACACAGTACAAGCGAAAGTTTATTGCCGCGCAACGAATTGTCCAGCCTCGTCAGACGCTTTGGTTCATTCGAGATCGCCCTAGAATCAAGAAAATTGTCATTAGACTCGATCGAACCCGAAAATTATAATCGTGCCAAAGTATCGGAATTGATAATCGACGACCATATCGAAGAGCCGGTTTTCGTCGATATACCAACGTTGGTCGCCGTACTGATAAAACCTGACGACAACGTCCACGTGGGAGGTCATCAGATTGAGGAAATCACTAGCGATGGTATACCCGAAGACGTTACAGATCCGGAATTTTCAGAAAACATTGCTGATCATAGTTTGCCACCGAGCAACGAATTGAACCATTCGGAAAGTGGCGAAACGCCAATAATCCAATGTTCGGAAGTTCACCATGATCCTACTGAATCACAAGAAAATCAGCAACCATCCGGTGAGGCGAGAATCGATCAGCGCGTAAATGGTAAGTTGGAAAAGCACGATTCGATCGATGGTGAACATTCAGCAAAGAAGTCGGTGGGCCTGCAGTCTTCGAAGAAATACGGTTCCATAGAGAATCTACCGAGGAAACGAGAGATCGCCTGGTCGTTTCAGAGATCACAGACGAATTTGGACAAGCGAAATGGCAGCTTGGACAGGATCAAAAAGCTGAACAATATCAAGGAGATCGAGGATCGAGGCACGGTCAGGTCGGCCGCTTCTTGGCGAAATCTCGGTCCGTGGGAAGGCCGAGATTTACAGCGAAAAGGAAGCAACGATTCGGACAAGAGTCTCAAGGAATCAGCATTGCTAGCAAGATCGAAGAATCACGTCAGAAAGCAAAGTATCGACGGTCTCAAGCGGAAAACCAGCAAGGACAGCAGCTCGAGCAGTTCCAAGGACGAGCTTTCGGCCAACTCTGGAGGCCAAACGCACGATGGAACAAGTCGAAAAGGATCTCTGGAACAGGAGCAGCCTCCAACGAGAACACATACGCCCATACAGAGAGCGAGGAGAGCGGAAATAGTGGCAGCCGTCACGGAAAGATTGTACTCGGCGAAGAAACTTTCGGAGGACGCGACCGCATTAACCGGCACTACGGCTTCGACGCCTACCTCGGAGGTTCGCTCACCCGAGAGCACCGACGTCAAATTAGCCACTTCGACGAGAATGCGTTTGCAGGAAATATCGCGAAAAATGTTGGCCAAACGACGAAGAGTTTGCGTCGATACGCAAACGGACAACAATCAGACCGTTCGTGTGAGAGACGCTTCGTCGATCACCGAAGAGCCGAAAATCATCAGCAAAGACGCATCTGTATTGACCGATCAACACGAGGACTACGAGATACCTACGTCCGTTGACTATCCAGTGCGCCGAGTCAAAGAGATCGCAACCTGCACCGATTCCGATCTAAGACAGCCGGTCGTTCGTTGCAAAGACGCCGCCAACCTCACCGATGACTACTACGATGATTATGCAACGCCGCATTCACCCAGAAACGATTCGGGTATCATGTCCGATGACGCGCAAAACTACGCCGAGAGCAATTTGTCGAGTGCTGAAATGTCCGATCTGAGCCCTGTCGGCGGTGGCAGAAGCGTCGAGTTGGTGGAGAATTCGACCAACACGGGAATACCAACGGTATCCCTAAATTCGGGATCGCAGACTAGAAGCGAAGATCTCCAGAGAACTGCCAGATGTTCGGACTGTGATGCCAGATTTTGCGGAAGGCATCACTGTCGAGGAGATTGCGGCCCGAATCTCTCCGATGCTAATGACGTGCGACGTCATACGGAGAGGAACGTCATATCGATATCCCTGCCGGAGATGGTGAACATCACGATCGAGACTTCGAACGGCATGGAGTCGAAGATCAAACTTTTCGATGGCAACGAATCCATAGATGAGCGAGCAATGATCAATCTCAAAGACGGCATGGCCCAAACCGAGAGGAGGGATGTCCTGGAAGTCAGCACCTCAACCGATGATTCAACTGGACGTGTCTGTCTTCGCAATTTTTCCACGTCCACGAAACCGATAATCGGCCAGAGCGACGGTAAGACATTCAGAATAGAGAACATCTTTCACGAGCCTCACGTTGTAACGAGGAACACTCCGAAGATCGAGATTATCGATGATTCATCGGAAGATGTGACCACGAATTCTCTCATCGTTACGAACTCAGTCGGCACGTCGTTCGTACCGGAAACCAGAGAAAATGCAACTGGCATGGAAGCACCCAAGTCTTACAATTCGGAAATCTTTCTGGGTACTGCAGCAAGAAGATCGTTGCCGGTTATGACAAATACGTGGCCGTCGAAATGGACCAGTTGTCTCTCCGATAACCTACGAAAGCAGGATTATCAGGATTATTCGACCCGTGTGGAAGATAAACGATCGTTATCCGATATTTCTAGCAATGAACTACGTACCAGGCGCGGCATGGACGATGACCTGTACCAGAAGGCTGAGCCTCTTCTTGAATCAAACCGACAGAGTCTGGATGATGACATTGTACTTCGAAAAGATGCAACAAGCGTAACGACTCAGGAATTCCCAAAGACGAGGAGAGAGGAACCGAAAGACTGTTCGGTTATGGGATTGAAGTCACCTTCCATCATCGCCATGTTGGACCGCCAGGCCAACGGAGAGCAGGAGACGAATTTCTCAGACGACAGCCTAGACCTCATGGAAGATCGTACTAGTAGCACTTATGGAAAGAACGAGTCGATAATGGAAGCGAGTTCGAGCAATTTGAAAGATGATGTTTCGAATGAGAAAGTTTGTCCTCCTGATTTAGTGGCCCACACAAAAAAGGACACGATCGAGTCTTCCATCTCGCTTGATCACTTCGACGAATTCGACGACGAAGAGCAGCACGTTGAATTGCCGAAGACAAAAGTAGACAGTATCGCTGCGACTAGCTTTCTCACACCCATGAGCAGTTTCAAGACGTTGATTTTGGGTGATCCTTCTTGCGCATTGCATCACGCCAACGATTCGTATTTGACGGACTTTCGCGATCAATCCTCAGTGGATACGTTGATCGACCACGCGGATTACTTTCGCACGACGATCGACGTTGTCGAGGACATGGAACAGTGTCTGGTGAACGGTGGGTGCTCGGTTGCACCAAGATCAATCGTCAAAAAATCTGCGCGTAATATAAACGGTTCGCGACTTACCGATACATGCCAGTCGGATTGTGGAACGAAAAATCTTCGGAACGAAAGTTCTCGCGCGAAGAAGGTACGCTTTGCTATGCCCGTGGTGAGTTCAATGACGAATAGCGACGACGAATTCTGCGAAAATCCAACTGGCGACAAGGACTTCGCGGTACCCGGGAAACGAAATATTCTCGAAGAGTATTTGGACGAGGCGGTTGCCTTTATGCGCAACATGAACTCTATGAACGAGTACATGAGTGCCACTAGCCCGTCTGGCAAATGCACGACGAAGGGCCGTAATCGTCGTCGTGAAAAGGGCAAAAGAAAGAATTACATCGAGTACGAGGGCCGAAGAATAAGCCTCGAGGACGATACCTCCGAGCCTGTCAAGTCTGACGCTGACGATGATTTGGACTTCAACGTTGAATCATACGACAAGTGTCTCAGAAGTATGGACAGATTGGAGGAGTGTCTAGCTCGAGTCAAACGACACGACGAGATTCTTCGTCATAAGTACGGTACAGGGAAGGACGGATCTACCGGGGCTAAACTGGATTTAGCCAAGTTCAGTGTAGATCCGAGTGATGCGCACAGAGACCCAAATGACGAACGTAACCTCAACGATGCGGGCTTGAGGATAAACGTAAATGACAACAACGTCTCCACGAAGACAGACGATGTTGACGACGGAAATAACAATCCATTGCCTTGGGCAAAAAAAGGAGACTTCTCGCTCGAACACTCATTGACCATCTCTGATAACTTGAAGAAACCACGAGCACGCAGATTTTCACGATTTTCCGAACTCCGCAAACGAAATCCAGCCACCTACTCGCAATTGAGGAACAGATGCGTCAGTCAAGCTGTCGATTCACGAGCGAGAAAGAAGGAAGATGTTACTTGCTCGCCAACCACCGTTGAATCTTCCGAAGCTGATGGATCCGAAGATACTATCGTACCGGATGGCTTACAGGCTCCCAACTGTTTTCTCGTATTACCCAAGACAACGAGGACCGACGTTGGACCTTCCGATAGATTCAAAGGTTGTACTTCGCGTCAGCGATTTTCTCTCTCCAAGTACGATTCTTCCAATGAAAGCTCGAGCTCCAACGAGGCATTAGCAAGCTTCATCGAATCGATAGACAACGTCGCGAGATCGAAAGACAAAATCAGATATCCCGGCAGCCCAAGGGCCAAGTTTTTGCAATTGTTGAGCGAGAGACGAAGAATCGTCGAGAATACGAGAAGCACAGGCGCGTCTTGAGAAACTCTACGTCATATGATGTTTTCAATTTACGCTTAGGCCACAGTAATGGGTATAAAATCATGTGCGAATTTAACAATTTTTTTCTGCGAAAAAGTGGTTCACTCGTAAAATGAATTACACATCTATTTAGTATGAATAGCGAGCTGTTAGAAAATATATATGTTTTTTTTTCGATGTATAAAATAGCTGACTGCTAATATTTTCTTTTGTTATCTTTTTTTAGGCGCTCCGCGGCGTGACATTTAGCATCCACAAATTTTTACCTAGAGCAAAAAACAAAAACTTTCGTCAATCTACATTAGAATACCTAGAGAAGTACGTACGGAATTTAAAATATATTGTTTTATTTAAAAGTTGTAGGTATTTGAACTTAAGGGGCCAGTCCACTTTGGAGCCACGAAAAAAGCTATTTTCGCGATTTTTGTTTGTTTGAGGATTTTATAAAAGATATGAATAGAAAAGTTGTTAGGCTTGTAGAATAATCTTGAAATACATTTAAAAAACGTTTAATTCATTTTTATTCATTTTTAAGTACAAAACCTATAGTTTAACGTAATGCCTCAAAAATAGGTGGGCTAGGTAACTCCATCACAACTCGGCAACGACTTGTCTGAAACAAAAAAATCAAAGTCCATTAGATTCAGTATGACACCGGCTACAAAATGATCCTCGGATATAAAGTTTTATCAAAAAATCAAAAATGGCAGATGAAAAACGAAAAAAGTTTTTAAAAACGCGTTTTTTCGCAGTTTTTCGCAAAAAAAGAGTAAATATAAAAATGTTAAAACTATCGAGGGTCATCTTGTTGCGAATCATGTTTACAATATGTGGTTCAAATTTCAAGAGAATCAGTCTATTAGTTTTAGAGATACGATGGAGCTAGATTTTGAAAACGTCGTTTCGAGAAAAACGCGTTAGAAGTTTATACTATGAAAAACTCTTACCTAAACTCAATCGGCAATTTCTGCACCGTACAAAATCCCTTCTGATTGCTGATCATCGTCGATTTCTTCAAGTCGTGCTCGCTTTCGATTTTTTGAAATTTTCAACGTGGACCGGCCGCTTAAGAAATGAATTTTCACTGAAAAATTTCGTTATAACTGCTCATAAACTGCTTATGAAATGGAGAGTTTTCGAATAATCAGAAATTCCGTACGTACTTCTCTGCGAAATGCAATTAGGAACATAACTTTCAAATTTGAAGTAATTCGAGTGAAAATTGTTTAAGTTATTTGTCACGCCAATTGAAAAAAGCTGTTTCGAGAAGTTTCGAGTAGTCGGCCATTTTGTACATCGAAAAAAAATATATCTATTTTCTAGCAGCTTGATATTCATACTAAATAGATGTGTAATTAATTTTATGAGTCAATCACTTTTTCATACGAAAAAAAATAATTGTCAACTTTGCACATGTCATTTTATACCCGTTACTGTGGCCTAAGGCCTTAAGGGGTAAGGCCACTGTAACGGCCCGAAAAAAAAGGTTTTTTCACTAATTTTTTGCTCCCGAAATTGAAGGTATTTGAAAAAAAACTTTTAATGGTGTTATCGGGCATACATTAAACTTTATTATAAATTTTTTTTACAGTAAACAAAAAACAAAATGGCGGTTCCACAGCTATCTTCCCGGGACATGTTTTGCTTCCAGGGCTCCGCGGCACGCAGCACCACTGGTGCACTTTTGAATCTAGAACAAAAAAAAAACCATTAATCTAGAGGGCTATAGCTAGAGAATGTCGATCGGATTTTAAAAAGTATCAATTTTTGTGGATTTGGCGTGCGTTTGAAAAAAAAAATTGATATTTGACGGAAAAAACGGCAAGTTTTTTGTTAATAAAAAATCAATAAATAAAGTTCTTGAAAATTCCGATCGACATTCTCAAGATAATGTAAATGTTCACATCTGGTTAAAATTTCAAGTAAAAAAAAATGAAAATTGTTCGAGTTATGCTGCGTGCCATTTTGAAAAACCATGTTTCGAGAAAAACGCGTTTAAAGTTTTGCGAATAGTTTTTTATTGGAAAAAATTAAAAAAAGAAGTTTCGGAGAAACTTAAACTATTTTTTATTTTAAACTTAAACTATTTTTTAAGCCAATAAAAAAAAATCGATTTTTCAAAAAATTTACAGTGGCCTTACCCCTTAATGGAACAAGTGGTCTGTTCAGATCGCCACTTATTTTTGTCATCCCCTTGGGGGATATGATCGATCATATGATTATATTAATGCGTGAGGGCGCAACTAAAAATCGGAATTCAAAGTGGGCAATATTTTGACAATTCCCAATGATTGTTTATTTCTCATCAAACTAGGCGATGTGCAAATTTTTTATCGCCGTTTGGCTAGACTGTCTAGGTTAGGAAACAAGTGGTGGCGTCTAGCCTCGAAAATTATGAGATGGGGAAGAGAATTTAATTTTTGTCATTTTTAGGTTTACTGAATTGGCAAGTTACCGAATTTGTTATGTGTTGGCAGTTTTTTTTTCATTTTTCGTCATTCATGTGGTTGCTGCTAGACGTAAATTTGTGCCTTCTATGCTATTGAGATATGAGAACGATGGTAATCATGATATATTTATGATAAAAATACACGATCACGGTATATTATTCGATTTGTTTGACTCTGTACTTAATGGGTTATGCCTAGTTGTGATAGTCGAAAAGAGTTCATTTTTGGGATTTTTTGTAGGCGATAGTGATGATAAATTTCTACAAAAATTAGGTATTTAAAAAAGTGTCATCGGAAGAACACTCTGTAATTTTTTTTTGTAAAATCATTTAATTATAATCGATTTAGAGCTGATATCCGGGAAGCACCTCTCGAAAATATATATTTTATATATATTTTATATATATATATATATATATATAAATCAAACAGATTTCGGTAGGTAGTGTATTAGCTTGTTCCTATAACTAAGCGAAGGAATTTCCGAAATCACTCATTGAAAAAAAAAAAAATTGCGCGTGGTCAAAGTAACAGTCTTTATTTTTTCGATAAAATTGGAATTTATCGTTCATCAAATTAAAAGTAGACATTGACAAAAAAATCCTTCGATCAACTACTACATTTTTACATCTAGAAAAAGCCCTAAAAAATTCAGAAAGATCGATGCAGTAATTTTTTAGATATTTTGCTCACCGACTTTGAAAACGTAATTTCGAGAAAAAAACGTCTAAAGTTTTGGTGTCAACATAACACCCTATAAATCTGTCAATTCTGATCCGATCACCTTGAACATCAGGGAACATTTATAGGTTTTCCAAACTATATTGTTTTTGAAAAATGTGAATTTTCGACCTTTACAACTAGGCATAACCCCTTAATTGAACAACTTCGAATACGTATATTTACTGTACATAAGATGACTTTGAGATGTTTTGTAATCTCTCTCAATAAGACTTGTGTTAGCCTAAATGGGTACCCAGTAATCTTACTCTGTAATAATGAATAAAATAAAAAAAATTTCAACCTCACAATACATACACCCCTCTAAATTATTGTTCACTTTTTTGTCACTGTCAACGATCCTGAATTAGTTTTCGAAATATATGTCGTCGATGAGGTGGAAAAAGTCCACGATCGCGTTTCAACGTTCGTCCGCGATCGATATCATTTGTTTCTCAAATTGTCAGTTCAATGAACACGTTAAAAATTTTGGTTATAACAGATGGAAATGAAAATTAGCGCGTGCGAAGGATACCTGTGACCCGAAGGATCACTTCTAAGGATATCGAATGATTTGGTGTTACATTTCATGAAATGAGCATATCCGGATACAATTTCGAAAAAAAGAATGGGGCTCGCTCGGTATCGACAGCTTCGGTGGCCTCAGGGACGACGGAGTCACCTTTACACTCTGATCAACGTAGTGATTCCCGTGAATCACGAGCGATCACATTTACCGAGGTTGAAATAGCAAACAGGGTGATGACCTCCGGCGTAAACAGGAGTATGTGTATAGTAAGAGATGTATTACGATCGTACGAAAATACGATTTTTTATCAAATAATTTCTTTCGTGAAAGAGGATCTGACAAGGAACATCACTTTGGTGTCCTCCTCCGATTTCGTTGAAACTTTTTTACGTGAAAGACTATCAAAAACTAAGAGTCACGTACTTTTTTTAACAGCGGAAAAACGGTTTTACGGGTTGAAACGCAACCCTCAAAAATGGGGATTTTTTTCGTTTTTCGTCGATAATATTTTAACGGTATATTAAAAAAAATCAAATTGCAACAATGTTTATTTTTTCGTGTACTATAAATTGAAGATGAGAACGATAACGTTATCGACGAAAAACGGAAAACACCCCTATTTTCGAGGGTCCTTTTCACCCCGTAAAACCGTTTTTCCGCCGATGAAAAAGATACGTGTCTCTTAGTATTTGATACTCTTCCAAATAAAGAAGTTTCAACAAAATTGGAGGAGGCCACCAAAGTGATGTTCCTTGTGAATATACTCGAAAAAAAAATCGTCATGAATATTTCGAATTCAACAATATTTGCAAGTTGTGATAATCGTGCGTTGCAAATAATTTTTTGCACTTCTCGCAACGGACGTTGTACATGTTTATTTATTCATCAGCTGTATACTGCGGGTCAAATAGAAACTATCGAATTTTGAAGTTTTGTTTATTCTCAAGGCCACAATAGGATACGAGCTTTCCAACGTGGCAAATTACTGTTCTTTTATCGATTGGCTCCAACATCCCGCGAAACTATGCAAGCTTGACGAAAATGTCTGGGTTTATATTTTTCGAGCTTTCTAGGCCGCCCAAACAATTTGTGGGGTTTGCCAGTTGGAAGCCTGCGTCAGCGTCCAACGCAAATTCCATTTCCACAGGTCGTTGGGCACGTTTTCGATTAGTTTGCACTTGTGCTAGTGATATTTGTTCTGATAAAAATGGTCAACTTTCAATTATTGCGGATTGTATGGAAACGAGAAATTTTCGCCAAGGTATCCAAAGTGGGTCCGCTGGTTGGCATGGACGAACTCTGGGTAAATTTGGCCTACGAGCAGTTGAGCGGAAGCGTCAAGGAACGAGCCGCTCGTTACGTGCTTTACAGGCTCAATGAAGAACAGAAGAAGCAAGGAATCGTTACAGCCTCGAGTGGTTGCTTCGCCAAGGTGATATTTCTCATTGGGTCAAAAAAGAAATGACCGTGACGGGTTTTATTTTGGTCGTGATGTCATTTACTTATGTCCAATGTTTCTTCGTATGACCTTTCGAGGTAATGCTCGATATATTGATGGAAAGTAATCGACTGAATTACTTCCATAGGGTCTCTGCCACCAGGGCTATATTCAGAAATGTCCGATCGTCGTGTTCATGCCTATCGGCACGGCCACAAGCACGATAGATTTTTGCAAAAAATTGAACGGCAGGATCATCATCGAGGGCAAAAGTTTCGAGGAGGCTAAGCATGAAGCCTTGAGGTATTGACTATTCGGAAAGTAAATAAACGTCAGCACTCGCTGATGTTTCGTTTGACGATTAATTGATAAAGTTGATAAAAAAAGACTTTTCTGAAATAGACATAAAGGTCGTAGTTCCGAAAAGGACATACCTTCGACTAATTTGGAATTTCGTGTACCCATGTATTTTGACCCGCTGATCACGAATATGACAGTGAAAATACCCGCAAACTTGATTTTCAAGGTCAAAACTCACAAAAACAGATTTAAAAAAAAGTTTTTCTATTTTATTTTGATAAATATTGATCTCAGAGAAAAGTGTTTCGTACAAAAGTTGGAGCCTATAAGAAGATTGATATTTTTTATTCTATACAGTTTTTGTCTAAAACCATTCTGTGTCGAGAAAAATGGGGATAATGCTCCAATAAGTACATTTTGCTAAACTCCATTAATTTCGAAATTATCTACTTACGCACTTTACCGCGGGAAGGTTGGAGTTTATTTCGGTTTTTTTGTTGTGTCGTGTGTTGTCTGTTGTATGGGTTTGTTTGGGTTTCTTTGTTGTGCTGTGTGTTGTTTGTTGTTCAGGTATCGTATAGTGTTAAAGATCAAACTGCAACCTTCCCGCGGTAAAGTGCATGAGTAGATTATATCGGAACTAATGGAGTTTAGGAAAATGTACTTTTTGGAGCATTATCCCATTTTTCTCGAAACAGATTGGCTTTAGATAAAACTTGTATGAAACATAAAAGATCAATCTTTTGATAAGCTAAAACTTTTGTAGGAAACATTTTTCTCTGGGATCAACATTTATTACGATAAAATGTAAAAACTTAAAAAAACTTCCTTGTCGTGAGTTGTGACCTTGAAAATTAAATTTGCGGGTATTTTCACTATCACATTCGTGATCAGCGAGTAAAAGTACATGGGTATACGAAAATTCGAAATTAATTGGAGCTATGTCCTCTTCGAAGCTCTGTCCGAACTAAAATTGGCAATAATGATTGAATTGATGTAATTGAAGCTATAGCAAAGCGAATGGAATCCTTTACGTGGACTCTCACGATTATCCTGACGTAATATCCGCTCTGGGAACAGTGGCGATGGAAATATTGGAGGAAGTTTACGAGCCTGACGTGATAATCGTTCCTGCGGGTGGTGGCGGCCTTCTGGCCGGTATATCCGTCACCTCGAAGCACATGTCACCTAAAACGAAAATTTACGTTAGTACGATGCCCCCATCCTCAAATTACACGATCCGTGCTCGCAATTTTTCTCAAAGCCGATCACTTTGTCGCGCGATACAACGCCAGGCAACGGAATCGGAATTGTCGCCCGCTTGGAGTTCAGCAATCGAAGCAGGATCATCAGTTTCTAACTCTGGAGATCGTCACTTCACTCCGGTCGGCGTAAATTGCTTCAGAACGGCGAGAAACTTGGTCGACAAATGCGTCAGTGGCGAATTTATTATTTTCGTTTGCGATTGAGGCTAACGGGGATCGATAATATTTTTATCCCGAACATAGATGGTCGTCGAGGAGAAATGGATAGCTGCTGCCATGTTGCTTTTTATGGAACACGACAAGATCGTACTCGCGAGGGAAAGCTGCGTTGGTCTCGCTGCCATATTGTCCAAAAAGTGCAAACATTTTTGCGGCAAAAGGTGTGAAATTTTTTCATTAAGGGACTATACCAGTGTGAACGCGGAAAATTTTTAGTGATTTTCGGGAATTTTTTGGAAGAAAAGTACTCAATTAAATGTTTCGGAAAATTAAGAAGATATTTGGCTATATTTGACCTTTATTACATAATTTTTTCATAGAAAAATATTGAGATCCAAGCGACTTGTGCGCTGCCTTCGGAGGCGCCAAAAAAAAGTTCCTCCACTGCTGACATGATTCCGGCTTATCAAAAAAGTCTTGATAAGTTTTCTTGCCTATAAAATTGTCGTTTTTTAAATGCCAAATCGTCAATTTTCATCGAATCAAAAATATCCTAGGTCATTGTAGAGTAAATATATTCAAGAGTACTCAGTTCAAATTTCAAGTCAATCGGATAATTGCTCTTTGAGTTACAATGTCAGCAAATTTAAAAAATCTCATTTCGAGAAAAACGCGTTTAAAAATTTAACTATCGATTTTTGCAAGATAAAATGATAGAGATACGGCCTCGACATTTTTACAGGATATTCTCGAAAGTATAAACTATCGAAAAATGCAAAAAGAAATCGATTTTTTTTAAGTGTCACACTGGTATAGCCCCTTAAGGAGTGAGGTCTAGTTCGAACGTTAAAAAAAGGCCTTTTTTCCGATTTTTTTTCGGCCAAACGATAAAATAATTTACAACAAAAGTTCTTCCGTTTAAAAGATATATATTTAATGTAAACATTATAATTTTTTTAAAGAAATATGTTTCAAAATAAGCCGATACGTATCAATGGCCGAGGACGTATGCAAAAAAAAACAGGTTTTGCGGTGATCACTCTCACGCTGTGACGGATTATCTGAAACCAACAAAACAGGGGGGAATTTTTAGTTAATGATATAATGCTCCGGTTGAAAGAAGGGTTTTGAAAAATTTCCATTTTTCACAAAATGGCAGACGTTGAAAATCAAAAGTGTTGTTTTGACCAAAATTTCACTTACAAAAATTGACTATAAAAAAAAATAATTGTCCAAAAAAATCCTTCGTTCATCCGGAGGAAAACTATGTATAGCAGAAGTGATATAAATTTCAACCCGATCGGTAAAGCCGTTCTCGAGTTACATTGATCACCGACTTCGAAAATATGGTTTGGAGAAAAACGAGTTTAAAGTTTTGAGTTTACTTTATATGGCTCAAACACGGCGTCCTTCAAAGTTATGTATTTCGGCGAATAATGGTCTGATTTACATTCAATTAGTCGGAAAATACTCGTAAGATATTATACTTTTAGAAAATGAAAAAACAAATTGATTTTTTGAAAATTCTAACTACGCCTCCCTCCTTAAGCAGTGAGACAAAATTGGGAAGATTGGAAAACAAATTATTGTTGTCATCGAATACTCGTTTATGAAACGTAGGCTTTTCCGGAGAGATCTCAATTGCTTGTTGAATATTGATTAGCTATTTTTACCTGCATCGATACGATTAAAAAAATTCCAGAGTCGTTTGTATATTGCCCACGGCAAATATCGAGGTGCCGCAATTTTTGGCCTCGATAGATCGCGGTCTCGTTGTGTTGGGTCGACTCGCGAGGATCACCCTCACGGTCAACGATGAACAGAATGCCCTATCGCAATTGGTTAACTTTCTGAAAGATCGCGACATCAGGATCAGATCGATAACGCAGGATCGCGCTTTTCTCATCAACGACCTTTCCGCCGTGACGGTTCGTTGCAAAAGACCTCATCTTTGGACATTTTTCTTCTTTCCCATGTCCCGATTCTCCTCTCTTTTTCATCGCAACCCCTCTACTAGATAAGGTGCGATTGCGAGACGAGCGGGATTGACCAAGTGAAAAAATTGCGGGCCGAACTTTATAGGATGTACGGCAATAAATTTCATCTTGAGGCTCGCGAAGCCGAGGCTACTTGCAGCGGTGGCCGTTGTCGTGGAAAATGAGTTGAGCGGAAGAACATTTAAAAAAATCGAAAAATATCCACATCAGAAGTCACTTGGTACGCATCGTTTGATAACGAATCTCCAATGGATTCGTAGGCTTTCAAGAACGGTAACGAGTATTATGTGAACCTGTCATTCTGGTAACTTAAGACAATAAAAAAAAAAAAAAAAATAACAAAATAATGTTTCGCGAAATGTAGAGAACGAACATTGAATTCGTGGAAGTATCTTGAATTTCCAAAAACTGTCGATCTTTTTGTACCTCGTCGATGTTACGAATAACAATAAACTAATTTAATCAAGTGGTTTGAGGAGAGGTACCAAAATTCAAATCCTTCCCTATCGTTACGTCTGACCCCAAAATTCGTTTGTGCTATCGTACATCGCTGCTATCTCATTGAGATAAATGGAAACTCGCCGAGAGCAGACAACTCTATCGTCGTCACGTGTCGGCCGTACTTTGACCTGGTTTCGGGGCTTTCGCATGAACTCCGCTCGGCCGACCGATTTGGTGAAGTATCGTTACAGATAAGGTCGATACATTCGGAGGACGTAGCACTGAGTCACGCGTGTATATTTCCATGCTGTCTCTGAACTTGCAGTGCGCTGTAAACATTCGAAACGTATAGATCTTCTCGACAACGGAAATATTGCAGCAACGATCCAATGGAGGACGAGCTATCGGTGAGTATTGGCGATAGCTGCGTGCCATTCTCGTTATTGTCGTCGTTTGTTTGAGTTTGCTTGGTTTTGGGATTGGTCATCCCAAACAAACCCAAACAACCTGAGCACACTCGAATAAACTTGTCGGCACCCTTCGCATTACCGATAGTTACGGTTTCGAGTGATTGGACTTGGGGACAAAGATGTAATTTTTCGCAAAAATGGCTTTTGTAAATATTTCCCAAAATTTCTTTGGCCGCAATACGAAAGGGACTTAAGGCGGGATATGCATTGAGACAGGAAGAAAATAAGCAATATTGAGGGATTTTTTAAACTAAGAAATAATTATTCCACAATTATCAAACTTTAGGTATACTTTAATAGTATATTTAAGGGGTAAGGCCACTGTAACGGCCCAAAAAAAAAGGTTTTTTCACTAATTTTTTGCTCCCGAAATTGAAGGTATTTGAAAAAAAACTTTTAATGGTGTTATCGGGCATACATTAAACTTTATTATAAAATTTTTTTACAGTAAAAAAAAACAAAATGGCGGTTCCACAGCTATCTTCCCGGGACATGTTTTGCTTCCAGGGCTCCGCGGCACGCAGCACCACTGGTGCACTTTTGAATCTAGAACAAAAAAAAAAAAACCATTAATCTAGAGGGCTATAGCTAGAGAATGTCGATCGGATTTTAAAAAGTATCAATTTTTGTGGATTTGGCGTGCGTTTGAAAAAAAACATTGATTTTTGACGAAAAAAACGGCAAGTTTTTTGTTAATAAAAAATCAATAAATAAAGTTCTTGAAAATTCCGATCGACATTCTCAAGATAATGTAAATGTTCACATCTGGTTAAAATTTCAAGTAAAAAAAATGAAAATTGTTCGAGTTATGCTGCGTGCCATTTTGAAAAACCATGTTTCGAGAAAAACGCGTTTAAAGTTTTGCGAATAGTTTTTTATTGGAAAAAATTTAAAAAAGAAAAGCACAGGACCTTTTTTTTCTTATTCTAGAGGGTTTAAACTATTTTTTAAGCCAATAAAAAAAAATCGATTTTTCAAAAAATTTACAGTGGCCTTACCCCTTAAGTATACAAAACAATTTTTTTAAATTAATTCATCATCAAAATGACGGAGCTGTAGCTTCCCGTAGACTTGGATTTGCAAAAAAGTTCAAACATTTTTTCAGTTAGAACATGTACAGTTTCTATGTGACGGTAAAAAAATCAACATTTCTGTAAAATGCCGATTAAAAAAGTAGTTTTTTTTTCAATTACTCAAAAACAATTCTCGTCAAGTAGAAGGTATCAATATTATGAATATTTCTATCAAGTTTCAACTCAATCACCTCAATAGTTTTTGAGTAATCCTGCATGCCAATTTCGATAATGCAGTTGTGAGAAAAACGCGTTTCAAGTTCACGCCCGCTCCGAATACGAGCGGCGAGGCACAGCGTTGACGGGCTGTAACGTTTGAAGTTTTTCGAATTTCGCTTTAAAACTTCAGGAAAATATTCTACAGATACAGTTCTATCGTTTAAAGAAAAAATAAAATATAAATCGATTTTTTGATCGTTGTACATGTGTATCGCGCCTTAACGGGGTACCCTCAAAGGAAGCCCAATTTGAAGGGTCAGTCCTTGGGAGGACTGTGACGGTCCGAAAAAGTGCTTTTTCCAATTCTTTTTGTTTACTGGATTATTTATTAGGGATTTGGAAAAAAATATATGTTATGAAACATACATTGAACTAATTTGGTGTCATTTTTCATTTGAAAAAATTAACAACCTTATTGCGGTATCACAGAGTCTCTGTATAAACAATGAGGTCCAACGGCCGGATCGAGCACTTGACAATGGTTAGTCTGAAAAATAAAAACAAAAGAGTTTTATAATCTATATAAATGTAGTTTTCGTTGCACGTAGCTAATTTTCGGAAAAAAATCACAAAATGGCGGGTGTCAAAAAAGGGCAATTTTGGCAAAGAATTTATCTATATTCGGGGGCTTAAATTTCGGTGCGTTTTCGGTATTTCGGCAAATTTGCTACATTCGAAAAGTCGTTTAAAGAAATACGCGATTGAACCTCTGTACCTTGGTCAATTTCGATTATTTAAACTTAAATTTCTTTCCACATAGTCTTGAATATGTATACTTTGAGAAAATGCAAAAAAATCGTTTTTTCCCACCCGTCACAGTGGTGTCCCGCCTCGATGTTATTGCACGCATTTTATTCTGAAACTGGAGCGAGCATGAAAATTGTCCATTCGTCAAGTACACGTTATTTATTTAGTGATTACGGTAGTACATACGTATTATTTGAATAAAAACATGTATTTAAATGACTACTTTTGACGCATTTTTGATTTGTCGTTTCTGCTATTCCAACATAATTTTTCGCTGCCCAGAAATATAGTTGTACATGTATCGAGAAGATTTCCAGACTCGGTATGTTATCGACGAAAATGCGAATGATTACGCTGACTAATTAATGATTTTAACAACGATTTGCGCATGTTCAATGTGCTGTAAGTAAACAATAAGAGCTCAAAGGTTGGGCCGATAAAAGAGCAAGCGATAAACTGGCCGGGTCATCCAGTTCTCAGCGCTAGTTTAATATGTCAAAATATTTGTACCATTATGCAGTCGAATGTCAGTCTCGCCGAGTGCATCGCAGTTGATCAGTCTTTTGCAGCCGACAAGCGCGCCATATCGAGTGTAACGTTATGGGTGATACAAGAAAAAAACGCAAGTTTTCCGAGGCGGCCAACGCGAAGAAGAGAAATAATAAAGTTTCGGGAAGACCGGATCGGAAAAATGTCGCGCCTGAAATCGTTTTGAACGAAGTAATCAACGAGATACGATACTTTTGTGTGCATAGTTAATGAAATGTCGAATCAAGCTACAAACTTGTGATTAATATCTGGCATTGTCGCGCGAAACATTTGGATAAATGATATTCATTGGTTGACATTTTTTAACGCTCATGATTTTGTGTTGAAGAAAAACGAGCTGGTCGATCCATTCTGCGTGGAAGAGGAGCCTCAAGTGCTCAGTTTCGAGGATGTCAGCTCTGCGGCGTTCAAGATTAAATGTGGCATTATCAACACACCTTGCATGGTAATCAACTACTTTCAATATCCGACTTCCGACTCTTAGATTACGTTTACCATCTTTCAAACAGATCCTGCACACTCGTTTAACAAGCTTTTATTTAACTTGACTTGGTGTGAGATGCAAAATGGAAAATCGATATTTCACCCACTTCCCAACTACTTAGAGCTCTGAAATTTATCAAACATGCATCTAAGAGAGTCACCGCTTAGTGACTTAACTTTTAAAAAGTAATTAATTAATTAATTGATGAATCATTAACTTTCTGTGAGATGGAAAACGGAAAATCGATATTTCACCTACTTCCCGATTACTTAGAGTTCTGAAATTTTGCAAAGATGCATCCAAGAGGTGACAATGCGTGATTTAACTTAAAAAATAAAAAGTAATAACGACTTTCAGTAAGATGCTTAACGAAAAATCGATATTTCACCCACTTCCCGATTACTTAGAGCTCTCAAATTTTGCAAACATGCTTCTAAGAGGTGACAATACATGGAGAGTGCTGGAGAATTGGCTCTAAGTGCTCTCGGATTGCACAATCGTTAAGGGCAAAGTATTAAAATTTCTTTTTTTCATTTTTGTTTAATTTTTTTAATGAATGCATAATATATCAAGAATATTGTGTTAAAATTTCAAGTCGATCGGAGTAAAATTGACGAAGTTATAAGTATTTGAGCGTCTATTGCTCCGTGCCGTTCTCTTCTCTTCTGCGTTTTTCAAACCGTTTTTCTGAGACTTGTCACATTTGAAGTCCGTGTGCACGATAACTCAAAATCTACTGGACCAATCGCTTTGAAATTTTGCACAGTACTTCTTCACACAATTCACCAGGTATTGTCGAGAGCTTTTTTGTTTTTTTAAAAATAATTACTAATTTTTCAACAACAAATTAGCCGATTTTTTTAGCGAAAATCGGGTTTTTGGCTCCCAAGTGCTACGAAAAATCGAAAAATCGAAAAAAAAAATCCTCCCATCATTACCTCGAGAAACATCTCCTTTAACAAATGCATTTTGATTTTTTTGTTTCAAATGATTTTGTTGCGAGTTATGGTGCACACCACAAACCAACTTTTTTTCGAGTCGCCCTCGGGGTTTAATTTTCATTCGCTCAATTTTGAATATATTGCAATGCAAATTTAGGAGAATGTTGTTCAAATGTTACTTTATTATATGTAAATTTTTCAATAAACGAACACTATTCGTTACGCCAAAAAAAATCTTAAAAACATGCCTTTTTTCGCCGAATTAACTTTACCCCGCCGTTAAAAGGATCCAACAGTAAAATAGGTTCAAAGGTAAGGTCCAATAGGTGGTGAGCCACTATCACAGTTCTCCAGGATTTCTCCCAACAATCAACCACTAATAACACCGGTTCGTTTGGAAGGATTGATCCCTCTTTGCAAAAAAATTCAGAGCTCTAGTGAAATCAATTAAAGACTAAAAAGTAGAAAACCATTTTTTTTACAGTCACCTATATGTCACTATAAATAAAATCTTGTGGCGCTCAACTTTTTAAATGTCTAATAAATTTGATCAATCCAGCTTCATTAACTGTATTTAATTTGGCACAATAGTAATTAGACAAATTATTATCACAAGTTTATACTCAGTTTCCGGATCTTTATTGAAGAAATCTGAGGCTGTTTTACAGTAAATTAAATACAGTTGATATGTTAACGGATGTATGTAAATGAAAGATTATGTCTAAATTTTAAGCGCTCAAGGCTTTTATTTATAGTCGCATATAGGTGACTTGGTAAAAAAAAATTATTTTCTACTTTTTAGTACATTGAATAAAAACTTGTTTAAAAAACTTTTGGAAAGTGAAAAATTTGCCTAAAAAATCGTCAGATAATTGTTAATAACAAATGAACTATGCAATATAAAAAAATCCTACGTACTTCCATAGACAATGTATTTTTCAAGATATATTCAACATTCCAAGTGAATCGGTTGGAAAGTTTGGGGGGAGGGCTTGACTTCTAAACATTTCATAGCCAAAGGATACATTTTTCTATTGAAGCAAAAAAGTTGGAATTTAGGGTGTCGAAAAAACTTACCTACAAAAAACATCCAAAACCTGTCCAAAGTAACCCAATTTTACGGTACTTCACGAAGACTCATTTCAGACGTCAGCTGAACTTGCAGAATCATTAGGACTCGATCACACAATAGTTTCGAGAGTTTGAAAGCATATTGTAAAAGATTTTTTATGAGTTTGAAATTTTTTTTGAGTTTAAAGATTTTTTTTTACTTTAAAAGCATTTTTTGACCGATGATTTTTTTTTGAGTTTGAGTGCATTTTTCAAAAGATTTTTTAAAAGTTTGAAACGCTTTTTGAACTAAGCATTTATTTTTACGAAATAAACAGCGCGAACTTATTTAAGGAGTGAGGTCTAGTTGGAACGTTAAAAAAAGGCCTTTTTTCCGATTTTTTTTCGGCCAAACGATAAAATAATTTACAACAAAAGTTCTTCCGTTTAAAAGATATATATTTAATGTAAACATTATAATTTTTTTAAAGAAATATGTTTCAAAATAAGCCGATACGTATCGATGGCCGAGGACGCTGAAAAAAAAACAGGTTTTGCGGTGATCACTCTCACGCTGTGACGGATTATCTGAAACCAACAAAACAGAGGGGAATCTTTAGTTAATGATATAATGCTCCGGTTGAACGAAGGGTTTTGAAAAATTTCCATTTTTCACAAAATGGCGGACGTTGAAAGTCAAAAGTGTTGTTTTTACCAAAATTTCACTTACAAAAATTGACTATAAAAAAAAATAATTGTCAAAAAAAAATCCTTCATTCATCCGGAGGAAAACTATGTATAGAAGAAGCGATATAAATTTCAACCCGATCGATAAAGCCGTTCTCGAGTTACATTGATCACCGACTTCGAAAACATGGTTTTGAGAAAAACGAGTTTAAAGTTTTGAGTACGATTTGCATGCAGCGTCCACGGCGTCCTTCAAAGTTATGTATTTCGGCGAATAATGGTCTGATTTACATTCAATTAGTCGGACAATACTCGTAAGATATTATACTTTTAGAAAATGAAAAAAAAAATCGATTTTTTGAAAATTCTAACTAGACCTCCTTCCTTAACACGATAATAGATACATTTGCCTAATAGTGTATTTTTTTCAGCGTTCGCGTTTGTCGGACGAGACTGGCGTGGACCTGTACCTGAAGAAGGATTTTCTTCAGGTAACGGGTAGCTTCAAAGAGCGTGGTGCTCGCTACGCCCTCCTCATGCTCTCCGACGAGAGCAAGCGTCGTGGCGTGATTTCAGCGTCACTGGGCAATCACGCTCTCGCACTTTGTTATCACGGCTCGAGGCTGGGTATTTCCGTGACGGTGGTAATGCCGATCGTAGCGCCGATTATGAAGATCGCATCGTGTCGTCAATACGGGGCCAACGTGATAGTCAAGGGCATAAATATGGGGGAAGCGAAGCAAATCGCACTCATGCAAGCCAAGGAACAAGGATTGACCTACATAAACGGGTAAGGGCGCTGAAAAACGCTACCATATTTGACCTTATTTCGTACGGGCGTTTTCGTCGCTCCCTATTCTCGAGTGGAACTGCATTTACCTCGTAAATCCTACGAGCCCCATTGTTTCATTCGCGGTTTTTGTATGACGAAAATGCACTTGGGTCAAGTGCGAAATTGCGTCCTCGATGCAGAGGAGCTCTGAAAGGCTAAGCTGCGTATTGTAATAATGCGCCACCTTATAGGCCACGACTGCCTTGTTATGCATTTATTGTAAGAGTTTTGTACGAGAAAAAACGGAAAATTTCGGATGCCATGTTGTCAATATTCAGGCCTTAGGTAACGAGTATAAAATCATGTGCGAATGTGACAATTTTTTTTCGTATGAAAAAGGGATTCACTTATAAAATTAATTACACATCTATTTAGTATGAATATCAAGCTGCTAGAAAATAGATATATTTTCTTTCGATGTACAAAATGGCCGACTACTCGAAACTTCTCGAATCAGCTTTTTTTCAATTGGCGTGACAAATAACTTCAACGTTTTGCACTTGATTTATTCAAATTTAACGGCGGGGTAAAGTTAATTCGGCGAAAAAAAGGCATGTTTTTAAGATTTTTTTGGCGTAACGAATAGTGTTCGTTTATTGAAAAATTTACATATAATAAAGTAACATTTGAACAACATTCTCCTAAATTTGCATTGCAAAATATTCAAAATTGAGCGAGTGAAAATTAAACCCCGGAGGCGCCTCGAAAAAAAGTTGGTTTGCGGTGTGCACCATAACTCGCAACAGAATCATTTGAAACAAAAAAATCAAAATGCGTTTGTTAAAGGAGATGTTTCTCGAGGTAATGACGGGAGGATTTTTTTCTTTCGATTTTTCGATTTTTCGTAGCACTTGGGAGCCAAAAATCCGATTTTCGCTAAAAAAAATCGGCTAATTTGTTGTTGAAAAATTAGTCATTATTTAAAAAAAAACAAAAAAGCTCTCGACAATACCTGGTGAATTATGTGAAGAAGTACTGTGCAAAATTTCAAAGCGATTGGTCCAGTAGATTTTGAGTTATCGTGCACACGGACTTCAAACATGACAAGTTCAGAAAAACGGTTTGAAAAACGCAGAAGAGAAGAGAACGGCATGGAGCAATAGACGCTCAAATACTCATAACTTCGTCAATTTTACTCCGATCGACTTGAAATTTTAACACAATATTCTTGATATATTATGCATTCATTTAAAAAATTAAAAAAATTTAAATACTTTACCACGCCCTTAAAAGTTATGTTCCTAATTGCATTTCGCAGAGAAGTAGGTACGGAATTTTTTATTAATCGAAAACTTTTCATTTTATGAGCAGTTTATGAACAGTTATAACGAAAATTTTTACTGAAAATTCATTTCTTAAGGGGAGGGTAGGGGTTTCAGCGAGAAAAAAGTACTTTTTTGCGAATTTTTTTCATCTGTATGGATAGAGTAAATTTATTGAAACCTTCTGTATATTGTTAAGTTTCATTTCAAGAACATTCCGTGAAATTTGTACGCGAAAATATCCACAAACAAGCCGGTGACAAAGCTTTTCCAAAAACGCCTTTGGAAAAACACGATTTGCGGTGTTCACTGTATCTCAGCTAGAAATTATCTGAAATCAAGTAGCATTAAAATTTAGTCAAAGTATCATCAAATCCTCTCCCTAACGGTCTTTGATATTTTTTTTTTTCATTTCTAAATTTTTGGTGGTCATGTAAAGTTGAAAGTGCTATTTTTCACGAAAAATACCGCCATTTTGGGGGTGGGAAACTTCCTCAATGTGAAAAAAATCTCAAACTAACCGTTGGGGGAGGTATTTTATATGTAGAAAGTGTGTACCAGGTTTGAAATAAATCGGTCATGTAGTTTTCAAATGGCAGTGAACACGGATTTTGAAAAAGTGGTTTCGAGAAAAACGCAGCACCGGCTTGTTTGTGGATATTTTCGCGTACAAATTTCACGAAATGTTCTTGAAATGAAACTTAACAATGTACAAAAGGTTTCAATAAATTTACTCTACACATATAGATAAAAAATCGCAAAAAAGTGTTTTTTTCACGCTGAACCCCCTACCCTCCACTTAAGTTCAAATACCTACAACTTTTGAATAAAACAGTATTTTTTAAATTCCGTACGTACTTCTTCAGGTATTCTAATGTAGGTTGACAAGAATTTTTGTTTTTTTTTTAGGTAAAAAATTGTGGATGCTTAATGTCACACCGCGGAGCGCCTAAAAAAAAGATGACGTCAGAAAATATTAGTAGTCGGTCATTTTTTAAATCGAAAAAAAAAATATATTTTCTGAAAGCTTGATATTCATACTGAATAGATGTGTAATTAATTTTACACTTTTTCATACGAAAAAAATGGTTAAATTCGCACATGATTTTATACCCGTGACTTTTGTCGCTTTTGTACGGTCACAATCGTAGGAATCTGAAAAAAAAAACAAGCATATGTTCTTAATTTGTATGAATGTTGTGATGTTCAGTACCATATTCAGCGAAAAGAACATATAGAATGACGGCATGCCAAACTGTGATTATCAATTTTTCCTATTTTTCTGACCATTCTACGAGTTATGTAAGAAAACAAAATATATCGACTCAATTCTGCTACCAACGTTGAAGAACATTCTACTGATGTTACATGCCGAGCTCGATCGCCCAATTGGTTATCGAGACATCGTGGTTGCCGATTTGAAAAGCTATCTGGGCTGTCATTCAGCGACGAGCGTAGGCAACTCCCTACGTTCAAAAATATTTTTCCAATTCTAAACTTATAGAAACGTCGTTAACGATCGAATTAAAATGTTGAGGGTGCATCCAATACATGATGAAGAATTTACTCGATAAATTTGAATTAAATGGTGTCATTTCGTCAATTCCGAAATTCCCTACCGTAGTTTTCGTGCTATAGTTGGGTATACGAACTTTTCTTTATAACAGACGGTAAAATATAGGAACTATCGAGCGTTGAAATTTTGACTGAGTCCACATTGGAGTCGTTGCTACGCTTGGAAAGTCAAATATAATGCTTTTCATGGTTGTATTTTGGACAAAAAATAGTAAATAATTGTTTAAAATAAAAAGAAAAAAACACATATACATGCTTACTCACAATATTGAAAGAGTTTGTTGTGGTTAGATAAAGACTTCAACGCCATTGACAGAAAATTTTGCTGCCCCGGTCCACAGTAGGAGAAAAGCCCAAAAACCTGGCCAAAACCTCAAATGACCTTTGACGGGAATGAAAATTGGCTTACAGGGGTTTTCAAGGTCGCTGATTACGAATCTGAAAGCCAAATTATCGTAAACAAAATGGCCGATCCAATATGGCTGACATGAATGTTAAAAAGTTGCCAGATGTCGACAAAAATTGGTATTTACGGGTTTTCAAGGTCGCTGATTACGAATCCGCAAGCCAAATTATCGTAAAAAAAATGGCCGATCCAATATGGCCGACATGAACGTTAAAAAGTTACCAGATGTTGACAAAAATTGGTATATACGGGTTTTCAAGGTCGCTGATTACCAATCCGATATCTATTGTTTATAACTTGCAACAAAGAGCTTACAGCAAATTGTTATAAACAAAATGGCCGAGTATCCTGCTAAATAGATAAATTAATATATTTAAAAAAATCATCATAATAAAATAAACGTGAACAGTGTATTCTACGCAATTATTATTTTTATTTCCAAAATACATACGGAACGTTTCAAAAATAGAAAATTTTATTCTTAATCAAAATCGTAATCGGAGTCGGAGTCGGAGTCAGAATCATTATCCGAGTTTGTATCTATTACAACTCCCGGCACGGCTTCAATCTCGGCGCAAAATTCGTCTGCTGCAGCAGTCACTTTAGGAGCGATCAACATCGCTACAGCTTCCGGCGACAAACTCTTCAGCTTCTTCTGTGGTAGTCTTCTGACACTTGAAATGTACGGATCAGAAGTAACTAAGAGCCGATGAAAAACATCTTCCATAGTTTTAACCCTGGAACTTTTTCGCGCAAAATCTTCTCGATATCGTTTGATGTCTTTGTTTCGAGCTTCCTGAGCATCTTCGGATAATTGGCCGATTGGTAATAGAGCATGAGTTATTATCACTGGACCATGAATTAATAGTTTGTGCACCGAAGTAGGCATGGAGTACCAAGGGTAGGCCAATGGAGTACCAAGGGTAGAAGTAGGCATGGAGTACCAAGTAGGCATGGAGTACGAAGTAGGCATGGAGTGCCAATAATGCAACGGTCTTTCTTGCCGTTTCAATAGCATACTGTTCAAATCTTTCACAGTTTATCTCGTGGCCACACGATATAACTTGTAGGATTACGTACAAGCGTTTAATAACTTCTTCGTTGACCCCCGTTATCGCAGCGGAAACCGTCGAATTTTCAAAGAATCGCTGAGCTGTGTTGCCATCATTGCTGCTGCCGTATCCAGGCTTTGGGCGATCGATATTTAGACCCAATTGCTTCTTGAATCCTTCTTGAATGGCCCTCTTGCGTTCCTGGGTAATTTTTTTTTCTTCGGCACTTCGAGCTTGCCATTTTTTAATGCCGAGTTTGTAAGACACGTGTAAGCAATACTCGAAGCACCGTATCCACGCATGCAGCGTCGACAATCCGAACTTCAAATTGGTTTCATTGATTTCCCTTTGCAATACAGTGTCGATGGCATTAAAATCTTTGCTGGTTGCTCCACACAAATAGCACCGTTGAGCAGATTTCGTCAATGATACAGCGTTGCAAACTTTACCATCTATCATGGTGAACAACAACTTGTACATTACGGTGATTTCTTTTCCATCTATTACACTTTCGAATGGACGAAGTGACTTTATTTGTTCTTCAACAATTTGGACTTCATTAAGTGTTGACTCTGTGTCTTCGCGTAGAAACAGTAGTCTAAGCGGTCTACAAAATCGTGGAGACGAGGGTCTGGGGTTCTTCCAAACAACTATTTCTTCCTTCGATTGTTGATCATAACACACGAGTTGTAATGGCACGACTGAAGTAAAGAATACATGCGCATCAGATTTGCTGTCATCACTGAACGTCTGCTTATATTCACTTTGCCCAGAACTTCCATCGCAACCCCACTTGCAAATCAAGTCCATTTTACGAACATTATCTGGAGTCAATCTTTGAATGAGTACATTTTGGACGAGTAAAATACGTTCAACTGTATGATCTAATAGTGCCTGTAGTTGGACTTCTGCACTACTCTCCGTAATCCTGGTTGCATCACGTGGTGGATAACAACGCTTTTTTGCTTTCATCACTTTTTCGTAAGACGGATATAGCTTACAGTTATTTTCCTTCCCTAATCTTCTCATTCCCTGGTAAGTACTCTTGGAGAATTTATATTCAATCATAGCGGAAAGTGCAGCCTCTTCGGATAAAGTAATTTCATCCGTTGCTGAGTAAGCTTTACGATACTTGGAAGCTCTTAAAGGACTCGTCATTGTTACGTCCTTAATAACTTTTGCGGCGTCGGATTGTCCTGAAGAGCGAAGGCTCATCTGAGTAGCGTATGCTAACTCGACCGAGTTGAACGATGTACGAATATCTTGGGTCTTCCTTCGTTTAGATCTTTCACTGGACATTGTAAACTCAAGGGACGGGCGGCCGCCCGTATTACCCGGGCTTGTTACTACAGTGTCTGTAGGTGCGGCAAAACATACCTGCTTGCTAAGCCATTCACCGTTATTCTTGAAAAATACACAGGATTTTCTGTGAGCTTGTTGCCACCTCGTTCTCATTTGATTGAAGAGTATCGAAAAAGTCTGTTTCGAGTCCTCAGGCACTACAACTGTACGTCCGGTGTCCTTGGAAATTTTTTCTACCATAAATTCGATCAAGGAAGCGAATTTATCGGATAAATGCTCGCTGATTATCAGAAATACTTCTTTCCTTGTCAGCACCAATTCTTTGTAACCGGATCATGTAATAAAGACATAAAATTGTAGATAATTGGTGTTAAAGGAAAAGATAAAATTTTCAATTAATACAAAAACTTGAACAATGTACATTATTTTACCAAATAAATAACCGCAATAAGTGAAATAATTTTAAGAAAATTAGACAGAAAATATTGACATGGATTTGGTTAAAAGAAAGCTTTGCTTACTATATAATATATATATATTCAAATATTTTATTTGAATGTTATAACATTTCATTCATATTTAAGAAATTTTTATGTGGTTGATTTTAATATGTATATATATATATGCATACGTATATATCATAATTAAATCACAGAAAATTTATATATATATATATACACATACATATATATTAAAACAATTTATTTCAAGCGTATAACAGCCGTCTTGTCCGTTATGATGCTACTTCACCCATTCTCAGGTAGAGGCGCAGAGGCTGCTCAATAGTGCCGCGTGCACGCTCGGCTACCGCACGATGCGAAAAAAATCATAACGGACAAGACGCACGTTTTCCGCAGGTAACTCTTGTAAATTTCGAAAGCTTATACATTAAACTAAAGGCCGAGACTAGGAGCTTTGCAAAATGTGACAAAATATATAACTTTTCGGACCGTTGAAAATATAAGTTTTCAAAATTATTCAATTTTATTTATGCCGACGGCTATACTACATTTCAATCATTTATACATAAACTTTAGATTCAACCGATGTAAAAACATGTTCTACATACCTCCAGAAGTCGTATCCATGTTGCAGAATTGAAATTAAACCCGTCACTTTAAAGTTATGGGTTTTTGAAGTCAGCGTTATTTTCGTCTGTTCAGCGCGTGACACGTACACTCTTCACGAACACTAACTGCCGACTGACGCTGCGGCGCAGGTATACACTTAAAGGGCTTTCCCTTCCACAATAGAATGCAGTTACTAGTCCTCTACCTGAATGACTACTCAACTGACCCTATTTCGAAAATTTATTTTTTGGGGTTTTGGCCAGGTTTTTGGGCTTTTCTCCTACTGTGCGTCGCGAGCTCCCAACTTGGTGAACCTCCACCGTTCTCTGGTTTACAAATTCTTGTCGTTAAAAAAATCGAAATAATTCATGAAAATTACATTTATTGCGTAATTTCAAGTAAAATAATTGAGCTTACCGTAAAATTATTGGTTTCACAAAAAAAAAAACGCTTTTCATTTAGATCGTGATTTAGTTGCCATCTTTTCGCCAAATTTCGAAAAACGTCACATTTCAAGAAAGTTATCATCGTTTTATGTAACATTGAAATTACGATTCGCAAAATGCAACATCATTTTATTAAATAAAAAAAATTAAATCCTTGATCGAGTCTCGACGACATTGCGATGCCTCTGAAACTTTCGATCCATCAGGTATGACCATCCACATATAATGGCAGGACAGGGCACTCTGGGTCTGGAGATCTTCGAACAGGTGCCAGACATCGATGCGATTGTGGTTCCGGTCGGTGGAGGTGGACTAGTAGCCGGTGTCGCTACCGCACTGAAAACACTTAATCCCGATATAACAGTCATCGTAAGTATCCTTCTACATACGTGTATCAATTTCTTCTGAGACAATATTTGAGGAGCAGGCGAAGAAAAATTGTGGTTTTTTTTCTTTCGCTTTCTTCAAGCACACCTCTAATAGCTCCCGAAATATTTTGAATCAAATCCGGCTCTAAACACTTCAAAGTTTGTTGAAAGCAGCCGAAAAAAAAAATTGACGTAGTATGGACATATCCGGATTTGTTCGCCTGCTCCTCAATTGTTGGTCCGTTCGCGCCGAAAATTAGAATGAATAAAATAAACGTAAAAAAACTTTTTCAAAACAAGCTTTTATGTACACGATACTGTACTAAAAAGTAAAAAAATAATGCTCAGTAAAATTGAATATCAAAATAGTCCGACTACAAAAAAGTCCCTTCCTTGGTCACTCATCATAGGTACAAGTACTTAAAAGGTACATAAACGTAGATATTTCTGAATTATGATATATATATTTTAATAGATTGACAATTTTTTTCAGAAATTTCCAAATAGTTTTACTTCAAGTAGTAAACGGTGTAACGGGATATTTCTGAAATTTGAAATATACATTCTAATAGATTGAGAATTTTTTTCGGAAATTTCCAAATAGTTTTACTTCAAGTAGTAAACAAGTGTAACGGGTCGAAAAATAGCGGATTTTTCCGATTTCTTTTTTCGATGTCAGTCGAATTTTCAAATCAAATCAATTTTCCAATGTCTTCGGACAAACAAATCAGTCTGATCTTTTTTTTGTCAAATCAAAGCACTCATGAAGAATTGAAAATAAATTTTTCAAACGACGATCTTTTAGTACAGTCGTGCTGTCGTCGAAAAACACCGGAATCAGAGAAAATTAGAAGAAGGCTGGTTTTTTGACAGGTGATTTTGTGGGTGCCAGGGGTGCTAATGCCAAGTTTGCCTAAAAATCGGCGTGTAGGGTTTTTTCTAGGGGATGAAGGGGGATAGGGGTGGATTGATGCCAAACTACATCCCCCACGAGGTCGGCGCCATAAGACAAAATGTTCAGAAAAATCCGGGCTTTATTTTTGTCCACAGCGTCGAAGTCGGGGAAGTGCATTTTGGGGGTGAAAAAGTGGGGCGAAATTTTGAAAAATCAGTTTTAATTCAATAACTCTTTAGGAAAAATTCAGAAAATTTTTATTCAAATAGGAAACTTGTAGCCCTTGAAAAGACGCGTCGATTGAGTATTTGATCATCCCTCTCCGATAATATCTTCAGCCCCATAAAAATGATGGATATATCAAAAAAAAATTGTTCATTGAATAACTCAAAAACAATCAATTTTTCGAGTATGGTTTAAATGTACGAAATGTAGAAAATAACTTTCTCTACATTTTTGTTTCTATGGACCACCCTTGAATTTCGCTTTTTCCAACCCCTCTCGGGGGTTGAAAATTCAAAATGAAATTCTGGGGAAACTATTGACCGTACGAATTCGCCGCCATGGAAAGATTTGTAGCTTGAACTCTCAGCTACATTCTTGTCCATAGCGTTAAAGACGTATCTCTTCATTTTCGATTTTAAAAAGTGGGGAGAACGTACCAAAAATCAGTTTTTTGAGAATAACTCCTCGGGAATTTTTTTTTCGAACTCTATTTGAATGAAACAGTTGTAGCTCTCAAAAATACGCGTCGATTGGGTATAAAGTAATTCCTCAACTCCAAAAGTAACCCCCCCATAAAAAATGACGAAATACTCTGAAAATTTTGTTTTCGTGATTATTCCAAAATGAAATGAAATGAACTCCAAAAGCACCCCTGGCACCCACAAAATCACCTGTCAAAAAACCAGCCTTCCTCTAATTTTCTCCGATTCCAATATACAGCACGACTGTACTATTTGTTTTTTTTACATATTTTTTAACGGTTAAAAATGTCTTCGAAAAAAAGGAGTCCTCGCGGTGGACACGGTTGTGGCCGTAAATATGATCTGAAACAAAATTTGTAAAAAGATTATTAATCAGTCTGAAAGTCGCTATCTTGCTATGGAGGTTTTTTTTAAATTAAAATTGACACAATGGCTACGATTTGAAAAAAATGCATCGAATTCAGCCTAATTTTTCGATAATTTTCCGTTAAAAATATAAATATTTGATAAAAGCTTCCATAGCAGGATAAATAATGGCATGAAGAATGTTTCGTCAAAATTTGAGACGGGTCGCTTGAAAATTCTATCTTTGAGAGTGTACGCCGTTTTGAAATAACGACATTTCGAGGAAAACGCCTTTAAAGTGTTAAGTGCGGAATTTTAATATAAATTGTCTACTTACGATCAATTGGCGATGCCAGGTCGATGTTTATAATCGGATAATGCAAAAAAATCGATTCTTTGAAAATTTTACACTGTGATGATTTCTAATGGGTCTTCTCACTTTCGACGCTAAACAAGGCTATTGTCATGCATTTTTTTGATAGGTTTATATTATAGATATTGATGTGAAAGTCGTTACACTTAATAGATATACTTTCGAAATACATTGAAAAAATGTATTTATGTAACCCAAACAAATTTTGAACGCGTTTTTCTCGAAACAACGTTTTTCGACGGCTTGTTGACAAAAAACTTCGAAACTACTGAACCGATCCTTATGAAATGTTAACCACATATTCTTTACAACTGTAACTATAGTGCACATCAAGGATTTGAAAAAAATTGACATTTACTATTTTTATTGCTAAAAACGGTGAATGAAACACGTTTTTGTTTGTTTTTTTTTTTCGAAAAATATCCGCCGTTTTGTTATTTTTGCATATATCAAAAATCGTATGATGTGCGCTATAGCCATTAACATACTGAATCTGAAACCGTTTGATTTTTTTGTTTCGGATGATCCATCTCCGAGATTTCATCAATAGCGCAGAACTACAATTGTTTAGGATATTTTTTTTTTTTACTATTTTCGTCCATAAATAATGACTTAAGGGCTTAGGCCATTCTAGAGGCCGAAAAATACGTTTTCGGGGATTTTTTTTCAGAAAAACTACATTATAAATCGAGTTTACATTGTCCATCGAAGTACGTAGGGTTTTTTTATATTGCATAGTTAATTTGTTATTAACAATTATCTGACGATTTTTTAGGCAAATTTTTGGAAAGTGAAAAATTACGTCATATAATTGTTAATATCAAATCAAGTATGCAATATAAAACAAAATCCTATGTACTTCCAATGTATTTTTCAAGGTATATTTAACATTTCAAGCGAATCGGTTGAAAATCGTCTGAGTTATGTTTCCGGCCAACTTAAAAAATGCAGTTTCGGGATAAACGCTATACAGCCGCCATTTTGAAATTGATCGCTTCAACAAAATTATTGTATACAGCCAGTGATATGTATGATAAACACCCTTTTTGTAATATCGATTTATTTTGTAGTTTTTCTGAGAAAAAAATCCTCAAAAAGCCTATTTTTTCGGCCTCTGGAGTGGTCTAACCCCTTAAATAGATAAATAATTTTTTTTAAATGTATTCCGAAAGTGTTCGGGTTACATAAATACATTAAAAAAAAATTAATGTATTCCGAATGTATATTTATTAAGTGTAACAACTTTTATAACAATATCTATAATATAAACTTATAAAAAAATTCACGAAAATAGTTTTTTCGCGAATTTTTTCGTAAATCCTTTTTTTTTAGCGTCTAAAGTGAGAAAACCCTTAAAATAAAAGCTTGTAAAAATCCTGAATATCTTCTGTTTTTCCGCAAGCTTTCGTTGTTCCGCTATTTACCGCTATAAAACACCGCTATTTACTCAACGATAAATTCACCCGCTAACTCAATCGAATCGACTGAGTTTTAATTGTTGAGAAATAAAGACATGACAGGCAAAAATGATCTGACAGAGCATCGAAAAAATTCGATTTCAGGGGGTCGAGTCCGAACGGTGTCCAAGCTTTTCCGTAGCTCGACAAGCCGGTAAGCCATCATTCATACCGATTGACTCGACACTGGCGGATGGTCTCGCCGTACCGATGGTTGGTTACAACGCTTTCGCTACTGCGAATCCTCTCATCGACAAAATGGTTATCGTCAAAGAGGAATGGATAGCGAGAGCAATACTGAAACTGGTCGAGCGCGAAAAATGCATAGTTGAGGGAGCAGGAGCGACGGGACTTGCAGCGATTCTCGCTGGACAACTCGAGGAGCTCAAAGGAAAAAGGTATCGTCTCGAGTGTAAAAATGGATCTGAATATTTCAACAACGCTTCCGGCCGCTCAATTCATTTGGAAGAATTTACAGTCACTGTATGGAGAATAATGGTGTGATTTGAGGAAAAAGAAAATCGAAAAAAAATACCGGTAAATATTTACAAGTTTGGCCCCAGCTAGAAAAGGGGTTAGGAATTTTGTACCAAGTCGATGTACTTCAGGGCACTTTGTTTATAATATTTAAGTCGGGGGAAGACAATTTCGACCCTTATTTCAACCCCCAAACGCTTTTTTGAATACTTTTTTAAAGGTATGGAGGAAACGGGTTTGGTGACATCAAGTAGGTCAAATGACATGGGTTTGACACAAACAAACCCTAACAAATTGTAGTAAGAATACAGAAAACGTATTTCAAGAATCGAATATATAATAAAATAACCCTTAATAAAATACCCCTTCCCCATAATAAAAATCATATTTTTATACTGCAGACTAGCCCCGAATACGTGAAAAAAAAATTTGGAGCCGATTAGGACTGGAGCCCCACTTGTAAATATTTACCAAAATATCATTGCAGCGCATGTAGCAAAATATATTTTTGTTCGCAGCAATTTCTTGTCTGCAAATGAGTCTAAGCATGAAAAGTTGGTTTGCCATTTGTTTCACGACCCCCCCCCCCCCCCCCGCGCCGCAGCTTTCCGAAAAATGTGCCTATTTTTATGTACATCGTTTTTAATATTTTTCTTTTGAAACTTTCCGAAAGTCTTAGGTTACTTTTCCACCGCGTAAATTTATAGTTTCTGCTTTTTTGCTCCAGCTGTTGCTTATGAAAAAAAAACGAATTGTTTTTGGGCCGGGTTGAAATTTCGAACTGTGAATGATCAGAACGCGAAAAACTCCGAAAGAATACTACCCCGAAAGATCAAAAGTTAGAAAGAATTATACACGAAAGACCAAAACTCCGAAAATCTGAAAACCGTCAACATAATTCAGCTATGGAAGTTTTTAAAGTTTCAAAATTTCCAATAAATCGACGAAGTATTTCAAGACTTTTTTTATTATTAAGAAGTGATTTTACGTCACTTTTGAAATTTGTCTAGAGAATGTTATACGTTCTCCATCATTTATAGTCAACTGTGGAGATTTTCGCTGACATGATCTTGATGTACCTTGTCATTTCGGAACATTAAAATTAGGAATTTTAAACCGTCGGCGCATTCAAAGCTCGGAATTTCAACTTGGCCCACTTGTCAAGATCATGCCAGCGAAAGTCTACACAGTTGACTGTAAATGGTGTAGAACGTATAACATTGTCCAGGCAAATTCCAAAATTGACGCAACATCACTTCTTAATAAAGAAAATTTCTTGAAATAATTCGTCGATTTATTGAAAATTTTGAAACTTTTAAAACTTCCATAGCCGAATTACATTGACGGTGTTCAGATTTTCGGAGTTTTGGTTTTTCGTGTAAAATTCTTTCGGAGTTTTGAGCGTTCTGATCATTTAAAGTTCGGAATTTCATCCGAGCATCTTGCATTTCGGAAAATTAAAATTCGAAATTTTAAACCGTCGGAACATTTAAAGTTCGGAATTTCGACCCGGACCCATTATTTTACATCTTTTAATTAATTGTTCGTTCGTTTATCTTTTACCTATAACATTTTGTCAATTTTTAAATTTATTTAAAAATGTAAACAATTTTTGAATTTCTGCAATTGTATTATTTTGTGATTTTATAAATTTATTTTATTTTCTTATTTTTACGAAAACAAGAAAAATAGGAAAATATATTTGATTGCGAATTATTTGACTGCAAGACTTTTAAAAAGTTGTGTTTCGTTGTTTTGTCACGTGACAGGTATCAGAGCAATGTTCTTTTCAATTTTCAGGGTGGTAATATTGTTGTGCGGTGGAAACATCGATACAACGATACTGGGCAGGTGTCTCGAGCGGGGTCTGGCAGCCGAAGGAAGGCTTCACAAGTTTACGGTGACAGTTTCCGATCGACCCGGTGGTATAGCCGAACTGTGCAAAATGTTGGCAACAATCGGTGTCTCGATCAAGGACATAATGCACGAACGGGCGTGGGTCATGTCTGACGTATTTACCGTCGCGGTTAAAGTCGTCTGTGAGACCCGTGATCTCGAACACGCGAATATTCTCAAAAGCATGCTAAAGGAAAACTATGGAAATGTCGTTTTTGGCCACGACAATCTGCCCAATTCGAACGAATCCGAGACATCGAAAAATTCGATAATGTGACATTTTTCTTCTTTGATGACACATCTTTGCGGGAGATCGTAATTCTTTGTACAGTTTTATGGAACGACGGACGATGAGATGATTTCGTGTTGGTAAACATTTATTTTGTTGAACGCTTCATATTTTTCGTTCACGTTTTTGCACTCTGACTACGAGAAAACGAAAACATTTCATTGTTGATTATTCAATTTAGTCTCCCATTTTAACCATTTCCGATGACCGGTCGAAAAAGGTCCTTTTTTCCAATTTTTTTTTGTTTACTCAACTATTTATTTGGGATTTGGAAAAAAGGTATGTTGTTAAGCATACATTGAACTTATTTCGTGTTAATTTTTATTTAAAAAAAAAAAAAAATTAACAATCTTATTGAGGTATAATAAAGGCTTGTATAAAAAATTTTGTTCAACGGCCGAATCGATAACTTGACAATGAGAAATAAAAATGAAAAAGTTTTATAATCTATATAAATGTAGTTCTCATTTTTCGGTGACATTTTTTCGAGAAAAAGTCCCCCTAATGGCGGGTGTTAAAAAAAGTGTAATTTTGCCAAAATTTTTACTTATATTCGGGGGCGTAAGAAATATTAAATTGCAAAACCAGCCACGTATACTGATAGCTACTACAATCACGGAAATTTTGATTTTTAAAAATTGAAAATCGGACAATTATAGCTAGGGTCATAATTCCGGCGTCGAGAAAAGACGTTTCGAAAAAAAAAAATCGTTTCCCACTTTTATCATTCATAAATCGTTGCGCTATCTGCTGTCACTAAATCATCTGTAACTTGGTCAGTTTTCAATATTTTAACGTGAGACTTTGTTACTTTGAAAAAATGCAAAAAAACTCGATTTTTCTTGCCCGCCACAGTGGTGCCCCGCCTTAGATATGCGAAATTTTTACGCAAGAACTTGCAACGTTTCGACGCAGAGAGAAAAGTTTATTTATAACGAGAACCTTGATGCCAAAAGATAGTAAATCAATGCGGTTGAAGTTTGCATCGTTTGAATGCAAAGAAAATTCTTTTTAATTTCATATTTTTATTATGTAATAATTATTTCGTGGATTTAGGCTGTACATGGCTGAATGAGGAACCGCAAAATGTTCACGTATGATTTTCATAGTACAAATGTAGCAAAAATTCCGAAAAAAAATCCTTGCGCTTCAACAATGTAAGCTTCAACGTCATGTAGGGGAGACCGGGGCAAAATGGTATAGCGGGGCAAAACGGTACCGGGGCAAAACGGCACTGGGGCATAATGGGATCGGGGCATAATGGGATAGCAAAAAAATGAAGTTTCTTGGTGCTTGATTTGGGGCAAAATGGGATAGGGGCAAAATGGGACAGAGAGGAGTGGAATACCAAATTGGGGCAAAATGGGACACACAAAAATGAAGTGTCGCAGCCCGCTGAATATGGGGCAAAATGGGATGACAGGAAAATTCATGCTTCGGCTCTATGAAAGAGCTGTTGAAACATAATCTAATCTAAATGGTGCTTGTGGTTCGTTTCAGTCCACATATACGCAGATAATACGGACTAACCGATATATTTGTCGACACATATCCGTCGATTTCATGGGGAGCCTTTTCTGCGGGGGCTCATATTCGAAATCCAAGGAATCCTGGATTCGTTGTAATTCATGCGAGAAATGGGCCCACTATTCATGTGCCCATGCTGACGATAACTTAATCGAGTACGTTTGCGACAATTGTGCCGATAAAAATTAGCTTAGTTAAACAAGCAATAAAAATTAAACATTGCCACCGTTAAATTATAGTATCGTAAGTAGAGTGTGACCCAAATATCGTGTAACATTCAATAAAACCTGTTTTTACTCATTTATTACCCCTCGTTTTTTACCCCTGCATTTCTTTCGTTTCTGCATCGAATTATTCCACTGTCCCATTTTGCCCCGATCCCGTTTTGCCCCAACCGCCTCTTTCTGAGGAGCCTGATTTTCTCCGGCCCATTTTGCCCCAGTCCCGTTTTGCCCCAATGACGTATTTTCCAGCAGTGTTGATTTTCACTATTCCATTTTGCCCCAAACCCGTTTTGCCCCGGTCCCATTTTGCCCCGGTCCCATTATGCCCCGCTATACCATTTTGCCCCGGTCTCCCCTATATTGAAAATTACTATAGGTCATTGGTGGGGAAATAATAATATGGATCACGCAACTAACTACAATTTATGAACTATAGTTATTGTAGTTTTGCTACACTATCTTCATAGGAACATTATTGCGTCTACCTTGAGCTATCCATAAGTGTACTCATTCGTATGTTGCGTTAATTAATTTGGACTTGGAAAAATAAAAGGCCAATCAATGATTATTTTAAAGAAAGAAAATTTGGTGTACCACTTTCTTCTTTAAAAGGCATTATCTTTTCTTAAAAAGTTAAATTATTTTTTAATTATTTAATTATTCTTCAAAAGGCGATAAATCTATAAATTAAGATAAGCCAGGCACACGGCCTGGCTGATCAGCATTTCCGCTATTATGAAGAAATCGAAAAATGGATCGATTCGTGGATCGCCTTGAAAGATGCATCGTTTTTTCGAGATGGTATCCGACAATTGCCAAAAAGATGGGTAAAGGTGGTAGCTAGCGACAGACGGTACTTTGATATATGAATAGGTAATGTCTTTTTAAGAATACTTAAAGAATTTTATAGAATGCCTTTTAAGAATTTATCGAATTTTTAGAATTCTATCAATTTCTAAGAATTTTAAGAATTTATTTATAGCCTTTTAAGAATTTATAGAATTTCATAGAATGGCTGGCGGTAATTCTATAAAATTCTATAAATTCTTAAAAGGCTATAAATAAATTCTTAAAATTCTTAGAAATTGATAGAATTCTAAAAATTCTATAACTTCTTAAAAGGCATTCTGTAAAATTGTATAATGATTCTTAATAAAGCATTACCTATTCATATCTCAAAGTACTGTCCATCGCTAGCTACTACTTTTTTCCCATCTTTTTCGCAATTGTGGGATACCATCTAGAAAAAAACGATGCGTCTTTAAAGGCAATCCACGAATAGATCAATTTTTGGACTTCTTCATAAGAGCGGAAATGCTGATCAGCCATGCAGTGCGCCATCGATCGAAACAAATGGTGGTCAGAAGGAGCAACGTCTGGAAAGTACGGCGAGTGGGGTAAGGCCTTCAATTTCAGCGTTTCCAAGTGTGTCTTGACCGGTCTTGAGACACGTAGCCGAGCATTGTCGTGTTGGAGGATAACTTTGTCGTGTCTTTCTTGGTACTGTGGCCGTTTCTCCTTCAATGCTCGGCGCAAACGAATCGATTGCGTTCGATACCGAATTATTCTTGCGTTTGGCACGAGTCTTCATCAAGTAATGCCTCCAGTTCGGAATCTTCGAAAATGTTCTCTCTTCCGCCACCATGCCGGTCCTCGACGTCAAAATCACCGGTCTCGAAGCGTTGAAACCACTCACGACATGTTCTTTCACTGAGAGCAGACTCACCGTAAGTACTTGAGAGCATTCGAAGCGCCTCAGCCGCAGTTTTCTTTCAAATGGAAGCAGAAAATTAAAACTTCCCGCAACTGACGAGAATCTATATGATGCAAACGCAAATTCACTAATGTGATGATGTCGTTATGCTGACAGATGTCCAAGCTTACTGTGTGACGTTTTTTATTTGCCTATTTCGACCAGCACTTACGGCTGCGCCATCTATCGAAAAACGGCGGAAGCAAAGTTGTACACCTAATACTTTGTATCCAATTTATCAATATGGTGGCTGCACAAATCTGCCAGCTGTCAGTAGAGAGATGTGTCAAATCATTTAAAAAATTACAGTGAATAATATTGTAAACAGCAACGAATTACTGTTATTTTTTTTGTTAGACGCGTTTGACTGAAAAAAACGACACTAAGGAGGTTAAGCGAAGTTTCTGCCTTGTTGGGCCAAAAAATGTTCGATTTTCACCAATTTTTTATGCGAAAAATATGAAATAAAGAATGTTGAAATTTGGTATGTTTACTAAGCGGTCTTCATTGAACATGATTGAATTTTGTTAAGTTTGACAAAACGTGGTAGTGGGAGTGGGAGGAGCCACGTATGTCGATGTGCCGGCGATGATATTCTTCGCTTGCGGAAGTCCTCCCACACGTCCTAGATGAGCAATCGTTCCGAAATTTGGCAGGCACGTGTACAACAAATGTCTTCATTAGTAGAACTAGAATTATCCAAAAATATTCAAACGTTTTTATTTTATGAACAAAAAACTGCAATAATTTTTGGTAACAAATTAAACTTCCCCTCCGATAGCAAACAATATTTTTATTTTAAAATTTTTTTTTCTGGTGCTAGTTCGACTTATACTCAATATTGTACAAAGTAAAAATATGTCTGTTTCTTTTGCTTCAGATTACCTGTCCGTGACTGAGGACTTCCGCGACCGAAGAATGTCATCGCCCGCGTATCGACATACGTGGCTCCTCTCACTCCCACCACCAGGTTTTTTACAAAATTTGAAAAATATTTTGATGTTCAATAAAGACCGCTTAGTCAACATACCAAATATCAACATTCTACATTTAATACTTGTTGTTATGGAATCGGCTTCGATTCGACCAATGAAGGTTTCCAAGGTCGCGATGGAAATAAACGTTTTTATGTTTTACGTTTCGATCCTTGATTTGGATCCTCTTCAGAATTTTAATTATTCAGAATACTGTTGATATTTCCAGTTTTATGTTTGTGCTTGGAAGATGAATAAAATAGATAGTATAGATAGATAATATTGATAGAAAATAGATAGTAAGATAGATAGTATTGATGCTGGTGCGTGAATCGGAGGATTGATTCGGAACCTTTGTTTTCAATCGATTGAGAGATTTATCGTTTATTGGCGATTTCTATCATCAATTGAATTTAATTTTTTTTAAATAAAGATAATTATATCTTCGCAAGCACAAGGAGGAAAACTAGAAATTTTCAATGTTCTACATGTCGAGTAGTGAAGTCTCTGAGAGTTCGAGAGAAACAATTCTAGATATAAAACTTTTGGCATAAAAAATTGGTGAAAAATCGCAAATTTTTTGGCCCAAAAGGCAGAAACTTCCCTTAAAGTACCGAAGCTTTAAGAGGTCACCAGACAATGAAAAAGCAATTTTTGCACTGTTTTATCATGATTTTTAATCTATCGTCAAAATTTAGCGAATCGATGGTATATAACGCCACAGGTGTGACCCCCGAACTTGAAAGACCCAGTTATGACGAACTTCGTCGGTAAATATGTGATATAGGATCGTGCCTGGGTGAACATCTGTCAAGTGGAATAAAAATGTATATGCATACAGAAGAGGCGGAGAAATTAGAAGACCGCGGTTACTATAGAAATTAAACTAATTGGGAACATTGTTTTGTGTATGTTCGAGTTTCAAGTTGAAGGATCCGTTCATTAAAACATGGGCGATGTTGATGGAACAACTTATTGCCGTTTGTGTTGCTTCGCCAGGTATTTGAATTAAATCAGTTCGGTCAACGGTAATTAAGGAAACTTTAGCACCAGGCCGTCCTTCGCGCTGCTGAGCAGATTTACCCGGTACTTCATTAAAATACACTCAGCTGTTATCAGCGGCAAAACAGTGAAATCCCGGGGCTAGGACGTCCTCCTTTGAATTTTTTAAAAGCCTCCATCCTCTACCTCCTGTTTATTTCACGTACAACCGCGAAAATTTCCCTTCGGCAAACTGCATCGTATGAATGTAAAATTTTGTTTTCCACCTTGTGAAATGGAATACGTTACTTTTTTTTTAAGGCTAATGGAAAAACTGGGATAACGCATCACGCAGTATAATGTGGAAAACGCTAATGTGCTTCTCAAATCGATATGTCATCCAAATTTTTTTGTATACAAAAATGTATATTAGAGGGTATCTGATGCATGACAAATTCATTGAGAGTATAAATATAGATTGGAATCATGCGCTCATACCGAATGGAATCTCGAGAGCGAAATTTACGTGAGACAAATTAAGCAGGGACACGTGGCGTAGCCAGGAGAGGGTGGGGTGGGGGGAGGGACAAGAAAAGAATCGATCCAAAATAACTAAATTCAAATAATGAAATAATTTTATTTAAGTTACACCGAAATAAGCATAACATTTTTTATTAAACTTGAACTAATTCCTTCATCGTAATTTCGTAATTTGTATAAGATGTAGCTATTTTACTACTTAAATTAAATATATATATATTGAAATTTCACTATTGCGGGCAAAAGCAATATATTATATTTGCCGACCGATACGCAATCAGAAGAATTCTGGAAGATGTACATTCACTATCAGGGAATAGATAATATCATTGTACTTTTAAAACGCCGATTTGAGAATCTACCGTTAGTTCATGCAGTTGACGCACTTTTAAATTAAATTGGATATGAAGAACGGAGAGGCGTTCATCAATAATTATTTAGAAATATTAACAATTGATACGTCAGTCTTAGAAGCTGAAGCGATGTCATGAAAAACATACTTTCATACAAACATATGTGGAAATTTAAGAAAGAACATGAAAAAGAGTCTCTGTGAGCTCCGTCGTCGGCGAGAGAAGTCTTTATGCCATGCGCGTGATAAAAACGAAGTTCAGAAGCTCAATACTTCAGGAACGATTCTCTCATATGTCACTGCTGAACAAAGAGAATGGCATTGTTAAAAAAAATCCAACTAAAACAGTGTTGGGCCAATTTTCGGAAAAAAAATTGAAACTAATATTTATTTAATTGAGTACCTCCTGAAAGTGAAGCTTAAAGACTGGTAACTGGATTAAAGAATGATGAAAAATTAGTTGATTTTTTTGAAGTATTGCGAAAGTTTGATATTAAGGCGTCCGGCCACCTTGGCCGATCGAAAAATGGGTATATTAAAAAAAATAATAATAAACTCGAAAGTATGGGCCGGAATATTTTTATTTTTTTACACAACGTCAGAAAGGGCTTTAAGAATAACGTTAATAAATTTCCGTTCAAAATATTAAAAAATGGCGCCGTTATGCACTTTGCCGCGGAGGCCCTCCGCACGATACGCGCGGTCGTTGTCCCAACTGTTACCCGGTCATGTGACATCTGAAAAAAAATCAGCTCATTCGTGAGTAGTGTCGCTACAATGTAGCGTAGCCGTTTTTTTTTCGACCATTAAAAAAATTATGGTGAGCCATAATTTCGGTGAAAATGACAAATTTTTTTCTTCGACGGCCCAATATAAAAGAATGCTATCCCGAAAGATCAAAACTCCGACAAAATTTCACACGAAAGACCAATCATCAGTTTTAGTCTAACGGGTAAAATTCTTTCGGAATTTTAATCTTTCGGGGTATTATTCTTTCGGAGTTTTGAGGGTTCTGATAATTTAACGGGTAAAACGCAGCTGGAAATTTCAAAAAATTGCATTTTTATTTTTTCTTTGCATTTTCGGATTGTACAAATATGTGAGTATGTTCCCTGAAAATTTAAAATCGATCCAGCGAATATTCTCGGAAATACACGCATATTTGTAAGGACGCTCGGAGCGCGTCTCCGAGCGTCCGAGAAACTTCAAACGCGTTGTTCTCAACATGGTGTTTTCGAAGTCGGTGAGCACGATTTTTCAAAAACGGCTCAACCGATCGGTCTGCAATTTTAACACAACCTTTAACACAATATTCTTCAGGTATTGATAGAAGGCACAAGATTTCCGATAATTATTTATTTTATATCTATTATTATAATGTTATTATATATATTATGTATTATTTTTTTTCAACGATTTAACGAAAAAAATTTGGTCGAAAATCGACATTGTTTCTTTGCGGAGCCACCATTTTGTCAAAAATTAAAATTTCGACTATTCCTTTCATCAATACCTGGATTCATCTATCCCCTAAAAGAATCTTTTTGGTTTTTTCATTTGAGATCATCCAAACCGGAGATACTTTGCTCACCGCCGGACACTTTTTTTTTTGGGTTCTCCAGGAGACTTCCTACAGGAGCAATGTTAATGAATATTTTTGAAAATAAACAATGCCAATCAAAAGCTAAAAGATGCCACTACACTGCCTAATATTTTTCGTTTTGCCCAAATGAAATCCTTTTTCAGAAAAAATTCGTGAAAAAACAACTTTTTTGGCCCTGCAACTGCGTATAACGCCTTAAAGTTCGAAACTTAAACCCGGCCCCGGTCAGATTTGCGGAGTTTTGGTCTTTCGGCTAAAATTCTTTCGGAGTTTTCCTCTTTCGGGGTAGTATTCTTTCGGAGTTTAGAGCATTCTAATCATTCAAAGTTCGGAACTTCAACACAACCCCAAAACCTAGTAGAAAGATGATTGTGAACAAAACCACTTCTTACCGCAGATTGGCCCTCCGTAGAAAAAAATACTGGCTACGCCAATGTAGAGACAATGATTTTTCGAAGATACTCAAATCTCGAAAGTCTACCATTTTTTATATTTCGAAGTCGAAAGAACGCAAAAATCCAAAACTGAATAATCTCGCACCCTCATTTCCAGCGTTGCGCGTCATCATCCTGGCTGGGCGCGAATGCACACAAGGGGCGATTTAATATTTATTTAAGCCCCCGTATGTAATTCGGTAAAACGCTTCGAGCTGCTATTCGATGGTACCAGTGTGCCACTTATACGTTATTCCCGTTGCGTCGAGAATTGATCGGGCGTAAAGGATTAAAAAGTTGTTGTCCGTTCACTCGAGCAAGTCCTGTCATCTTCCGAATTGAGCAGTCTCTAATATCGGATTACTCGTTCTCATGGACGAGGAAAAACTCAGTGACGTGTTGACCAGTAGACCGACGAGGAACACAAATTTGTGTCTTTTTTACGGATGCCCGGACAACGTTTGGTCATCATCACGAAAACTAGCCGTATATATACGAGCGAGGATTTCGAGATATTTAAAATTAGAGAAGTCGCTTTTCACGTGAGAGGAAGAAACGCTTCGGTGCCCTTGACGTTTGCGGCTTAGCGCTTTAATTTTAATGCTTGACGCCCATTCCACTCGTTCCTTCGATGCTCGGGATATACATGAATTCGTAAATATATTTCGTTTCGTCGTGTTCTGGCATTCCCGTTATTATCTCTTCTCCGTCCGCTCGTTTGGATATCGTGAAATCAACCTAATACTATTTTTACCCGGATTTTTGAGCGCGGATAATATCTGCGTAGTGATTATACCGCGAGAGGGTATTAGTTTTGCTGGATGGATGACGAACACCAACAAATATATGGGATGGTCCACGCCATTTCAGCTAGCCCGTCATCCCGATCATTTTTTGTTTTCCTGATTTTTTTAATTGTAAAATTGTACCCCGTGAAAAGAATATCCACACTAATTTTTAGATTTTTATCGCCTCTCTTTTAGGAGTTACAATTTTCCAAAGAATGTCCAGAAGTTTTCGAAAAGTTTAAACGCTGATAATTCCTTAACTAATTGAGATATCGACAAATGGCACTATATAATTTTTTTCATTTTGAAGCATACTTTCGTTAAAAAATATGAGAAAAATTATGAATGTCAATATTTTTTGCTTCTAAAGTGAAAATTATTTTTTAAAAACATGATTGACTTATTTAAATTTTTTCAAAAAATTCTCTAAAATAGAGTGACCCATTCTATGATTTTTAACACTCGTCTCATCATGGGCCCATTTTTTCCTTCTTTTTTCTGGAATTAATAATATTTTTGTTTAGACGATTTTTATCACTTTAATGTCCAATAATGCTATTAATGATTTTGTGATTTCCAATTCGGCTTCGAGAGGCCTGAAAAGGTTTATTTTTTATTTGTGCTGAATTTAACGATTTTTTTAAAATTCGAAATCACTTTTATTCGTTAAATTCAATACAAATGAAAAATTATAACTGAAAAAAAATCTGAAAATTGGTGTAGATATTCCTTTCATGGGGTACAATTTTAAAACAAAAAAATCAGGAAAACCAGAAATGGTCGGGGTCACGAGCTAGTTAAAATGGCGTGGAATATTCCATATATAAGTAACCCAAACAAATTCCCCCATTCACAAACACGACGCATGTGTATGATTATTGCTCGTTTGTCAAAGAATGTGCGATGACTGGAATCATGATTATTCGAGTCAATGTGGATCGGGATATTTAACTATGAATTTCGTATACAGCTAACATGCAGAGGGATTCGAAGTGCGCCTGTGGGCAGGCAACCCGACATACTGCAGTGATGTGCGGCCTAATCAACATCAGGTGCAGTGGGATGAAACAAGTTTAGAGTTCAGGCACGAATAAGGTTGGGAAAAAAACAGATATTTGGAAAAAATTGACATACAATCTGTTTGTTTGGGTATAACAAAAAATATTTACAAATTACAATCTTCGATGCAAACTCAACAAGAGCTTATATGAATCCTTTGTTTCGACGGCGATTCAGCATTTACTATTCCCAGCTTTTCGATGAATGAATATTTCAATGAATTTGATATTTCATTGCTTGCGTGTGTTGATTCGAAATTTGCCTGGACTATAACTCACGTTCAAAAGGAGATTACTTTGTTTACAGTAATTATTGGGTTTATAATACGATATATAGTGGAGGCAAATTATTAGCGTTATAGAACGATTTGGTGCAGCATAACTATTGGGTTTACAGAAGGGCATTATAGGGGCCAATTAATGGGTACATAAAACGATTTAATGGAAGCTTCGGAAATTGATTAGTTCTCATTTTTCTATTGAACATTTTTCTTCAAATATAAACCACGGATCGGACAACACGTGCAGTTTAATCGATCATGATGATATTGAAGTTTACATTGTTAAAATGCAACGAAAGTACTTTGTTATTTTTTTATTTCTTCACTTTCTTAATGATCCAAAATTTTATCTCGAAAATTTGAGCTGTAGACTCTGATGAGGATCTCAAAAAACCTTTGGGTTATTTTCACAGTCCAAAGTCTATAGAAAAAAAAACATTGGTCCACTAAACTTTAGTTACGTTCCAACAATACAAACTTCAATATCTTCGATCCACTTGTTCCTCGAATTTGGCCAACACGATTCGAATTTCCAGTTTCGCCAGTACCGATCTGAACGAAGAGGGTTCAGGTTTCATTGACTTGCAATAAATAATCATGTTAACTGTGCGCTGAAGTATCGAGACAGAAAGCCTGATTGTTTGCATCGACTTATGTGCATCGAAAATAAAATGAAAACATTTGTAGGACGAATTCCACTCATAGGGACAAGCATCGAAATTTTTGGTTACTGTAAAAATTTATATGTAAAAAAATATTTTAGAAAACAAGCTTTTATTTAAATGTATTAAAAAGTAATTTTTTTTACCAAGTCACGTATATGTGACTATAAATAAAAGCTTGTGGCGCTTAACTTTTCAAATGTTTAATAAATTTGATCAATTCAGTTTCATTAACCGTATTTAATTTGGAACAATAGTGATTAGAGAAATTATTATCACACGTTGATACTCAGTTTCAGGATTTTTATTTAAGAAAGCTAAGGTTCTTTTACACGAAATTAAATACAATTGGGATCTTAAGGGATTTATGTAAATTAGAGATTATATGTCTAAATTTTGAGCGCCCCAAGCTTTTATTCATAGTCACATGTAACTGACTTGGTAAACAAAATATTTTCTACTTTTTAGTAGGTACCGTAAATAAAAGCTTGTTTTTGAAAAATATTTTTTTACATATGAATTATTTTCTACTTTTTAGCCTTTAATTGATTTTACTAGTTAGTTGGGTTGAAATTCCGAACTTTGAATGCTCCGACGGTTTAAAATTCCGAATTTTAATGTTCCGCAATTCAAGATGGGGCCGGGTTGAAATTCGGAACTTTGAGTGATCAGAACGCTCAAAACTCCGAAAGAATTTTACACGAAAGACCAAAACTCCGAACATCTAAACACCGTCAAAATAATTCGGCTGCGGAAGTTTTGAAAAATTCAAAATTTTCAATAAATCGACGAATTAGTTAAAGAATTTTTTTTATTAAGAAGTGATTTCGCGTCAATTTTGAAATTTGTCTAGATAATTTTATACGTTCTACATCATTTACAGTCAACTTTGTAGACTTTCGCTGGCATGATCTTGACATGAGTTAGTTGTTACTAGTAGTTTACTAGTTTACGAGTTTGTACGCTGGGAATATAGAATGCTTGTAAAAAAACGAAGAGTGTACTTAGAATTGAACTTACGACTAATTGCTGCACACAAACTTTTCACATACAAGCACAGTCGGCTACCCATTTGTTTGTATGTGTTAGTGAGATTTTACATAGATGATTAGATATCGCTAATTTGACATGAAAAGTTGAACATTCTATGGATATTTTTTTTTAGTTGAATCATGCATTGTCACCCCTTAGATGCGTGTTTGCAAAATTTCAGAGTTCGAATTAGTCGGGAAGTGGGTGAAATATCTTTTGTCCGCTATGCATCTCACCGAAAATGAAATTATTATTTTTTAAGATGAATAATGCATTTTCACCTCTTAGCTGCTTGTTGGCAAAATTTCAGAGCTCCAGGTAGTCGGGAATTGGGTGAAATATCGCTTTTTCGCTAGCATCTCAGAGAAAATCAAGTAAAAAAAAAAAATTTCATTTTTTTTCAAAGTTGAATCATGTGTTGTCACCTCTTGGATGAAAGTTTACAAAATTTCAGAACTCTAAGTAGTCGGGAAGTGGGTGAAATATTGATTTTCCATCTCACACCAAGTCAAATTAAGGAGTAAGGCCACTGTAGAAATTTCAAAACCTCAATTTTTTTCTTCTTCAACGATGCCTTAATATCTTAGAAATGACATACTCAAAGGATTAAGGTGGGAAAAATGTCCAAATACTTCTATTTTGAATTTTCGCGCAGCCCTTCTCAGTCCGATGCAATCCGTACCGAATACTTTAAACGCGTTTTTCTCGAAACTACATTTTTCGAGTCGGCCGGACTCATACCTCGAACAAATCTTGACCGATTGACTTCGAATTTTAACTGTATATTCACAATTACATTCTGCACAGAAGTACCTAAGATTTTCTTGATATATTACATGGTTTTTTTTTTATAAACAATTTTCGGATGATGTTTTTTTAAAGAATTGTTGGAGAGTTGAACTTTTATTTAAAAAACACGCTGTTTTTGCAAAAATCGATATATCAAAAAATCCTACGTACTTCTCTGTAGCTATTCACATGTATAATCGAAAAAAAATGTATTCACTGTAAATAAAAAATTGCAGGTGCCGTTGGTCCGGCCTCGCGCCTATAAGAAAAAAGGCTTCGTCGAAGAAAAGCTGTGCAGCCGCCATTTTCTTTTATATTACTTTGAAAAAATACTTTATACAGTATTATGTACAATAAAGGACCTTTCCCAGAATATGTACAAGGACCTTTTTCAGATATGTACAATAAAGGACCTTTTTCAGAATTTCGATTTCTACTATTATCCTGCTAAAAAAGAATTCCCAAAATATACATATTTTTCCCCGCTACAGTGGCCTTCCCCCTTAAATAAAATCTTGTAAGTCGTAAAATTGTATCGTTCTTCCACTACAACTATACGCAGTGGAAGTACACACCTTGACTGAGAATTTCGTTGCAGCTTCGTGATCGCAGAATTCGTCTGCAACACAATTTTTTTCTCTTTTTTTTTTTCAATATCTGTTCACGTGTACCTCGCATTTTATCGGAAAGGACGGAGGAGAGGCTCTTCACTTTTCAGCTTTTATTAATGGCAGTGCCGTAGCCATCCACGCGGTTTACGAATATTAAGAATTTGTGTATCCACGAGCCCCGTCAACCCACCCTACTGTATGCAGCGCGTACGTGCGAACGCATACGTGACAGACGACAGCTAGAAACGATCTGCGGCACAGCTTGCCACAAACGTACACACAATTGTTCCGACGAGGCATACCTACGAAAACGTCCTCGTGTATGTCTGTGTGTGTATAAACGCGAGTATTTCGCGAAAGATTTTCACGATGCTGCGGAGCGATTTCCCGAGGGAAAAAGCACCACGCCCCGGTAAGCTGCTGCACTCGCGAATGATAAAACTGAAAATGGCAACGTGAATACTTATTTCATGCACGGCTAACGGTTCCGCCCACACGAGAGACATGTACACCCCAGTGAGCGTGTGGTGCTTCATCTCGAAACGGGCACTGATCGCGGGCCAAAAAAAAAGTCCAGGCACGTGACCCGAAAAACGCTGCACCAGAAAGCACGCGACGTGTGAGCTGACGTTTTGCTTTTTTTCCTATCGGTATTGGAAGTAAATCAATATATCGACCGAGCTCTTTTTATCGATGCATTGTTCCACATCAATATTGCAAGTGAATCACAATCGGCCGAGCTTTTACCTTCTTTCATCGAGCTTTTATCTTACATCTGAAATTACATTTGGCCAATTTCCAAACAAGGGTTTCTTTTTTTTTTATTACATCCCATTAATATTTCACTCAATCAAGAGCAGCCAAGCTTTTACCTCATTTGTTCGATATTCTGTTTTTTCTAAGGATGTCTGGGAGTCTGATGGAAATTCGATCAAAACTGGATGCATTATAACTTCACTGGGACTTAGCCAGTGTGCAGAACTTGAGATCCTTCCAGCGTCTTGTTGGAAAATCATAACACGACTAAGGATATACATTTTGGCGGGAAAAAATTAAGCAACTTTGTGGGGTTTTTAAACTAAGAAATAATTATTCTACAATTATGAAACTGTAGGTATACTTGAAAAGTATATTTAAGAATACAAAACGACTTTTCTCAATTCACTGGAGCATAGTCTAGCTTCCCGTACAATTTGATTTGCAAAAAAATCGCAATTTCTTTCACTTTGAACGTGTATAGTTTCTATTTGACAGTAGTTAAAATGAAGAAAATTTAAAGTTAAGAAAATAGCACGCATTAAAAGAAAACAATTTCACGTCAAATTTCTGTAAAAATTGAATTAAAAAAGTAGTTTGTTTTTTTTTCGAATTTGTCGAAAAACAATTCTTATCAAGTAGAATGTAGCAATATTATAAATATTTCTACCAAGTTTCAACTCAATCGGCTTAATAGTTTTTGACGGCTGCGTGACATCTTATCCAACGACAAAATATCCGCGACAAAATATCCGATGAAAAAATATCCGAAAGACAAAATATCCGATGAAAAAATATCCGAAAGACAAAATATCCTTATGACAAAACATCCGCGAGTAAAAATCCTAAATCTCGTCCACCACATCAACGGGGTCGCGCGCAAAACACCTTCGTGGGGTGTGTGAGATAGTGGGGTGGGGGCATAATACGAATTTCTTCATTGGACCCAAACAAAGAAACCCAAACATATCCGTCACATATTAATAATTTCTTCATTGAATCGAAACAAACAAACCAAACATATCCGTCAATTATTAATAATTTTCCTCCCTTTTATGATGGAATAAATTTCAACGGCATGACTGTACACTTGACATGGAATAAATTTCAAGGGCATGACTGTACACTTTAAACTGTATATAATATCGGCAGATATTTTGTCTTGTGGATATTTTGTCATGAGGATATTTTGTCCTGCGGATATTCTGTCGGAGGATATTTGGATATTTTGTCGATGATATTTTGTCGAGGATCAGATATTTTTTCGAGGATATTTTGTCGTCGGGTCAAAACGCGTGTTACCTTTTTAATTAATTGTCCACGCCAATTGCGAAAATGCAGTTTTGGGATAAACGCTTTAAAGTTCACGGAGAATTTAATAAAAATGCACTTGGTGCTTGTGGTAACTAATTACTTGAGTAATCTGTTACAAAGCAATGCAATGATCAATTACAGTGGTAATTGCAATTGTTAGTTGTTAGTTTAATTACTTTTTGCTCATCTCTGCCTGCCCCTCAGCGCACTCGTTTCTACATGTGGCGCGCACTGCAAATCTGAGCGGTGAGGCACAGCGTTGACGGGGTGTAACGTATGAAGTTTTTCAAATGTCGCTTTCAAATTTTGGGAAAATATTCTACGTATATGGTTGTAAATGTATATCCCGTTTTAAGTTGCAGCAGTTTTGCGTAGTCAAACGAGTACGAGATGATCCCCCTAAGGGAGAATGCTCGTAATTTCAAAGATACTCAACATAATTAAGCTCTGAAAGCGTTTACTACTGGCATATGTATCTATTTTGATTGGCATATTCGAAATATTCAATTTATTAGGGTTTCAAAAGAAAGATTTCCTTTTTTTAACTTCACATGAGGATCATCTTGGACTGTAGCAAGTTGTTTTACTTTCAGATATGATGAGAAAAAAGCGCAGAAAATTGTACGATATATCATAGATTTTCGCGTGGGTGATTTATGTTTGAAAGAAACTTTTCGCAAAATTTCTAAATCATTCACTACATACTTGTGGTTACTAATTAATCGCAACGTACTTAAGGCGGGATATAAATTTACAACGATTAAAAAATCGATTAATTTTTTTCTTTTCTTTAAACGATAGAACTATATATGTAGAATATATTCCTAAAGTTGCAAAGCGAAATTCGAAAAACTTCAAACCCTACAGCCCGTCAACGCTGTGCCTCACCGCTCGGATTCGGAGCGGGCGTGAACTTCAAACGCGTTTTTCTCAAAACTGCATTATTAAAATTGGCGTGCAGGATTACTCGAAAACTATTAAGCCGATTGAGTTAAAACTTGGTAGAAATATTGATAGTATTGGTACCTTCTACTTGATGAGAATTGTTTTTGAAAAATTGGGAAAAAACGACTTTTTTAATCCACATTTTACAAAAATGTTGCGTGAAATGTGGATTTTTTGTTTATAATGCGTGTCATTTTCTTAAATTTGTATTTTCTTCATTTTAATTACCGTCACATAGAAACTATACATGTTCTACCTGAAAAAAATGTTTGAACTTTTTTGCAAATCAAAGTCTACGGGAAGCTAGACTGCACGCCGATTCGCAACTCCCACGGCGACCTTGCTGTAACATTCTGCCACAGCTTCGTAATTTTGATGAATAATTAATAATGAATAATGAATAAAAAATTAATTAAATGAATAATTTAAAAAATTGTACTGAATACTTAAAGATACTATTAAAGTATACCTAAAGCTAGATAACTGTAGAATAAAAATCTTAGTTTAATTACTTAATTGTTAATCTTAGTTTATTTTCTTAATTGTAGAATAAATTTCTTGTTTTGAAAAATCCCTCAATATTGCTTATTTTTTCCTGTCAAAATGTATATCCCGCCTTAACAGTAAGCAGTCAAATGGACAAAAAATCGCAGTGTGTTTTTTTCAGTTATTGATTCACCTGTATCTGTTAACATTCAACTTTGCTACGGCAAATCTCTTTAAATTCACAGTTAAATGTAAACAAATACGTTTGAATCAAAAAGTGAAGAAACAAAAAACACTTTCAACCAGAAATCTTGAGCCTTGATAATTTTACTTTACATCCTTCACTCAAACGGAGTAATATTTCAATAGTGTTTTAATTCTTGAGAACATTATTGTTCTCAAGAATTAAAACACCATTGAAATATTACTCCGTTTAGGTTTTAAAATGTTTGAAAAAATGGTTAAATGTAAACAAATACGTTTGAATCAAAAAGTGAAGAAACAAAAAACACTTTCAACCGGAAATCTTGAGCCTTGATAATTTTACTTTACATCCTTCACTCAAACGGAGTAATATTTCAATAGTGTTTTAATTCTTGAGAACAATAATGTTCCGGTTGAAAGTGTTTTTTGTTTCTTCACTTTTTGATTCAAACGTATTTGTTTACATTTAACCATTTTTTCAAACATTTTAAAACCTAAATACTGTCTTCAGAGCGAAGACCCGAAAGGATCACTCGTATAGATGAAGACTACGAGAGTACAGCCGGGTGCTCTCAAAGTCCCCGATGTAGGATCGAGGACTCTTTCGTCTAGGAGCCAGGGTCTTAAGTACGTCTTCGCTTTAAGTCTTACTTGTCGTTTGAGAGCAGCACTGCACAAACGACTCTGAATAAGGACCCGTGATGTTTCGCCAAGAGCAGCACTCGCGATACTCATTAATGACATAAAGTGGTCCGGAGACTGCCCGATTCTTCACTAATCCCGTCTGCAACAAGCAGCGTCAATTTTCCCCATCTACATTTCGATAAATATGCACTGGAAAGAAAAATAGCTAAACATTCAATCAACACTTTTTCTCGCCGATATGAAAAAAAAATCCTTCTTCATCACTGCAGGAATACAAGTGCGTTAATGAAGCGGGAATATTGAGAATATAATTGGAGCCGGGTTGAAATTCCGAAGTTTGAATTTTCCAACGGTTTAAAATTCCGAATTTTAATATTCCGAAATTCAAAATGGGGCCGGGTTGAAATTCCGAACTTTGAATGATCAGAACTCTCAAAACTCCAAAAGAATGATACCCCGAAAGATCAAAACTCCGAACGAATTTTACACGAAAGACCGAATTTCCGAAAATCTGAACACGGTCAAAATAATTCGGCCATGGAAGTTTTAAGGGGCTATACCAGTGTGACAGTTTCAAAAAGTTCATTTTTTAGGCTTTTTCGACAGTTTATACTTTGAAAAATATGAGATGAGACTTTTATACTTTCAAGATTTATACTTTGAAGAATATGAAATGAGATTTTTCAAATTTGCTGATATTGTAACTCAAAGAGCAATTATCCGATTGCCTTTAAATTTGAACTGAGTAGTCTTGAATATATTTACTCTTCAATGACGTAGGATATTTTTGATTGGATGACAATTGACGAGTTGGCCTTGAAAAAAATGACCATTTTATAGGCAAGAAAACAGATTTTTTTTCTTCATAACTACACCATTTTGTTAGATTTTTATATTTTTCGGAAATCCTACGTCATTGTGCAGGAAATACCTTCCACTTTAACGACAATATTTCCTTTTTCGGTTTCAGCTACTCAATCGGCCGAAATCATGTTAGCAGTGGAGGAACTTTTTATTTAGCGCTTCCGAAGGCCGCGCATAAGTCGCTTGGATCTCAATATTTTTCTACGAAAAAAATTATGTTATATAGGTTAAATATAGCCAAATATATTCTTAATTATCCGAAACATTTAATTGAGTACTTTTCTTCCAAAAAAAATCCAAAAATCACCCCTCCTTTCAGCGTTCACACTGGTATAGTCCCTTAAGGCGTTATACGCAGTTGCAAGGCCAAAAAAGTGGTTTGTTCACGAATTTTTTCGGAAAAAGATTTTCATTTGGGCAAAACGAAAAGTATTAGGCAGTGTAGTGGCATCTTTTAGCTTGAGATTGGCATTTTTTATGTTCAAAAATATTCATCAACATTGCTCGTGTAGGAAGTCTCCTGGAGGTCCCCGAAAAAAGTGTCCGGCGGTGAGCAAAGTATCTTCGGTTTAGATGATCTAAAGTGAAAAAACCAAAAAGATTGTTTTAAGGGATAGATGAATCCAGTTATTGATCGAAGGAATAGTCGAAATTTTAATTTTTGACAAAATGGTGGCTGCGGAAAGAAACAATTTCGATTTTCGATCAATTTTTTCCGTTAAATCGTTGAAAAAAAAAATACAAATAATTATCGGAAATCTTATTCCTTCGATCAATACTTGAAGAATATATCTGACAAGGTTGTGTTAAAATTGCAAACCGATCGGTTGAACCGCTTTTGAGAAATCGTGCTCACCGACTTTGAAAACACCGTTTTGAGAAAAACGCGTTTGAAGTTTCAACAGTTGTTCACACAGCGCTCCGAGCGTCCTTACAAATATATGTGTATTTCCGAGAATATTCACTAGATCGATTTGAAATTTTCAGAGAATATACTCACATATTCGTACATTCCGAAAATGCAATAAAAAAATCTATTTTTTTCAATTTCTAACTGCGCATAACCCGAGAAAAGTTTCCAAATTTTCAATAATTTGACGAATCATTTCAAGATTTTTTTATTTATTAAGAAGTGAGTAGTGTACCTATGCCGGTTCCCCACCATGTAGGAATCTACTTTACCGACGGTCGGTAAGGTAGATTCCAGCAAGTCCCCAGGAATGTACCGACGGCAGATTCTGACCCAAACATGGTACCTGTGGGAATCTACCTTACCGACGGTAAATTCTGACCCAAACATGGTTCCTGCGGGAATCTACCTTACCGACATACCGACAGGAAATCGGCGGGAAATTCAAAAAACCTTTTGGCGGGAAATTCAAAAGACCGGGGCGGGGGGAATATCTTTTGGCGGGAAATTCAAAAGACCTTTCGGCGGTTGATTCAAAGCGCGGATACTTTTCAGCGGGAAGATCGAGAAAAACGACGCTCTTGGCGGGGGGGATTGAAAAAACCGCGCGCGGAGACCTTTTGGCGGGAAATTCAAAAGAGGGGGGGGGGGGGGGGGGACCTTTTTCGGCGGGAAATTCAAAAGCCGAGACCTTTCGGCGGTTGATTCAAAGCGCGCGGATACTTTTCAGCGGGAAGTTCGAAAAAAAACCTCTTGGCGGGAAATTCAAAAATGGGGGCCTTTTTCGGCGGGAAATTCAAAAGAGGGGGGGGGGGGGAGACCTTTTTCGGCGGGAAATTCAAAGGCGGAGACCTTTCGACGGTTGATTCAAAGCGCGCGGATACTTTTCAGCGGGAAGTTCGAGAAAAAAACCGCTTGGCGGGAAATTGAAAGACCGCGCGAGCGCGAAAGTTTCAAAAGCCGGCGGGAAATTCAAACGGGGAGACCTTTCGGCGCGGGAAATTCAGAGCGGGGAGACCTTTCGGCGCGGGAAATTCAAACGCGCGCGGTCCGTGATACCGGCGATCAGGATACCGGCGATCAGGATACCGGCGATCAGGATACTTGACAATCGGGATTGCTGTGACACTCAAGCTTGAGATGTTTATTAAGAATTCAAGATACATTGTTTACATTGTCTTTTGAGTGGCAAAATTTTGTCCGCGTGTTCGCGGCATCGTTGACACTCGCCGACTTCGGGGTCATTTTTGAGGAATTCGGGTAATTTGTCCCAGGCGAGATCGACGCTGTGTGCAGCGAAGGTGACGATGAATTCCTTGGGTAGCTGGGCGATGTCGATGGGTTCCATGGCAGAGAGGGATCCAACTTCATGAAACAGTTTGAGCGATCGTCCAACGGACGGGAGGCTCTCTCGAAGAAACTTCCTCAACAGCAGGACATTTCGAAGTGCGCAATTGGGTGAATCATGGTAAGGGCAGAATGCCGCCACTTTGTTGGCTCTCCTCAGCGAGGGACACGCCACGACGTCTCGTGCATCGAATCCGAAACGTTCGAGCCACTGCTGCTTCTGCTGTCCCTTCACGTAGATGGCGCTGGCGTTGTGCAGAACCGATCGGAGCACGTTCTCCACCTCGCAGTAGGGTACTTCTCCCGTGCTCCAGTCGAGATGATGGTAGTTGCGTTCGAGCCAGGAATTTATGCTTTTGTACCTGGCCGGAAGATCGTACCATGGGATCGGTGGTTTGAAGAGGAAAATCAGCGGCTGCACGTCCGCATTGAGCGGAGTCACTGCCAGTTCTTTGAGTACAAACTCGTCCTGCTGGAAGCCCTGTGTATCCACCACGTACTCCATTGCGATTAATGATGACGATGAACGCTTGACTCGAGCCGCATTTATAGGCGGATTCTTCATCCCCTCCACTCTAGAGGCGTTTCCTCACATCCCCACTTATGGGATTGTAGTCGACGATGCGATCGTGCAAGATCAGGCAGTAGGCTGTAGTTCCCGCGGGAAAATTGGATTGAGCCTCTAGTTCGATACGAACGTCAACCGGTGCCTGCTTGAGGGCGTCGTTCTGTCTCGAGCAGTCAATCACAATGAGTGGAGCATGCGCGATGAAGTCTGTCTTTGTCAGCATGGGGTCCGCCTCCTTGGCGTAGTACGCAGTCTGGAAGCTGGCGTACATCTCGTACAACTGAGCGTACTGGTTGCGCGACACGTCAAGATTGAGGTTACCGTAAGGGTAGCACTGCGAATTGAGGAACAGTTTCACATTGGTTATTGCGCAGTGATCGAAGCGGCTAGCGTTTGCCGTTCGAACGCCTCGTCGATTCGTTTGCAGCGCGAGAATGACGAAGCGCGGTTTCTCCAGCTGATTCGACGTCTTGACCGTCCAAACGTGTTTCGTCGTGATTGGGAGCATGGGGTATTCGTACAACTCCCACATGCGAAACGACATAGCGATGTCCTTCTCAATGTGACTGAGCAGACGTATCTTGTGCTTAGTTGACAGCATCACGTAAGGCATCAGCCACTCTATTTTAGCGATCTCAATCTTGAATTCCTCGGTGGCGCCATTCTCGAGGGCTGTTTGAATAACTGCATTCGTGTCGTTCCACGATCGCGTGAGAATCAGCTCGTGCTTCGTGTTGATGACGATCTTGAGGTAGTCCTCGGCGAAGCCGAGAATCATCGCGAGCGGTATGCACACGTCGAAGTATCCCCTGTCGTCCGTCAGTTGCTTCGGCTCTTCGAACCAGCCAGAGTTTTCAACGCTGAACATCTGACCGGGGCTCAGTGATGCGTAGCCCTTCATGAGACTCGTCAGACCAACGTTCTTGCTTCTGTCCACCTCTATGGCATTGATCTCGTAGCGAATTTCCTCAAACAGATGCAAGATGGCGTTGTTAACGAACTGTGTAGCCGTCACGGCATTTCCGTTCGTTTTGCTGAGTCTACCGCAGACGTGTAGGGAGCTTCGCGCCGGTAGAACGCACAGGTCCTGATGCTGAATGGATATGCGAATCTCATCGCTGTTGGCGAAACTCGATGAAGTATAGGGTTGATGCGCGTGAATCTCGTAATGCGTTACGGACTCGTCGAAAACGACGGGCGAGTGCACGTTCAAGGCCTCTTCCATTCCAGCAGCAAAATATCAGGCAAGTTACTCTCTTCCACCAACGACAACTTTGAGTCCGAGACTTCTCAGGAACTGAATGTTCCGACGTGTTAGCGTTTTCGACACTCGTCGACGACTCGGGCGACATGGTAACGCGCTTTTATAGCCGACCTTGTTGTTGTTGTATACGATACCCATATCTACTTGGCTTCCTTAATGTGCAGTCTGATAGTGATGATTTCACCGCGAAAATTCACCAGTTCTCCGTCCTGATCGACTATGCGCAATTGCACGTGGTCAATGACTTTGACGGTGATCGGCAGGTAAATGACTTGCGAGGGAACTTCGATGATCTTATATCCTGGCGGTACTGCCGGGAAGAATTCGTGGATCGTGTGCGCTCTGTGCTCGTTGATGTACGCCCCGGACGTGATGTTGCACTCGACTCGCAGCGCGTTGACTCTGAGAATAGCTACCGGCAAGTCCGAGCTGTGAGTTGTATCGGGTGACAGCTCGCGCGCAGCGAAACCCAACAGGTTAGCGATGGAGTCTGCCGGTCGAAAATCCACGCTTCGGTTGCACTTGAGCAAGCTACGCAGCGTGTTGTTGTTGGGCTTGAGGTTGAGGGAGATGCCTTTTCGCCCAAGCACATCCTGCAAGTACTTCTCGATATCTTCGATCTCGTAACTTCCCGTCGGCAACGCAATCACCTCACCACCCGCGTAGAACTTGTTTTTACCGGTATCAATGTTGGGTACGGAGTTGAACGAGAGGAATTCCACTAGCCCGAGAACGTAGTTCTTGCTGGGTGAGAGTTCGATCGGCGGAAAGTACTGCGCCTCCAGTAGAGACGAGCGTCCCGACAGGCTGAGAGTCAATGACTCTTCCATGCTGATGCGTGACTGACTCCGCGTAAACTCTCACAACGGCTTATATAAGAATTTCAGACAAAGATGGCCGCACTCGTACGTGTCGAAATCCTGATATCTCGCGTGATTGTACTTGACCTCGGCGACTCCGAGGTACTTCAGGAGTTCTCGAGGTGGTGGTAGATCGCCGAAACTGTCAAAGTAGACGACGTTGTTGCCGTGCTTTCGATAGGCCACCCAGTGCGTGCCCGGTCCTTCCTTGTCGTCGAGATTTACGATGGCCGATTCGCGATAATGCGGTCCATTCCTCGGCAAATCGTTTCTCATGAACACACCGCGAAAGTGCGGAACGTCCTGCGCGTATTTCAGCAGGTCGGCGTCCGTTAGAGGACGCTTGGGATAGTTGAACTTTTTTTTTTCGCCTCCACGTGTATACCAAATCCCTTTTTGTGAGGCTTGAGGTAGAGCCCCTTGTCGAGAGCGATAGCTTCCATCGTCTCGTTGTGTCGGCGATTCTCTTGCAATTGACGCTCGGCGGCTTTAGCGGTATTCACAGCTTTTGCCACACCCGCAGCGCCACCTACCAGCGCTCCCATAGCACTCAAGCCGGTAAACAAGGGAATGAGGAACGGCAAAACTCCGCCCACTTTCTCCGGGATGGGCAGTACGCGTGGCACCAACACCTTCTTCCTTCCGCCAGCTTGCTTCACAGCTTGGCGAGCCTTCGTGAGCGCCGATCGAATGACTTCGCGAAAATTACTTCCGGTCGATCGCGAGGCGGCTCTCACTATTTTGGCAAGCGCGATGAGGGGCCTCTTGTTCTTCAGCCCCATACCGAGTTTCGACTTGGCTTTCATGGTGTTTGCCACGACGTAAGCGGCAAGTTTCTCGTCAATAGCGGCGTCTCTTGCAAACACCCGCTGCCAGGCCCTATCTGCCAAAACTCGGTCGGCCGAATTGCGCGCCGCGACGTTTTCACGGTTTTGCGAGTACGCGACATCGTGCTCCTTGCAGGCTGCGTCCAGAGGATTTACACCGGGATCACCGCGAGCGACGCGTTCCGCTAGCTTCGTGCCTGGCCCGCAGTACTGATAGCCCGGTATGTGCAACTCGATTGGAAGCCTATTGATGAGCTTGTTCAGGACACCTCGACCTGTGTGCATCACTACGCGATCAGTCAGCGAATGAAGTCGAGGGGTATATAAGCGGGCTATTTATACCTTGACGGCTCAGTCATGGATTTCCGAGAGCAAGTGCACAAGCTACCAGTGATGAATTTCGATGCGCTCGTTGAGGGCGGAAAGCAGGGCACGCGACACGGCGATCTGCTGCCTGCCAGTATTCGCGCAGTCTTCTGCGGTCCGTCAAACTGCGGCAAGACCAACGCGTTGCTAGCCCTCATCACGCATCCCAATGGTTTGCGATTCGAAAACGTCTACGTGTACTCCAAGTCACTGAATCAGCCAAAGTACAAACTGCTCGAGAAAGTGCTCGCACCGCTCGAGGGTATCGGATACTTTGCATTCAGCGAACACGATCAGGTCGTATCACCCGCGGATGCTCGTCCCAATTCCATCATCGTATTCGACGATATAGCCTGCGAGAAACAGGACAACGTCAGAGCCTTCTACTGCATGGGTCGACACAAGAACATCGATTGCTTCTACCTGTGTCAATCGTACGCTCAAATCCCCAAGCACCTGGTGCGTGACAACGTCAATCTGTTGGTCGTCTTTCGACAGGACGAGATGAACCTCCGACACATCTATGACGATCACGTGAACACGGACATGCCGTACGTGCAGTTCAGAGACTTGTGCTCGACCTGCTGGAACGACTCCAGTCACGGATTTCTCGTAATCAACCGTGGCAGTGGATTCGACTGTGGCAGGTACAGAAAGGGCTTCGACCGCTTTGCCATAAATATATCGTGCGCGACGTGATCCCCGCAGTGCATTATGGATGGTCGAAGCGACAGTGTGACGGCTGAGTTCCGTCGCGAGAAACAGACGCTCAGCCAGATGGAGAAAATGAGGGATGCGATTAAGCGCAAGTACATGCTTCTCAAGGCGGACAAGCAAACGATGGAGAAAGCTCTGGACGAAACTTTCAAACCAATCGTCAAACCTCTCGAACGCCTTGTGAACGCCAGCCACACGTTGCCTAAGAAGGAGGAGGTGTCTCGTGGTGACGATGAGATGGAAAGCTCCTTCAAAACTGCGTACGACGCGGAGGAAGAGTGGCCGAAAATGACACCCGACGAATGCGTGCAGCAAAAAACGAGCTCCGACGAATACGTGCAGCAGCAGAGTCCCGACGAATATTATGACATGCCGGAAGTGCCTGCGCTCGACAAATATCTTCACATGCTCAACACGAATCGGAAAAAGTATCTCGATGTGACTTATGGGGTTCGAAAGTTGCCAGACGGTAGCATGATGATCGGCGACTCACCCATACGTTTCGTGAACGACGACGTGATTGTGGGTGACAGGAAGTATCGATCGAGCGTCGGCTTGCTCGAACTGCTCTTCAGGAAGGAACCCAGTGCGCATCTCGTGAGCGCGGAAGACAAGAATGTCTATGGGAAAATCCTGCAAACGACGAACGCACACAAGAAACACTACAGGTCGGACGAGGTCATTCACAGGCAAAGAAACAGCAAGTACAGGGACTGGGTGGCACCCTTGGTCGGTGGTGGTACATCCACCGGTAGTGGTATATTGCCTCGGTACAAGGTCGCGCGAAGGAACACGCGAATGGACTACGTGTACTGGGACGACCCGAATGAGCTCGTTGATCGACTGCGTCTGCTGATGGCTGAGCGATCGGCCGGCAACTCGAGTCACGTCAACGAGATCATCTCGATCATCGAGGAGCTGCGTGAGGCCGGTATTGTCATTTAAGCGGGGCACAAGGGGCGCTGCAACCACACTTGAACAATGAGCATCGACGTGTTCGGACGTCAGCTAGGACGAACTGAGGGCGGTACGCGAGGTCCTCCCGGATTCGGATTCAAGCTCACCACCGACGGACAGTACGACGTAGAGGGCAAAAGATTGTGCAACGTTGCCGACGCGAGTGAACCTCGCGACGGGGTCAACCTGAGTCTCGCGAGACGTCTTGTTCAAAGCACTCTGAGCGAATTGTTTCACATCACAACTCGGCTGAGAGAGGATTTTGACGATCTGCAACTGAACATACATATTCTGCAGAATCAAGTGAACGACAGGCTGAGAATTATCGAGGTAAACGTTGAAACGACTCTGGAGTTGGCCACGCGCAACTCCGAGGCCATCAAAACGTTGGACACGCGGCATGGAGCATCGGAGATTGGTGGAAGAGCTGCATAAACCCGCACGACGCAATTATCCACGACGCAAGTTTGACGTGCGAGGACTGGATGAGACGTGGCAGGCCGACCTCGTGGAGATGCAACCGTACGCTCGGGAAAACCGGGGTTTCAGGTATCTGCTCACAATCATCGACGTGCTGTCCAAGTTTGCCTGGGCCGTTCCCGTGAAGCGGAAGACCGGCAACGACGTCACTGCGGCCATGGAACTCGTGCTACGACAGGGTCGAGTACCGAGGAATCTGCAGACTGACCGAGGCAGAGAATTCGACAACGCGTCCTTCAGGAGCCTCATGAGTCGATATCGCATCAATCACTACTCGACGTACAACAACCTCAAGGCATCCATCGTCGAGCGGTTCAATCGCACACTCAAGAACAAGATGTGGCTGCAGTTCAGTCTGCGCGGTTCCTACAAGTGGCTCGACATTTTGCCCGATCTCGTAGCTACATACAACAGCAGCAAACATCGCACTATCGGAATGAAGCCGAACGAGGTGGCCGACGCCGAAACTGTGTTGCTGCAGCCGCGTGATTGTCAAAAGCGCAAAGCGCCCAAGTTCCGAATCGGCGACAAGGTGCGAGTCAGCAAGAATAAGCACGTTTTCGAGAAAGGCTACACGCCCAACTGGACGACGGAAATTTTCACGGTGAGTCGAGTGATGGAGTCGACCGTTCCGGTGACATACAGACTGAAGGACTACCGAGACAAGCCCATTGCCGGTGGTTTCTACGAGGAGGAGCTTCTGAGAGTCAAGTACCCCGACATGTATCTCGTGGAAAAAGTGTTGAGGAAACGTGGCGACAGAGTCTACGTCAAGTGGCTGGGATTCGATAGTTCGCACAATAGCTGGATAAACAAGACCGATTTGTAAATGGGTTTGAACATTTATTGCAATAAAAAACATTTCACGTTATTTATGATCGATGCTGAATTCTATTTGATTCATCTTGGCCTCGCTGCCGCCCAAGTACTTCAGGAGCAATTGCCCGTCCGTGGCTGTTTGCACCATGTGCTCGTACATCTTCGGATCCTTCACGAACGCGTCCGCGATGCGTTTAGGCAGAAAGACTTGGCACTCGTCGTCGAGAGTGGCTACGGTTCTCAGGCCGTATTTCGTTGTAACTTGTCTCAGGTCGGTGACACGGTAGACGCTGTTTATACTCAGCGCTGCCAGTTTCTTCGTGGGCAGGAAATCCTCGAGCAGAGCGATTTTGTTGAGCTTCTCGATGCCGTCCATCGTGCTGATGAGGCAAACGGCCGCAAGCGCGACGCTCATATACCCGCTATCCCCTCCACTGCGCGCGGTGGTGGGGCTCTGAAGTGCCCCCACGGCAACGTATCCGTGGTGTCGGGGAGGAGGATACGTTTGTCGTCGTGAGCGCCACCTTCACTTGCCTCTCGGCAAACACTTTGTGCAAGCGCGATCTGATCACGCACTGCTGCCTGCGTCAATTTCTCCCGCAGGCAGTGCACAAAGTCGTCGAAGGTGATGCTCGCCTCGACCACCGCCCTCTTCACGCCCGCTTCACACGATCACGGCCCTCGACTCGGACGCTGTACATTTTGCTGCGCAAGCCAACGAATTCCGTCCGGGCACGCACTGGGTGGCCTATGGAAAGCACGGCAACAACGTCGTCTACTTTGACAGTTTCGGCGATCTACCACCACCTCGAGAACTTCTGAAGTACCTCGGAGTCGCCGAGGTCAAGTACAATCACGCGAGATATCAGGATTTCGACACGTACGAGTGCGGCCATCTTTGTCTGAAATTCTTATATAAGCAGTTGTGAGAGTTTACGCGGAGTCAGTCACGCATCAGCATGGAAGAGTCATTGACTCTCAGCCTGTCGGGACGCTCGTCTCTACTGGAGGCGCAGTACTTTCCGCCGATCGAACTCTCACCCAGCAAGAACTACGTTCTCGGGTTAGTGGAATTCCTCTCGTTCAACTCCGTACCCAACATTGATACCGGTAGAAACAAGTTCTACGCGGGTGGTGAGGTGATTGCGTTGCCGACGGGAAGTTACGAGATCGAAGATATCGAGAAGTACTTGCAGGATGAGCTTGGGCGAAAAGGCATCTCCCTCAACCTCAAGCCCAACAACAACACGCTGCGTAGCTTGCTCAAGTGCAACCGAAGCGTGGATTTTCGACCGGCAGACTCCATCGCTAACCTGTTGGGTTTCGCTGCGCGCGAGCTGTCACCCGATACAACTCACAGCTCGGACTTGCCGGTAGCTATTCTCAGAGTCAACGCGCTGCGAGTCGAGTGCAACATCACGTCCGGGGCGTACATCAACGAGCACAGAGCGCACACGATCCACGAATTCTACCCGGCAGTACCGCCAGGATATAAGATCATCGAAGTTCCCTCGCAAGTCATTTACCTGCCGATCACCGTCGAAGTCATTGACCACGTGCAATTGCGCATAGTCGATCAGGACGGAGAACTGGTGAATTTTCGCGGTGAAATCATCACTATCAGACTGCACATCAAGGAAGCCAAGTAGACATGGGTATCGTCTACAACAAGGTCGGCTATAAAAGCGCGTTACCATGTCGCCCGAGCATCAGTCGTCGACGAGTGTCGAAAACGCTAACACGTCGGAACATTCAGTTCCTGAGAAGTCTCGGACTCAAAGTTGTCGTTGGTGGAAGAGAGTAACTTGCCTGATATTTTGCTGCTGGAATGGAAGAGGCCTTGAACGTGCACTCGCCCGTCGTTTTCGACGAGTCCGTAACGCATTACGAGATTCACGCGCATCAACCCTATACTTCATCGAGTTTCGCCAACAGCGATGAGATTCGCATATCCATTCAGCATCAGGACCTGTGCGCTCTACCGGCGCGAAGCTCCCTACACGTCTGCGGTAGACTCAGCAAAACGAACGGAAATGCCGTGACGGCTACGCAGTTCGTTAACAACGCCATCTTGCATCTGTTTGAGGAAATTCGCTACGAGATCAATGCCATAGAGGTGGAGAGAAGCAAGAACGTTGGTCTGACGAGTCTCATGAAGGGCTACGCATCACTGAGCCCCGGTCAGATGTTCAGCGTTGAAAACTCTGGCTGGTTCGAAGAGCCGAAGCAACTGACGGACGACAGGGGATACTTCGACGTGTGCATACCGCTCGCGATGATTCTCGGCTTCGCCGAGGACTACCGCAAGATCGTCATCAACACGAAGCACGAGCTGATTCTCACGCGATCGAGGAACGACACGAATGCACTTATTCAAACAGCCCTCGAGAATGGCGCCACCGAGGAATTCAAGATTGAGATCGCTAAAATAGAGTGGCTGATGCCTTACGTGATGCTGTCAACTAAGCACAAGATACGTCTGCTCAGTCACATTGAGAAGGACATCACTATGTCGTTTCGCATGTGGGAGTTGTACGAATACCCCATGCTCCCAATCACGACGAAACACGTTTGGACGGTCAAGACGTCGAATCAGCTGGAGAAACCGCGCTTCGTCATTCTCGCGCTGCAAACGAATCGACGAGGCGTTCGAACGGCAAACGCTAGCCGCTTCGATCACTGCGCAATAACCAATGTGAAACTGTTCCTCAATTCGCAGTGCTGCCCTTACGGTAACCTCAATCTTGACGTGTCGCGCAACCAGTACGCTCAGTTGTACGAGATGTACGCCAGCTTCCAGACTGCGTACTACGCCAAGGAGGCGGAACCCATGCTGACAAAGACAGACTTCATCGCGCATGCTCCACTCATTGTGATTGACTGCTCGAGACAGAACGACGCCCTCAAGCAGGCACCGGTTGACGTTCGTATCGAACTAGAGGCTCAATCCAATTTTCCCGCGGGAACTACAGCCTACTGCCTGATCTTGCACGATCGCATCGTCGACTACAATCCCATAAGTGGGGATGTGAGGAAACGCCTCTAGAGTGGAGGGGATGAAGAATCCGCCTATAAATGCGGCTCGAGTCAAGCGTTCATCGTCATCATTAATCGCAATGGAGTACGTGGTGGATACACAGGGCTTCCAGCAGGACGAGTTTGTACTCAAAGAACTGGCAGTGACTCCGCTCAATGCGGACGTGCAGCCGCTGATTTTCCTCTTCAAACCACCGATCCCATGGTACGATCTTCCGGCCAGGTACAAAAGCATAAATTCCTGGCTCGAACGCAACTACCATCATCTCGACTGGAGCACGGGAGAAGTACCCTACTGCGAGGTGGAGAACGTGCTCCGATCGGTTCTGCACAACGCCAGCGCCATCTACGTGAAGGGACAGCAGAAGCAGCAGTGGCTCGAACGTTTCGGATTCGATGCACGAGACGTCGTGGCGTGTCCCTCGCTGAGGAGAGCCAACAAAGTGGCGGCATTCTGCCCTTACCATGATTCACCCAATTGCGCACTTCGAAATGTCCTGCTGTTGAGGAAGTTTCTTCGAGAGAGCCTCCCGTCCGTTGGACGATCGCTCAAACTGTTTCATGAAGTTGGATCCCTCTCTGCCATGGAACCCATCGACATCGCCCAGCTACCCAAGGAATTCATCGTCACCTTCGCTGCACACAGCGTCGATCTCGCCTGGGACAAATTACCCGAATTCCTCAAAAATGACCCCGAAGTCGGCGAGTGTCAACGATGCCGCGAACACGCGGACAAAATTTTGCCACTCAAAAGACAATGTAAACAATGTATCTTGAATTCTTAATAAACATCTCAAGCTTGAGTGTCACAGCAATCCCGATTGTCAAGTATCCTGATCGCCGGTATCCTGATCGCCGGTATCCTGCTCGCAGGTATCTTGATCGCCGGTATCCTGATCGCCGGTATCCTGATCGCCGGTATCCTGATCGCCGGTATCCTGATCGCCGGTATCACGGACCGCGCGCGTTTGAATTTCCCGCGCCGAAAGGTCTCCCCGCTCTGAATTTCCCGCGCCGAAAGGTCTCCCCGTTTGAATTTCCCGCCGGCTTTTGGAACTTTCGCGCTCGCGCGGTCTTTCAATTTCCCGCCAAGCGGTTTTTTTCTCGAACTTCCCGCTGAAAAGTATCCGCGCGCTTTGAATCAACCGTCGAAAGGTCTCCGCCTTTGAATTTCCCGCCGAAAGGTCTCCGCTTTTGAATTTCCCGCCGAAAAAGGCCCCCACTTTTGAATTTCCCGCCAAGAGGTTTTTTTTCGAACTTCCCGCTGAAAAGTATCCGCGCGCTTTGAATCAACCGCCGAAAGGTCTCGGCTTTTGAATTTCCCGCCGAAAAAGGTCTCCCCCCCCCTCTTTTGAATTTCCCGCCAAAAGGTCTCCGCGCGCGGTTTTTTCAATTCCCCCCCCCCCCCCCCCCGCCAAGAGCGTCGTTTTTCTCGAACTTCCCGCTGAAAAGTATCCGCGCTTTGAATCAATCGCCGAAAGGTCTTTTGAATTTCCCGCCAAAAGATATTCCCCCCCCCCGGTCTTTTGAATTTCCCGCCAAAAGGTTTTTTCAATTTCCCGCCGATTTCCTGTCGGTATGTCGGTAAGGTAGATTCCCGCAGGAACCATGTTTGGGTCAGAATTTACCGTCGGTAAGGTAGATTCCCACAGGTACCATGTTTGGGTCAGAATCTGCCGTCGGTACATTCCTGGGATTTGCTGGAATCTACCTTACCGACCGTCGGTAAAGTAGATTCCTACATGGTGGGGAACCGGCATAGGTACACTACTGAAGTGATTTTGCGTCCATTTTGAAATTAGTCTAGACAATGTTATACGTTCTACACTATTTACAGTCAACTGTGTGGACTTTCGCTGGCATGATCTTGACATGGGGGCCGGGTTGAAATTCCGAACTTTCGCCCCGGCCAGGGCCCCGGTCAGATGCTCGGAGTTTTGATCTTTCGGGTAAAATTTTTTCGGAGTTTTCATCTTTCGGAGTAGTATTCTTTCGGAGTTTTAAGCGTTCTGATCATTCGAAATTCGGAATTTCAACCCGGTCCCCCACCATTCTGTCAACAGTCAATAAAAACGCAAGTCGGAAATTTTACAATAATTTGAATTATCGCCAAAACGCGATCGCCCTCCTTGTATTTCTCTGACGCGTGTTGTGCGATAAATAAGAAAATGCCTGCTTCATTTCGAAATAAGGGTGGATTTAGCAATTTTTTTCTCCGTTGCTTTGCGCTTGCACTCGAGCGAGCGCCCGCTACCGAATTTACAGCGTTTAATATCGGCAAAATGAAGTACTAGGTTAGTACAGGGTACGAAGGAGAGAGCAAGAGAGCAAGATGAGGCCGGACGGAGGCTGGAGAGAGACGAGAAAGCTTCAACATTTTGCGGCATCGATAAATCCTTTTTATTGCCATGGACTCGTATAGGCGGGTGGTCTGACACAATCCCAATGCCTTCGTGCACCCATACGCGTATAGTTCACTGCTACACGTATGATTACACGTGTTAAAAAAAAGCAAACAAACATGTATGTTCTAGCTACACTTTTGCTTCTCGTGCTGTGGTTATATCCTCGCTCCTTTGGGGCCCTTCAGTCGTCCGTGAATTCTATCCCCGTTACCATTTTATTCACTAGCCTCACGAGTCGCGTGTAAAATCCACAGAGAAAAAAAAACACGCGCGTTCCAGCATAGCCGCGTAATATTGGTTCGTTGTTGCGTCCCTTTTCCGTTTTTTAATTTTTTTTTCTCGCTATCATGCCTCCGAACACCGATCTTTGCCAAGTGTGCATCGCTAATTCCAGGCGGTTCGTACATGCAAATGAGCGGAATAACCACTTGTTTTCTAGTAATCTAAAGGAGGAAGATAAAAATGAAAGAACTGTTATACTCCGTTCGTTTATAGGAGAGAACTGTTGGTTCTGCAGAAATTGTGGGGGCGTACAGGAGGATCGGTTTGAGTGGATTTTCACGCATGTATTATTCAATTGAACTAAAGTTGCCCAACGTCTTTCACAGGCTATTGGAGGTAAGAGTTGGTTCACTCAGTCCGATATCTTTGTCGTGGTAGGGTGCCGTTCCAAGGACAATCCTTTCGGTCAAAAGTTAAGGGGGGAACCTTCTCCAGACAACAGATTTTTCAATAATTTTTTTACGAAAAAATTAGAGAATTTATTGCAATGAATCAAATTATATAATAATATTGACGTTTAAATGAATACAAAAAAAAAAATTCACGAAAGAAAAATACAAAATGGCGGCGCTAGAGGTGTTCGTACTTGGCTCCTAGAGTTTGCGCCGTGGAATGCCCAACTCCTTGTAGTTAACTAAAATCAATGAAACAATTTTTTATTCATTAAAATAAATCATTCCGCATTGCATGAAGCTAAATTGAGCAAAAAAATTAAGAATTGAAAATTTGAAGACAAAAAGAAGAAAAAAAACTTTTTTTTATAAACAAATCGTTAAAAACGATATTTGTTAAAACCATTTACAGTACTACCTCTCTAAGAGAGCGGTCTAGGGCGGTTAGGGGAAGAAATTCTCGAGAAATTCGTCGCCGAAGCCTTCCCCCACCGCTAGGTTAGCGCGCTCGAAAATCGCGCATGTGGTAGCGTGTATGTGTTTCTCCACTCGAACTCGATAAGAGAGCGCCAGCTGATCACGAAAATGAAGCCGTCTCTACGATTCTTGCGGACGTCAACAGGACTCTATACTCTGATGTATAGTATATATGTTATGATACATACATATTGTATATGCTGTACGATATTTGCATTTATTACTACTACTCATAAACATATCTCTAGTATAATGTAGCCTCGATAATTTTTATCAATATCAATAATATTCTATGCTGTGTTAATGTCTATTAAAATATATTTTACTTGCATTAAATTACTACTTGAAATTTAATTATGGTGCATGTTTTTTTCTCCGACTTTACGGCTTAAACGTATATATTATTATACAAAGGAATATTATCCATTTGACCATCTCCATTCAAATCCATTTGAAATCGCTCGCGATCTCTTATCGAGTTGTCCGCGACAAACTCGAGAGGCCTCGGGTACAATGGACAGCTCGAGCTAGGTGGGGGAAGCCATAAAATGCGCTCAAGCGGAACGGCGGGGAAATTCTCTCTTAGCGAGGGCTCTCTTAGAGAGGTAGTACTGTATACGAAACTTCAGGTCTGTGCAAAGGCCGATAAGTTAAGGCGTTACCCCCACTTGTAGCGCAAAAAAGGCCTTTTTCATGATTTTTTTTAAAGAAAACTACAAAACTTTTTTAATCGATCAATATACCATCTTGAAGAACACATCTTGAAGAACTTTCAGTAATTTTTTTATTGAAAAATATTACATTGTTTAGTGGCCGTCAATGAAATAATTTTTTTATATACACGGTTTGCGGTGACCAACATTGCGGCGAAGTGGATCATCTGAAAAAAAGTGAGGATGGATTTAGTCAAATATAAGTATAAACTAGTCTTTAATCGAAGGATTTTAAAAAATATTTATTTTTGACAAAATGGCGGACAGTCAAAGTTAATGGTTCGATTTTAACGAAAAAAACGGCCGTTTTGTGGCTATAAAACGGCCATTTTTTTTCGAAAAAAAATCGAACGATTAAAGACTACATTTTTATGTATTAAATAAGCCTGCAAAATTTCAAGAAGATCGGTTCATTAGTGTTCGAGTAATCTTGGTCACCGACTTCAGAAATGCTATTTTGAGAAAAACGCGTTTAAAGTTTCAATTTCCGGTCATTTACACAACGGATTCTTCTCTTTCAACGCTCATATCTCAGTCAATTTTGTTCGGCTCGACTTGAAATTTTCAGGACATATTCTCAGATACTTATACCTCAAAAAAATGCAATAAAAAAAAATCGATTTTTTCAAAATCGCAAGCGGGGGTAACCTCTTAAAGAATATCTGTACAAAATTTCAAGTTGATTGGTCAATTACTTTTTGATTTACATTCGACGGCACGGAAAAAAAACACGTTTACAGAAAAACTCGATTGAAGTTTTCTTTTTGAAAAAGTAGAGTTTAGAGTGATTTATAATTACCCAAGCTTATTCTGCTATGCCAGCGCCAGAAAGGAAGCCTCCTTCTAGGAAATCACTAATCTGGTCTGCATTATTCTCTTTTAGTGTGAACTGTTTGTGCGAAAACGAAAAACGACGGTTAGACAGGCCCACTTTTTCTTCACAATTGTCAGAAGTGCCCCCCCCCCCACCCATTATTCAAAAAGTAAACTAGTAAACTTGTTTGACTAAGAAATTAAAAGGTAGAGACCACGAAGGGCGCTCGCTCGTTTACCTACTCTCGGTACTTTTGGAGGGCATCACTTCGGTGATTTCCTTGGGACCTTTAGGACTTTCTGTTGGGATTCAAACTTTGGGAATATATTCTTCAGATACTGAATGAATTTTTAAAGCCACAAAAAAAAAGAATATCTGCCATGATATCTGGAAGAAGCCGTGATATCTGGAGGAGGTTCCTCCCTTAAGGGGTCTTCTCACTTTAGACGCTGAAAAAGGTTATTTTCATGAATTTTTTTGATAGTTTTATATTATAGATATTGATATAAAAGTTGATACACTTAATCAATACACTTTCGAAATACATTAAACATTTTTTTATGTATTTATGTAACCCAAACAAACTTTAAACGCGCTTTTCTCGACAAAACGTTTTCCGACGGCTTGTTGATAAAATATTCGAAACTACTGAACCGAACTTTGTAAAATTTTAATGACACATTCTTTACAGCTATAGCTATATCGCAAATAAAGGATTGTTTTCAATTTTGATATTTACTATTTTTGCCAAAAACGGTGAATAAAAACAGATTTTTTTGTTTTTCTCGAAAAATGTCGGCCATTTTGTTATTTTTGCATATATGAAAAATCTCATGATATGCGTTATAGCCATTAACATGCTGAATCTAAAACCGGTTGATTTTTTTGTTTCGGATGATCCATCTCCGAGATTTCATCAACAGCGCAAACCACAAATTTTTTTAACTATCACTTTTGTCTGTAAATAGTCACATAAATAAATTAAAATAAAAAAAACAAATGTATTGCGAAAGTGTATTTATTAAGGCTAACAACTTTTATATCAATATCTATAATATAAACCTATCAAAAAGATTCATGAAAATAGTATTTTTTCAGTATCTAAAGTGAGAAGACGCCTTAAGGGGTTAGGCCACAGTAACGGGTATAAAATCGTGTCCGAATTTAATAATTTTTTTTTTCGTGTGAAAAAGTGATTCACTCATAAAATTAATTACACATCTATTTAGTATGAATATCAAGCTGCTAGAAAATAAATATATATTTTTTTTTCGATGTACAAAATGGCCGACTACTAATATTTTCTTTTGTTATTTTTACGTACGGAATTTAAAAAATATTGTTTTATTTAAAAGTTGTAGGTATTTGAATTTAAGAAATTAATTTTTAGTGATAAATTTCGTTATAACTGCTAATAAACTGCTCACAAAATGAAAAGTTTTCGATCAATCAGAAATTCCGTACGTATTTCTCTGCGAAATGCAATTAGGAACATAACTTTCAAATTTGAAGTAAATCGAATGAAAATTGTTGAAGTTATTTGTCACGCCAATTGGAAAAAAGCTGTTTCGAGAAGTTTCGAGTGGTCGGCCATTTTGTACATCGAAAAAAAAAAATATATATATATATTTTCTACCAGCTTGATATTCATACTAAATAGATGTGTAATTAATTTTATGAGTGAATCACTTTTCCATACGAAAAAAATTGCTCAATTCGCACATGATTTTATACCCGTTACTGTGGCCTAACCCCTTAAAGAGCTACCATTTGGACCTGCTCGTCCAAAGATTTCGCACGCTTCAGCTGTATATAGTGTCAAAAATAACTCGCGGGATGTCGAGCTGAAAGAGCAAATGGAAATTTCGAATACGAAGGTTGGACACTTTGGTGGAACGATGCTGTCTCCGTTAACGGAGATTTTTTTCAACACGACTGCCGCACTTCCGGTTTTGTTTCAATCTCTTCTTCAACTGCTCGAATCTTTTTTTTTTTCGTCTTGCATATTTAACGGCGCATGGCGCAGTCGTGTTCCCTTTGGCTCTCGTACTTGTCGTTGCACCACCGTCGCGGGCCCATAGCACACGCGCTTTTATCTTATACATAGCCTGCTACTCGTGATCTTTTATTTCTACTCCCTTCGTGCGTGCTTCGTCCCTTTCTTCCGAGGACGGATAATGAGAGGTCGGCGGATGAGCGGGGAGGAGAAGACGGTGCGAAAGTGTCGAGAAGGAAGTGGGAACAGGGATGAAACAGAAAGGGCTGAAAAGTACGTGGCTACCGAAGGCATCAGAGCCCTTTGCGACGTCGCTCGTAATCTGCTCGAAGGTCACAAACTAGAGAGAGGAAATATAGATAAATCCCACGGGACTTTTATGAAGACGATAAAGTGAGAGAAAAAAAATCCGTCCGGCTATTTTATAAGCCGATCCGAATTGTTTCTCGAGTGCGGCTTCCCTTCATCTTTCATGGCATCTTTCGCTCCTCTGGCAAGCTATAGCTGTATATACGTGTGCGAATATAGTATTTAATCCTTTTTTTATTCATTTTTTGTTGCTGCTGCTGCCGTTCGTATCCCGCTGATTATGCCGGTCCTACCGACGGAATTATCCTCCCGTGATATCCTCGTAAAGTGATGCACGTCGCTAAATGTACGAACTGAAAAAAAAAATTAAATCAACAGAGGATTTCGCTGTCGCCCTTTTCCTCGGCTGTACGCCCGACATTTTCGACAAATAATAATTAATCCTCTCACAATGGAGATTGTGAAAATAACACGAAGCTCGAGTTACGTGACGTGCGAAAACAATTTTTTTAAACTGCACGGAATTAGCGGTCGCCGTTTTGTGCTGGCGACAAAATATCCGTTCCGTCGACGTAATGTAAATAAATTATAAATTCATCGGTCTGAGAAAAAAAAACACTGGAAATTAAGGGAAGTTTCTGCCTTGTTGGGCCAAAAAATGTTCGATTTTTTACCAATTTTTTATGCGAAAAGTCCCGTGCAGAAATTTTGGCAGGGATACAGCTGAATTCTGACTTGTATCCCGTGCTCCCAGTCGGGATCTAGTCCGATATCGGATCATATTCGAAGACTAAATGTAAGTCCGTAAACTGTAACTGTAAATGTAATGGAATCCGTAAACTGGATTCCATTAGGGATCCAGAACCGGATCCTTTAATGACTCTAAATAGATTCCCCATGGAATCATTGAGGAATCTGGGAAGGACCACGGGTGAACACAGGCTGAAATAAAATGTCAAAAATGGAATTATGACATCTTAAATTTATTATAAAAATAAATAACATTTATAAAGTTTTGGTGCATTAAACTATCAATAAAAAAAAATTTGTCCAAAGATTCAAATGGCAGATCGCACTCATCGCGAGATTTTGATGTGAATTAAAAAAAATTCACATCAAAATCTGTGAATGCAAATGTATTGACAAGAAATTATAAGTACAAAAAAATTCACAAAATTAGTTGTGAATTTTTTCGTTTTTAACACAAATTAAAATCAAATTCAAAATGATTAGATAAAAATTTGCGCCAAAAGTGCAGAGTTCGTACGTATTTTGAGAGAAAACATTGGCTCGAGGCAAATAAATTTTTACACATAATTTTTTGTGCGAACATTTCTTTGCCTCAACACAATGTTTTCTCTCAAAATACGTTTACACTTGTGGTGTAAATTTTAATATAACTGTCGTGAATTCGATTTTTATTTTCTTCAACTTGACGAAATTCACAACTCATTTTGTGATTTTTTCATATTTATAATGTAATATTTGAAACTCACAACTTTTTTTGCAAAAATTTATTTGCCTCGACGAAATGTTTTCTCTCGAAATACGTCAGAACTCACGGGTGGTGTAAATTTTAATCCTATCATTGTGAATTTGATTTTAATTTGTCTTAAATACATGTTCATACCCACCGACATGTCGGTGGGTATAAACAGAGACTAATTCCCCAAAACCGGTATCCCGGTTAGAATCCAACTTGCATCAGTATCGGAATATGTACGACGACGATGGCATAATTTTGAAAATGTTGGCATCACGTGTATTTTTGGTATTACTATGTAATTCCTATCTATAGATAGGAATTTTATAGATAGGAATCTATAGACAGAAATTCCTATCTATAGATAGCAATTCCATAGTAATACAGAAAATACACGTGACGCCAAAATTTTAAAAATTATGCCATCGTCGTCGTACATATGCCGATACTGATGCAAGTTGGATTCTAACCGGGATACCGGTTTTGGGGCATCCATGACAAATCGTGATCGGGATTTGATCGGACATAGGGTATCCCGGTCAACATTTCTGCACGGGGTATTATATATAGAATGTTGATATCTGGTATGTTGACTGAGCAGTCTTTATTGAACATCAAAATATTTGTTAACGTTTGACAAAACATGGTGGTGGGAGTGGAAGTCCTTAGTGCCGGACAGGTGATCTGAAGCAAAAAAATCAAACATATTTTTACTTTGTACAATATTATGTATAAGTTGAACTAGAATTATCAAAAAATATCTAAAAGTTTTTATTTAATGAACAAACAAGTGCGAAAATGTTCGGGAACAAATCAAACTTCCTTATGACCGCTCACTATTTTTTATTTTTTCGTTTCTCTTCTTGATTCTAGTTCAACTAATACACAATATTGTATAGAGTAAAAATATGTTTGATTTTTTTGCTTCAGATCACTTGTCCGGGACTTAGGACTTCCGCAAGCGAAGAATGTCATCGCCCGCGCACCGACATACGTGGCTCCTCCCACTCCCAGCGCCATGTTTTCTCAAACTTTAAAAAATATTGTGATGTTCAATAGCGACCGCTTAGTCAACATACCAAGTATCAACATTCTATATTTAATACTTTTCGCATAAAAAATTGGTGAAAAAACGAACATTTTTTGGCCCAACAAGGCAGGAACTCCCCTTAAACTGTTTTATCATGCGATATATCCGCAGATTCTGGGAAGGGTTTCATCGTTTTTCGTAAACTTGGGCGCCAGTATTTGGAGACGTGATTTTTCACAATTTGCAGTCCGTGCGCTTCGCGTGGCAACGATAAGTCGCGAGTGACGATAAACGTGGCCAATACTTGAATGTTCGTTTCACCATAGGTGAAAAACGCTGCGTCAGTATAGTCGAAAGAAAATCGTGTAAAAGCTCCGCAAGAGAGAGAGAGTGAGAGAGAGAGAGAGAGAGAGAGAGAGAGAGAGAGAGAAGCAAGTTGATACACTTTTTTTCTGGAGGTTGTAGAGGGTAAAGTATTTTTCTTTCACCGGAGTCACGGTTCACTCTTTGCCGTTAGCTTCGTTTCACGTGGCAATTTAAGAAAAAGTCACGATAAAGTCCCGCGCCCCATTAGAAAGCGTCCAGCGCGAGTCTGTTCAAAGACGATCTCGCTTTCGTTTATCGGCAAGAGAAGCTGTTGCAGAAAAGGCAAGCTTCCCTCTTTCCCTTTCGCGGCGACCCTATTCTCTCGCTCTCTCTCTCTCTCTCTCTCTCTCTCTCTCTCTCTCTCTCTCTCTCTCTCTCTCTCTCTCTCTCTCTCCCTCTCTTTCTCTCTCATACTCTTTCACTCTATCGGATAATCCTTCTCGTCCTCGCTCTCTCTCTCTGCTCCTGCTCGTCCTTTTTCCTCGTACGTGCAGACGTGCATTTTTCGTGGATGCAGAGAGCAAAACACTCTTGTGGCGGAAACGACTACAGCACGAATGCGGACCAAGAATCCGTGTACTTTCTCAATGGCCACAAACGCGCAAGAAATAGAGGTTCGTACAAGATATACAGATATAAACCGTGGATTGTTTTTCCTAATGGTGGACAGAGAGAAACACAGTATAGGGTTGATGCGTAAAATTTATTTGTAAAAAGTTTTCTCATTAAAGGCACATACTTTTATCGTCTCTTGCAGTGATATTTCTACCGCTACTGCGCAGCTATTTTTTTATATTTCGTTCTTTTCTCACCCTCTGCGAGGCTCGGGCTTCTTGAAACAATGTGCGGCGTGTATATATAAGGTGAGGCACATAAAGTGTTACAGAGCAATAGTACTCGAACTATTAATCATATCCAAAAATGTTTCAGACAAAAGTTTCAGTGTTCGAAAAGGCCGTAATACTAGGCCATCCTGATTTTTTTTATCGGTGGAGGCGCTGAAGCTACATCAAGGTCAACTCCACTTTTTTACATTGAATGGTACATTTTTTCTTCAACTATCTTGTGGAGCACCTCAAGCCGCATAAACAACATTGGGGGTCAAAGCCGTTCAAAGCCATTGAAGGTCACCTATTAAAATGAAATACAAATCTAAATATCTCGGTTCGCTACCAAATATTTGGTAGCGATCCGAGATATTTAGTTTTGTATTATGCCACTAAAGTCACTAAAGTAAATAATTACCATACACACACACACACACGCACGCACGCACGCACGCACGCACGCACGCACGAACGCACGCACGAACGCACGCACGAACGCACGCACGAACGCACGCACGCACGCACGCACACACGCACACACACACACACACACACACACACACACACACACACACACACACACACACACACACACACACACACACACACACACACACACACACACACACACACATATATATGTATGAAAAACGAGTTTAACATTTTTTAAAAATATTTTCTCATTAATTGGGTTATAAATTATGATATTCAGCCTGGGGAAGCTGACATTTTTCATTAACAAATTTTTCATTGACAAAAAACGTTGAAAGTAATTTTGTATTTTTCAATAACACAAGATCGAAGAATAATAGAAGATCGAGATCGGAGTTGGTGTAATGTTGCCGTGTCTGTCGTGTGGGCGGTCGACGGCACTGAAGACGTTCCCGAGCAGAAATTTGTTCAGGGTGAAATCCGGACCGGATCAGGCTGCCACAATAGCAAATCCGGGCCAGGTCAGGCGAATTTAGTCCGGCCCTGATCAGGGATGTAACGCTTTTGCATATTCAGGTCCGGATCAGGCACCTTATCAGGCTCTGATCAGGCCCGGATCAAGCAACTTATCTGGCCCGGATCAGGCATCTTATGAGACCCGGGTCAGGCTCCGTATCCGGCTCGGATCAGGCACTATATCTGGCCCGGATCAGGCACCTTACCAGGCTCGGATTAGGCACTATATCTGGCTCGGATCAAGTAACTTATCTGGCTCGGATCAGGTGCCTCATCCAGCCTGAGACATGCGTGTCATCTGGCTCAATCATTTGATTAATTTTTTGTTTAACAATAGATCAACATTTATTAAATTATTATCGCAGTTAAACGTTATCAAGTTTACTAACGTTTTTAAAAATATGAAAACATTTTTTTAAAGTTTAAGTTTTTATTTGATTTGACTTGATCGTTTAGTTTTTGTTCCGGTTTTGGTGCCATTAGCCTATCCGAAATTTGTTTCTCTTTGATAGAACCTGCGTGGGGATTACCATCATACTCTGTCAAGATTGCATCTGAAATATTTTGAATACATAGAAAAATTAGTGAATATACATAGAAAAATCACATCTTTGCATTAAGAGCATATATCAGTCGGATCTAGGGAGCGCCACCGCTCCCCCGTCGAGTATATCTATATTCATCATACGTATAGATATAATAAAGGCGTAGCTCAATCTCTTTTTGCCGTTCTCGCATCATTTGTATATATATAGTGTTGTATATATATATTATTGAGAAAAAATGTTCGACGGTACAAAATGCAATTTGCGCAATTATATCTCGTCATCTGGTCCTTGCACGTATGTATGAGTACATTTATGTACATATACGTATGTTTGTACTGTTGAACATGTTTTCTTGATACGAAATATATCACACTATATATATACAAATGGTGCGAAAGTGACAAAGTGAGGTTAAGCTACGCCGCATAGTCTTCGCCCATCAAGTCGTATTTTATATATTATCACTGTTCATGTGTAGATAATCCATAGTATAATCGCAAATATACTTTACCTGAGATTTTGTATGCACTGCACTTTATTGAAGGGCTTGCCTTTCTTCGGGAGAAATTGATGAACCGAACGAGATGTGTTAATGTAGCTACGGCGTGGTTGTTGCGCTTTCTTCTACGTATATAATACGGGACTGGCTGCCCGTATTATATACAAAAGTTTTAATTCCATATAACAATAATACAAAAAAATTAACATAAATATTTATTTATGATAAAAAAGATTTTGAAACAAATTTTGACGACACGCACTTTTGGTTGATAACCATTGTTTTCATATATTTCGCGTGCCTGCGGGCGCAGCTGTCAAAATATTTCGTGAGGCTTCGCCGACAGAGGCGCTGTCTAGTCCTAGAGAGGAGAGGTTATGGAGTGACGAGCTTCATGCGAGATAAGGCTTCTATCCGGCACAAATCAGGCGTGCCTGATCAGGGCGCCTTATTGATGCCTGATAAGGCTCCTATCCGGCGCAAATCAGGCGTGCCTGATCACGAGATCATGGCGACACACATGGAGACACATTAACGAGAAAATGGCCCCGAACAAATGTTAGGCTCATTTTTCGGAAAACTCACTAAAGTAAATAATTACCATATATACCAGGTGTGTAAGTATGAAACCGGAATTTTTGTACAGAAAAAAACGTTTATTGTAATGATATGATACAAAGTATCATATCATTATCGTAGGTACATCCGCCAGTTGTTGTTGTGTTTGAGCGTCGTCTTCGTCCAACAAGGCTTGCAGGTCAGCGTCTTCAAACTTTTTCGGTGGTCTTCCACGTTCTTCGTTCCTCACGTCAAAATCGCCACTTTTGAACCGTTTGAACCACTCGAAACACTGTGTTTTAGCGAGAGCATGCTCACCAAACGCCTCCACAAGCATTCGATGCGATTCGGCTGCGGTTTTCTTCAGATGAAAACAGAAAAGTAGTGCTGTCGGCAAATCGTAATTTGTTGGCACAAAACTCGACATGTTTATCTCTAATAAACTAATGCTACTGAATGAATCTCGTGTTATTGTGAGTTGGAAATCTTTGTCGGATATTAATACAATAACAAGACACCGCTGACGTAATGTGTCGGTAACTGCATCGACATCTAGCGCCACCTATGGGCAAATTCCGGTTTCATACTTACACACCTGATATATAATATATATATATATATATATTAGGGTGGCCCTTGATATGGGTAAAAAAAATTCATCCCGCCGCCCTCCAAGACGGTTGTAAATAATAAAAAAAAATGTACGCGAAGCCCCAGCTATGTCTGTTAAGAGGAAGGCGTGCCTGTAAGCATGAACTTAAATTTAAATATCAATATTTCTTCATGATTGAAGAAATTTCGATTTTTTAAATCTAGTTTATTTGTCAATTTTTTTTTACTTTTCGAACCTATTGTATATTGGTATTCAATATACAGATGAAACAATAAGGTCCTCCATACTAGATGTGATGAGCGTTCAGTTTTACCATCCTATTATTTTGGAACAATAGTTCGATTTGGCTGTTCTCGAACGCTTTTAATCACATCAAATTCATACTTTAAATTTGCATCTTGTCAGAAAAATCTATTAAGTACGAAGGATATAAATTCACGATAAACCATTCACATCTAACTTCTGGATTGGCCAGAATTGTTTTTTTTTTTTTTAATTTTGTTAGAAATATTCCTTGCGTGCTGAGATACAAACATAGGGGCCGTCCATAAATTACGTCATCGACTTTTGCTGATTTTTGACCCCCCCCCCCCCCCCTGAAATCATCCTATCCGTCATATCGTTGTGATCAAATTAACGTTACCGTCATCTAACGACCAGACCCCCCCCCCCTATTTTAAAATGACGTAATTTATGGACGGCCCCATATTAATATTTCACTGAGATCAGACTTCCAGTGCTGTGGATAAAAAATGTATTTGAAAATTACTTTCGCAAAAATGCATAGGGACATTTTAAACTTGGCAGGATTTTAAACTTGGCGAGCTTGTTCGTTTTATCGAAAACAAAGAAATTATTTATCGCACAAGTCATCCAATTGGTCGGAAAAAAATAGTAATTAAAAAATGTACACATAAGATATCGATACTAGCTCGTTCAGTACGAATTTATTTATTTAAACCACAGAAATATCGTGGTGAAAAATTGACAAATAAACTAGATTTTAAAAATCGAAATTTCTCCAATCATGAAGAAAAATTGATATTTAAATTTAAGTTCATCCTTACAGGCACGCCTTCCTCTTAACGGACATAGCTGGGGCTTCGCGTGGATTTTTTTTATTATTTGGAACCGTTTTGGAGGGCGGCGCGATCAATTTTTTTTTACCCATATCAAGGGCCACCCTTATATATATTAGGGTGGCACAAATTTCAGCTCTATTTTTAATCTTTTCTTTATTTCCTTTCAAGAACAAAAAAATTTCGCCGTCGCTGCGAGCGGAGAAAAAATATTCAGAGGTCGCTCAAGCCGCGCAAACATTCGAATTTTCATCAAAATATCGATTTTTTTTTCTTTCACTTCTCACCCATTACGCTTTATAATTTTTAAATTGACCTCGCAAAAGGTCTAGTCGGCCAATGAATATTTAGTGGTCGCTCAAGGTTTTAGAAATTTACAATTCCCGCCAAAAAATAAATCTCGCATGCACTTTAATTCCTTGTAACATGAAAACAAAAGAAACAGCGAAGTGTTACATTTTCTGAATAATTTATTATAACAATTTGTAACAAACACCAATTAGACGATGTGAGTTATTATGTATTATTATGTATCATTGTATCATGGCGTCGCTCTTCGCCGAGTCCAGCTACGATTGGTTCGCAGTTTGACTAACGAGACCAACTGTGGGACGCATTACGATGCGCGGAAAACAGCTGCCATTTTAGTTTTACGAATAAAACAACCTATAATTTGATTTACGGACAAGAGCTTTAAAGAACTATTAAACCCAAACAAAGATTAGAAGTGTGATTCGTGGGTTAGAAGTGTGAGGTAAATTGGAAAAATCTGTTTCTAAAGAAAATAGGCTTGATTGTTTTGAACATTTTACAAAGCGTCAAATTTATGAGTGATAAGGTTAAAAAAAATTCGGCGAAAATTGGAAATTTCGAAGCTTTTGAGCGATCCCTGAATATTCATTGGCCGGCTAGAGCTTTCGCGAGGTTAATTTAAAAATTAAAACGCCTAAAATTCATGGGTGAGAAGTAGACGAAGTAAATCGAGTTTTTTATGAAAATTTGAATTTTTGGGAGGCTTGAGCGACCTCTAAATCTTTTTTGATCACTCGCAGCTTTCGCGACAATTTTTTTTTCTTTAATGAAGATAATTGGATGGTGAGAAAAAGGGAAAAAATAGAGGTCAAATTTGTGCCACCCTAATACACACACACACACACACACACACACACACACACACACACACACACACACACACACACACACACACACACACACACACACACACACACACACACACACACACACACACACACACACACGCACGCACGCACGCACACACACACACACACACACACACACACACACACACACACACACACGCACGCACACACACACACGCACGCACGCACGCACACACGCACGCACACACACACACGCACGCACGCACGCACGCACACACACACGCACACACACACACGCACGCACGCGCGCACACACACACACACACACACACACACACACACACACACACACACACACACACACACACACACACACACACACACACACATATATATATATACACAATGTTTCGGAATAAAGAAGATGTAATGGAAAATGTATCCTCAGCTCCACCGTATTGTACATATGGTACTCTCTCTCTCTCTCTCTCTCGCTCTCTCTCTCTCTCTCTCTCTCTCTCTCTCTCTCTCTCTCTCTCTCTCTCTCTCTCTCTCGCTGCCTCATTTTTTTTCCTAGTGGACAATCCGGGGTCGGGCAATCTCTATTCATTTCGGGGGCGGTGTTATCGAGCACCGTGGAGCCGAAAGTTTGGCAAAGATTTACCTTGGCTAAATCCAGCTCTACGAATATAGAAGAGTTGACGGAAAAGTATGGCTGAACCCATGAGTGGAGAGTTCCTTTATTTGGAAATAGTTACCATGAGCTCGAAAAAAATTTTCGATGATAAAGGATTCCTCGTTTTATATGGGTCAGACAAGATATTTAGAACAGTGAAAGTTTTGGTAAAGAAAATGGTCAAAGGATCTTAAATTTAACTCCATATAATTGGATTTAAAAAGGAGGATGATACTGATTGAAGGCTCTCTCTCTCTCTCTCTCTCTCGCTTATGTAAACATGAAAGAAAAATAAATAAATTCAATAAGGATATCTAACGCATCTGTTTTTTTTTCTGTTTAAATATTGAATTGCGACAAATTAGTTCAATGACGATTATTATTAAACGTACTCGTATGTATTTTAAATTCAATTGAATAAAACAAATAAGCTTATTTGGCTGGAATACGAAATTATTTACCGCAATTTATCGAAACATCGGATACGAACTTCGTGGCAGCTAGGGTTGTCACTAATGAGAAATGGAAATCCTGGCCCATTGCCCTTTATGTGAGGTGGTTGTAAACGTCTGGTCAAAAAACGGCAAAAGTTAATAAGTCGTAGGCTACTGATTTTACATTTTCAAGCTATGTATGCTTTAATGTTCATGTGTGTACATATAAAGCAAATTTATTTATGGCTTTGGGCTTGGAAGGTGTCAAAGTACGCTTTGAATGGGAAAAAAATTATGAATAAATCTTATAAAGGGTGTCTCAAAATGACTTGACATTTTAATTGATTAATAAAACGTATTATTTATTTAAAAATACGAATAATTTTATTTTAATATAAGTTATAAATATGGAGATTATTGTGAAATACAATATTCGATAAATGAAATAAATGGCTTGGACTTGGAGGACATATTCTTTCAACAAGATGCCGCAACCTGCCACACTGAGGGCGAAACAATGGAGTTATTGCAGACGAAGTTTCATGGTCGTATTATCTCGCGCCGCGGCGATGTGAATTGGCCATCAAGATCGTGCTATTTGACGCCAATGGCCTTCTTTCTTTGAGGATTTCTGAAAGGAAAAGTGTATGCCAATAATCCACAGACCATTTCGGAGCTCAAGGAAGCAAATGGACGCACCAATAACCCTTTAAGCGGCATTGACGCTATATGGCGCACATTTATTCCGTGCCCGAAGCGGCATTGACGCCATGTGGCGCACATCGATTATTTCGTGATTGGATCGATCGATTTCCAGGAAAATTCGTATCCCGGGATTATCGAAATCGCTGATCACGAATCTCCCTTCAAAATGCACAAATTAAAAAAGGCGGGTTCAATATGGTGGGTAAAAATGGAAAAATTGATTTGAATCGTATGAAACTTGGTACTTGGGGGGTTTTCGAAGTCGCTGCGTACGAATCTGCCCTCAAAGTACAGAAATTCATAATAGTTGATCCTATATCGTGCACGCGAATTCAAAACGTAAAATGATTGGAATGAAATCTTCTTTCTTCACATTTGTATTTACTATTTAGTATAAATATTAGTAAAAATTGCCCCATGCAGTAGCTGGTGAATTTAGATCCACATCCGTAAAGTGTGCCATGATGAGATTGCATTCGTAGCACTTTACACTCCATATGCTTTTTTTTGTTTTTTTTTTTTAAATAATTTTATTGGTTACTTTTAAATCTTTTTTGGAAATTTTTGATATTTTTTTTATTGTTATAATTTTTCGGAGATTTAATGTTGTGCCATTTATTTCTACAAACTTCCGAACCTTCACTCGTTTTTATTAATTTTGAATTAAAGTCCATGTTTTATCGAAAAAATTAAATGTTTTAATTCTGACGCCAGATTCGTGATCAGCGACCTCGAAAACCCCCCGAGTACCGAATCTCATTCGATTCGAACTAATTTTTGCATTTTGGTCCGCCATATTGGATCCGCCATTTTCAATTTCTGCATTTGAGGGTAGATTCGTAATCAGCAAGCACGAAAATCTCCGAGTAGCGGGTTTGATCCGATTCAGATCAATTTTTGCATTTTGTCCGCCATATTGAATCCGTCACTTTGAGAGCAGATTCGTAATCAGTCATCTCGAAAACCCCGCGGTGCCAAATTTCGTGAAAATCCTCATACTTTTTTTTCCGCGTTTGGGGCACTCAGCGTAAAATTTTTCTTGCCGCTCAAGGGGTTAATGAAATTAGTCCGCAATTATTCCAAAATGTTATTGAAAATTTCGTCAAAAGAGTCAACGTATATATATAAAAGAGCAAACAGGGACGAGGTGACCATTTATCGGATATTGTGTTCCACACATAACCTTCATATTCGTACCTAATGTGAAAAGAAAAATATTCGTACTTTTCGAATAAACAATACATTTTATTAACATTTAAATTAAATATCAGGTCATTTTGAGACACCCCATCTATTCTCAAATTTTTTATGCTTTTGGTTCTAATATATACTTCGTTAGATCTGGCAGCTCTTAAAAGTTGGAAATTGTTACTAAAATGTACAAAAGAATTCGAACATGGTACATGGAAATTCAGTGTAAGGCTGTGATGTCCATGGAAGGTGAAAAAAAAATATAGTTTCAATCATTCGATGCGACTGTCAGTTTACCAGAGGCAAAAAAAGAATAAAATAGCTATTGATTATATTCTTCGGTTTTGTTTTCGTAAATTTCGGCTACTAGTTTCTGTTTAAAATTTCCAGCCAAACCGGTTGGACGGCAGTCTTAGTGGTAGAACAATTCTCGAAAAATGGTCAGAAACTTTGAAAACTTGTCGAAGCTTCATGCTTCGTAAATAAGGTGACCGAACGTGTTGTACGCTAAATTTGCATAGGAAAGCTATCGAAAACTGGGTTACCTTAAATGTACGGAGCCGTTTCTGCGCAATCACTATATCGACGTGCAGGAAGGGGATGAAACGACGTGGCACATGCCATCGTTAGTGGAGACCCGAGAGTTTCGCTTTCCCATCCCGAGCTACGAGAGGTAATGACGCTGCGACTTGTGCATCACCGTTGTTTCGTATGTGCGTATATACGAAGGCGCTTAAATCCAGCCGCCCGACATCGTGACATGTATACACGAAGAAAAGCGTCAATGGATCTTGTGCAGTGTTGCCCATGTCCACACTTCCCTAATGCTGCGCCGTTTCCCATTTTCAGAAGGGCACATGGAAAGTGTAGGAAACTAACACCAATAAAGGCGGCTATATTTGACCAAGTTTCACTTGTCTTACCATCCGATCCTGAGATCAAACCGCTTCCTATTGGCGCGCAAGTCAATGCTCGGCTTATCAGTCATCCGTTCAATGATTAGTCCAGGCCAACGCGGGTTGAGCGATCATTTTCGTATCTTTTCTCGACGAAAATAATAGCAATTTCGAGACCAAGCCTAAATGATACTCGGGGATTCCACCTGCCTCCATTGAACGTCATACAAATTAACGTAATTACAAATTGCAATCAATTGTACATTGACCAAGCAGTTCTATCGCGGTCGACCATCAGTAGTATAAACAACCAGCAATCAGTGCGAATCGGTATAACAGTTCGAACTTACAAGAAACATCGCTTTGGTGTCCTCCTCCGATTTTGCTGAAACTTCTTTATGTGGAAGAGTATCAAAAACTAAGAAACACGTATTTTTTTTAACCGCGGGAAAACGGTTCTAAGGGGTGGAACGCACCCCCAAAAATAGTGATGTTTTTCGTTTTTCGTCGATAACGTTTTAACGGTACGAGATATTCAAAAATTTCAAATTTCAACAATGTTTATTTTTATGTGTACTATACATTGGAGATAAGAACGATAACGTTATCGACGAAAAACGAAAAACACCCCTATTTTCGAGGGTGCGTTTCACCCCTTAAAACCGTTTTTCCGCCGATAAAAAAAACGTGTATGTTAGATTTTTATACTCTCCCACATGAAAAAGTTTCAACAAAAATCGGAGGAGGACTCCAAAGTGATGTTCCTTGTGAGAATGAGATTGGGATAGGTGTTTGTTCAAGTGGTTCGAACTGGAGACACTCAATGGATTTCTTTTAGAATCATCTGTGAGAAGAGCAAAAGCTTCGTGAGCTTTTACTGTACGAACTCGTATGTACGCAGATGGTCTTGATGGCTGGTGGGCACATCAGCGTGACGTAGTGGGTTCCGGTAACGTACGTACATGTTCTGGCTTCATAGTGGTAGCTTTGTGGCTCAGTCTGATGGCAGATCGTAACCTACAACTGCGTACGCTCAGCACTAGCACTAAAGTAGTGTCTGAGGTTTACGCTGAGAGAGAGAGAGAGAGAGAGAGAGAGAGAGAGAGAGAGAGAGAGAGAGAGAGAGAGGGCTTGCAAAGCTACGCGCGGCCACCGGAATGCTAACACCCGCATTAATACAAACTCGGCGTAATTAGTCGTGAGGGGTTGTGAGTCGTCGGCCGCATGAGCTCTGACACACGTGTACAGCAATACTCCGCACTTGCCACATAGTGTACCGAGAGTTTTATTACCTTTTATGGTGGCTCGGAAGGTCGTGTCCGTCTCATGGATACGACGTATGTCATTCTGAGATAATGGCTACCATCTGACAACATGGCGCAAAAGAGACATTCGGATGACTGGTCATCCTTTAGACTGCACGTTGCGATTCTGAAGGTGGAAAATACGTTGATGCTGCCGATGTTATCAGGATGTGGCAAGGTCTCGTGTCAGTTTGAGCAATCAAAGATCTCGATGGAATTTATTACTCGATGAAGGCAATGTGCTCGAAGTCTTCACTGTCGAGGATTTCGACGCGTTATCCGCAAGGAAATTTAGTTATGCCATTGAAAATCGAACTTGTTTCTTGCTCGCGCGATTCTGAAACATTGAACCCCAGGACTTTTACGATCTTTTGTTTCCCCGTACAGAAGGGGTACGTGAAATAATTTTCTTTCGAGATTTCATTGGAAATGCGTTGAGAATGTTTCAAAAGGTGGAAATATGAGGTTTAGAAAAAATATCTATTCGCGTGTACAGAAACTGTTGCGAGTGCAGAAACTTCGACAGTTTTTTCATATACCTGGCTCCGTTTTAGCACAGCAATGACGTATCATGGGGAGTATGTTCTAATTGCATTTAGTGAAAATCAATGAATCGCTTTAGATTTTAAGTTTTCTGTTTTAGGAAAAATGCTTTGTAGCTCCATAATTGTCATAATTTTAAGAATATCTCGTTCAATTTCTGTACGGATGTAAAGTGTCTTCCAAGGCATTTTTCGATTAAATTTTCCGAAATTCGGTTCCGATTACAAGGTAGTTAAGGGTGTAACAGTGTAACGGGTCAAAAAAAAGTTGATGTTCGCGATTTTTTTTCGATGCTTAAAATATGCTCATGCACCCATGGAGAACAGAAAATACATTTTTAAACGTTTGATTTTATTTTTTTACATCTTTTTAACGCTCGAAAATGTCTTCGAAAAAAGGAGTCCTCACGGTGTACACGGTTGTAGGCGTAAATATTATCTGAAACAACATTTGTAAAAAGATTATTAATCAGTATAAAAGCCGTTTTCTTGCTATGGAGGTTTTTTAAAAATCAAAATTGGCAAAATGGCGGCGGGCTGAAAAAAGTATCGAATTTAGCCAATCTTTTCGACAGTTTTTCGGCGAAAAAAATATGAAGATTCCAAAAAATAAAAAGCTTCCATGGCATGATAAGAAATGGCGCGAAGAATACCGTGTCAAAATTTGAGACGGATAGTTTGAAAACTCTTCCTTTGAGAGTGTATACCGTTTTGAAAAACGACATTTCGAAAAAACCGCGTCCGTCCGCGCCAGGTATGACGTAGCTGGTCGAATCCCTTTTTCTGGGAAAGGCTGTAGCAACTGGAATAATTCGAATTTCGCCTTCAAAATTAAACAGCATGTTTATAACTGTTTATACTATCGCATAATGCAAACAAAATCGATTTTTTGAAAATTGTACACTGTGATGATCCCTTAAATATTTTAGAAATATGCGTTTCGTTCTGTAACTTTCGTAAAATTTAAGATATCGGGATCAATTTTTAAACAGGTATTGAGTATTACACATGCTATGTTAGGATTGAGTTTTGCCAATATCAGTGAATTATTTTTAATTTTAAGGGAGTATGCATTAAAAAAAAACCGTTCAACGGTATAACTTTTTGAAGAGTTAAGGGGAAATATACACCTCGGAGCCGGAAAAAGGTCATTTTTGTGAATTTTTGCAAGGACAACTATTTGAAATTTCGGATTGGTGTTTTAATTATCTAAAAGTATATACATTCAAAAATATGTTCAATTTTCTTTATTTAACGGCGGGGTAAAGTTAATTCGGCGAAAAAGGCATGTTTTTAAGATTTTTTTTGGCGTAACGAATAGTGTTCGTTTATTGAAAAATTTACATATAATAAAGTAACATTTGAACAACATTCTCCTAAATTTGCATTGCAAAATATTCAAAATTCAGCGAGTGAAAATTAAACCCCGGAGGCGCCTCGAAAAAAAGTTGGTTTGCAGTGTGCACCATAACTCGCAACAGAATCATTTGAAACAAAAAAATCAAAATGCATTTGTTAAAGGAGATGTTTCTCGAGGTAATGACGGGAGGATTTTTATTTTTTTCGATTTTTCGTAGCACTTGGGAGCCAAAAACCCGATTTTCGCTAAAAAAATCGGCTAATTTGTTGTTGAAAAATTAGTAATTATTAAAAAAAACAACAAAGCTCTCGACAATACTTGGTGAATTATGTGAAGAAGTACTGTGCAAAATTTCAAAGTGATTGGTCCAGTAGATATTGAGTTATCATGCACACGGACTTCAAATATGACAAGTCTCAGAAAAACGGTTTGAAAAACGCAGAAGAGAAGAGAACGGCGTGGAGCAATAGACGCTCAAATACTCATAACTTCGTCAATTTTATTCCGATCGACTTGAAATTTTAACACAATATTCTTGATATATTATGCATTCATTTAAAAAATGAAAAAAAATGAAAAAAAAATGTAATACTCTACCCCGCCCTTAAAAATATCAAAAATATACAAGGATATTGTATGATCCTTGGAGCATCGTAAAAAAACTGCGTATATGGTACCCACTGGCGATTCTTCAAAAATCACCTGAAAAAAGACCAAAAAAAATATTAAATTAGATACTATAATCTAGTACAATTTTGAAAATATCGATTTATGACAAAATGGCGGACGTTTGAACATAAATAGTTATTTTTGGGCCAACAATTAGTTATTATTTTACCTATAAAACAAAAACTAAGTAACGGAAAAAAAATCCTATGACAAGTACTAGATAATGGTGTATAGAATAACCACAAAAACCTCAAGACAATTGGTTCATTGGTTTTCGAGAAATTTTGGGTACCGTTTTGAAAAACGTGGTTTTGAGAAAAACGCGTTTGAAAATTTGTAAATGAATAAATCATGAAATTTGTCAATATACATGGAATCGTCGATACCAGGCCCATAGGGTAGGTCTTCTACGGTCGACGGAATGTTCATAGCTTCTAAATCGACTTTTTGGACCGTCTAGGTGTATATCTCCCCTTAAGATACCGTGTTTACTGGAATTTCTTTAAATTCTACCGCCATTACAACTAACCGTACGGGTCTGAAACATTTATGAAACTGAGGGGTAATAAAATATTTGTCAGGTTTGAATTTTGACGAAATCGTGAAAAGTTTTGTTTTTGTCTTTTTACGCAAGACATTTCTGGAAATTTCTTGATATTTACGACGTTTGGGACAATTTTTGTACACACGAATTTCAGATACGAGATTTGTATTTGTCACATCGATGGTTAATACTAATTGTTGTCGCATTCTTGAAATATAGTGTTGAAAAAAGAACTGTACAAATTAGAGTCGTGCATATTGATATTTATTTTTATGCTGTGGAAGCTTGATCTCCGTGGAGAAAATTTGTGAGCGAAATCAAATGATGAGTGAGCAATGTGCAAATTTTCAATTTTTTACAAATAATCAGTACTGCGACTGCTTGGAGAAGATCGCCGAAATTCCCAATTACTCACCCACTTGTATTTCGTGGACGGGTATTCCAATGCATTCGTTTCGCAACTGAGCTTCGTAAAAATGTTATCAATTTTTAAGCCACGTGTCAGTGGTGGAGTCAAGTCGGAATGACTTAGAGCACGCTACGATGACTTCCTGTTTCTTTTGGTTTCAGCGTGTGATCCAAATAACTCAGCACATACATATGGGGCCGAATTGGATACTGGAAACGGTGCAGCGATTCACGTACGCTACTAATATTATCCGTGCAATGCGCATTTACATATACACATATACTTTCATACATACGTGTGGAACATGTGCGTTGCCTATTTCGCGAGTGCCGAGGATACGCAACCGCAAACCGACGTTGATGACCTCTCACCGCTAATGGCTCTCAGGCCTGCATATCTTACGAAATGTTGTGCTACAGATGCATACGGCCGCTGGATGGGATTATCACGCACTGTTAAAGCGTCCGAGGCCAAAGTGGAACATCGCACAGTAGGAGAAAAGCCCAAAAACCTGGCCAAAACCTCAAATGACCTTTGACGGGAATGAAAATTGGCTTACAGGGGTTTTCAAGGTCGCTGATTACGAATCTGAAAGCCAAATTATCGTAAACAAAATGGCCGATCCAATATGGCTGACATGAATGTTAAAAAGTTGCCAGATGTCGACAAGAATTGGTATTTACGGGTTTTCAAGGTCGCTGATTACGAATCCGCAAGCCAAATTATCGTAAAAAAAATGGCCGATCCAATATGGCCGACATGAACGTTAAAAAGTTACCAGATGTTGACAAAAATTGGTATATACGGGTTGTCAAGGTCGCTGATTACCAATCCGATATCTATTGTTTATAACTTGCAACAAAGAGCTTACAGCAAATTGTTATAAACAAAATGGCCGAGTATCCTGCTAAATAGATAAATTAATATATTTAAAAAAATCATCATAATAAAATAAACGTGAACAGTGTATTCTACGCAATTATTATTTTTATTTCCAAAATACATACGGAACGTTTCAAAAATAGAAAATTTTGTTCTTAATCAAAATCGTAATCGGAGTCGGAGTCGGAGTCAGAATCATTATCCGAGTTTGTATCTATTACAACTCCCGGCACGGCTTCAATCTCGGCGCAAAATTCGTCTGCTGCAGCAGTCACTTTAGGAGCGATCAACATCGCTACAGCTTCCGGCGACAAACTCTTCAGCTTCTTCTGTGGTAGTCTTCTGACACTTGAAATGTACGGATCAGAAGTAACTAAGAGCCGATGAAAAACATCTTCCATAGTTTTAACCCTGGAACTTTTTCGCGCAAAATCTTCTCGATATCGTTTGATGTCTTTGTTTCGAGCTTCCTGAGCATCTTCGGATAATTGGCCGATTGGTAATAGAGCATGAGTTATTATCACTGGACCATGAATTAATAGTTTGTGCACCGAAGTAGGCATGGAGTACCAAGGGTATAATGCAACGGTCTTTCTTGCCGTTTCAATAGCATACTGTTCAAATCTTTCACAGTTTATCTCGTGGCCACACGATATAACTTGTAGGATTACGTACAAGCGTTTAATAACTTCTTCGTTGACCCCCGTTATCGCAGCGGAAACCGTCGAATTTTCAAAGAATCGCCGAGCTGTGTTGCCATCATTGCTGCTGCCGTATCCAGGCTTTGGGCGATCGATATTTAGACCCAATTGCTTCTTGAATCCTTCTTGAATGGCCCTCTTGCGTTCCTGGGTAATTTTTTTTTCTTCGGCACTTCGAGCTTGCCATTTTTTAATGCCGAGATTGTAAGACACGTGTAAGCAATACTCGAAGCACCGTATCCACGCATGCAGCGTCGACAATCCGAACTTCAAATTTGTTTCATTGATTTCCCTTTGCAATACAGTGTCGATGGCATTAAAATCTTTGCTGATTGCTCCACACAAATAGCACCGTTGAGCAGATTTCGTCAATGATACAGCGTTGCAAACTTTACCATCTATCATGGTGAACAACAACTTGTACATTACGGAGATTTCTTTTCCATCTATTACACTTTCGAATGGACGAAGTGACTTTATTTGTTCTTCAACAATTTGGACTTCATTAAGTGTTGACTCTGTGTCTTCGCGTAGAAACAGTAGTCTAAGCGGTCTACAAAATCGTGGAGACGAGGGTCTGGGGTTCTTCCAAACAACTATTTCTTCCTTCGATTGTTGATCATAACACACGAGTTGTAATGGCACGACTGAAGTAAAGAATACATGCGCATCAGATTTGCTGTCATCACTGAACGTCTGCTTATATTCACTTTGCCCAGAACTTCCATCGCAACCCCACTTGCAAATCAAGTCCATTTTACGAACATTATCTGGAGTCAATCTTTGAATGAGTACATTTTGGACGAGTAAAATACGTTCAACTGTATGATCTAATAGTGCCTGTAGTTGGACTTCTGCACTACTCTCTGTAATCCTGATTGCATCACGTGGTGGATAACAACGCTTTTTTGCTTTCATCACTTTTTCGTAAGACGGATATAGCTTACAGTTATTTTCCTTCCCTAATCTTCTCATTCCCTGGTAAGTACTCTTGGAGAATTTATATTCAATCATAGCGGAAAGTGCAGCCTCTTCGGATAAAGTAATTTCATCCGTTGCTGAGTAAGCTTTACGATACTTGGAAGCTCTTAAAGGACTCGTCATTGTTACGTCCTTAATAACTTTTGCGGCGTCGGATTGTCCTGAAGAGCGAAGGCTCATCTGAGTAGCGTATGCTAACTCGACCGAGTTGAACGATGTACGAATATCTTGGGTCTTCCTTCGTTTAGATCTTTCACTGGACATTGTAAACTCAAGGGACGGGCGGCCGCCCGTATTACCCGGGCTTGTTACTACAGTGTCTGTAGGTGCGGCAAAACATACCTGCTTGCTAAGCCATTCACCGTTATTCTTGAAAAATACACAGGATTTTTTGTGAGCTTGTTGCCACCTCGTTCTCATTTGATTGAAGAGTATCGAAAAAGTCTGTTTCGAGTCCTCAGGCACTACAACTGTACGTCCGGTGTCCTTGGAAATTTTTTCTACCATAAATTCGATCAAGGAAGCGAATTTATCGGATAAATGCTCGCTGATTATCAGAAATACTTCTTTCCTTGTCAGCACCAATTCTTTGTAACCGGATCCTGTAATAAAGACATAAAATTGTAGAAAATTGATGTTAAAGGAAACGATAAAATTTTCAATTAATACAAAAACTTGAACAATGTACATTATTTTACCAAATAAATAACCGCAATAAGTGAAATAATTTTAAGAAAATTAGACAGAAAATATTGACATGGATTTGGTTAAAAGAAAGCTTTGCTTACTATATAATATATATATATTCAAATATTTTATTTGAATGTTATAACATTTCATTCATATTTAAGAAATTTTTATGTGGTTGATTTTAATATGTATATATATATATGCATACGTATATATCATAATTAAATCACAGAAAATTTATATATATATATATATATACACATACATATATATTAAAATAATTTATTTCAAGCGTATAACAGCCGTCTTGTCCGTTATGATGCTACTTCACCCATTCTCAGGTAGAGGCGCAGAGGCTGCTCAATAGTGCCGCGTGCACGCTCGGCTACCGCACGATGCGAAAAAAATCATAACGGACAAGACGCACGTTTTCCGCAGGTAACTCTTGTAAATTTCGAAAGCTTATACATTAAACTAAAGGCCGAGACTAGGAGCTTTGCAAAATGTGACAAAATATATAACTTTTCGGACCGTTGAAAATATGTTTTCAAAATTATTCAATTTTATTTATGCCGAAGGCTATACTACATTTCAATCATTTATACATAAACTTTAGATTCAACCGATGTAAAAACATGTTCTACATACCTCCAGAAGTCGTATCCATGTTGCAGAATTGAAATTAAACCCGTCACTTTAAAGTTATGGGTTTTTGAAGTCAGCGTTATTTTCGTCTGTTCAGCGCGTGACACGTACACTCTTCACGAACACTAACTGCCAACTGACGCTGCGGCGCAGGTATACACTTAAAGGGCTTTCCCTTCCACAATAGAATGCAGTTACTAGTCCTCTACCTGAATGACTACTCAACTGACCCTATTTCGAAAAATTATTTTTTGGGGTTTTGGCCAGGTTTTTGGGCTTTTCTCCTACTGTGCATCGTGGTGAACGCTCGTTGGCAGTGCCGCTGCAATGATATAGGCAAGAGCAGAGTTTTTTCTTCACATTTGCAATTACGTTGGGAGCTGAGTGATCTGCATAAGTTTGAAACTGAAAAACTACGGTCGTTCTTTATTGCATGGCTTAAGGCCTTATATACGCGAAAAATTACAAAAAAATTCGTTTTTTAATGTTTTTATTTATTCCAATAGCCTGAACGGTTAGGAATATTTTAAGCTTTACAGAATTGAAAAGTTCCAAAAATATGGTAACATTGCATTTATAATACCAGGTGCGCAACTAAGTTCCCGGGTTTCACATATGGATGGCGCTAGCGACACATGTAGTCGGCATACAGGTCTGAAAGTGGGTGTCTTTATAGCTTGGACAACTGTTAAGAATGCCCAGTCACAATATAAAGAAATATCGCAACACAACGACCTTTTTTCTAACCTCGAAAATGTCGAAGTTTGTGTCAAATAAACAGCATTTGCGGGAAGCATTGCTTTTCTGCTTCAACCTGAAAAAAATAAGCAGCAGAAGCACGTCGGTTACGTGAGGAGGCCTACGGCGAACATATCCCATCAAAAACACCGTGTGAAGATTGGTTAAAGCGGTTCAGAAGTGGCGATTTTGAGACTGGGGACAAGGAGCGCTCGGGATGACCGCAAACATTTGCGGACGCCGATCTGCAAGCGTTATTGGATGAAGATGACACTCAAACAGAAGATCAACTTGCCGAGGCATTAAAAGTGACTCGGCAATGTATTTCGAAACGTTTGCACGCCATGGGAAAAATTCATAAGGAAGGAAAGTGGGTGCCGCATGAGTTGACTGAGAGACAAATGGAAAATCGAAGAGCCACTTCCGAAATTTTGCTTTAGCGGCAGAACAGAAACAGTTTCCTGCATCGAATTGTTACTGGCGATGAAAGTGGATATATTTCGAGAATCCCAAACGCAGAAAATCGTGGCTTTCACTCGGCGAAGCGTCAACATCGACAGCACGGCCAAATCGCTTCGGAAAAAGACAATGCTCTGCGTTTGGTGGGACCAGAAAGGAATCGTGTACTATGAGCTGCTGAAACCGGGCGAAACTGTCAATGGGCATCGCTACCGACAACAACTAATCAATTTGAACCACGCATTGCTCGAAAAACGGCCAGAATGGGACACGAGACACGAACGTGTGATATTGCAGCACGACAATGCTCCATGCCATCGCAGTTCCATCGTCCAGGACACCATAAAAACACTGAAATGGGATCTGCTACCGCACCCGCCGTATTCGCCAGACCTGGCCCCTTCAGACTATCACTTGTTCCGGGCGATGACGCATGGCGTGGGTGGACTACACTTGGCCAATTACGATGCAGTACAAAATTGGTTGGACGAATGGTTTCAGTCCAAAGACGCGTCTTTTTATCGTCGCGGTATTTATGTATTGCCTGAGAGATGGCAAAAATGTGTAAATAGCGAGGGACAATAATTCGAATGAACCATTTTTTGTATTTGTCTTGAAGTTTTTGATTTTTTATAGGTAAAAAAAAATTCGAAAACTTAGTTGCGTACCTAGTAGATACCGCGCGGCGCGCCCGACCGCCAACTTCAAAGCCGTTTTTCCACGATTCAGTTTTTTGAACCTTGTGAAAGTTCTAACTCGTGAACGAAGGTTCAGATCGCATTGAAATGTTTACAATATATTCTTAGTATCATCACCTATCGTGTGAACCACAGAAACAAAAATTTCAATGACACAAAAAAATATAAACAATAAAATACCGACAGAAAATTGAATAAAAAATATTAAGCTTTGAATTTTTATTAATAATATTATTTGTTCACACTGACGATACATTCATTATACAATTATAAGTATGTTCATTTTTTTTCAGACACCCACATCGATGCCGAGAACTTTCACCATCAACGCGCGCGCAAAAAAATACATTGCTTTATTATGTTATATCTCCGCCATTTGTTAATATTTTTGATTTTTTGTTACATATACTTAACCATGTGCATAAACTTTCTGTAAAATTTTTTTATCCATATATGCGTCATTTTTTTAACCGCGTCAAGAAAAGTACCTTCGAAAAACGGCGAAATCGCGTATATAAGGCCTTAATGACCTAGAGTACAAGGACTTATGTGCCTTTGAAGAAAACAAATATCGTTTTTCTTTTATTGGCTAACATTTTGGACAAACATCCCAAGAATGATATGGTTAGAAGAAAATTGGTTTTAAAACTTTAAACGCGTTTTTCTTGAAAACATGTTTTCAAAATCATTGACTTCAAAATTCAACTGTAGCCCTTTGGATAGATTTTCTAGCGAAGTACACACGATTTGTATGATCGATCAACAATTACGGTTTTTGTAAACAAATCAAAACCTTTTTTTAGTCGAAAAGTCCACGTTTTTTTTCTTAAATGGTACGAAATTTGCAAAAATTAATATTTTGTAATAATCGTGTGTAAGGTTGAAGTGGGAACAGTGGCAACAGTGGGTACACTGAACCTTTTCTGTTTCTCAGAAGTGGACACGTATATATGTGTGTCTTTTTGACATTAGAACCGCCCTCGGATACCAATGGGTTTGAACCTGTCTGTGAGTCGCTTCCGCGCAATTCGTTTGTGAGAGGTGATTTTATATTATTTTTGGTGTCAAAAGTCGAAAAACCAGCTGAGTTTGTATGTTTTTTGCCTTTTTACCTATCGCAGTTATGCTCGAAGTCATTGTTCTCCCGCAATAAACAGCTATGTTGCGGTATCTGAGCATTGTGTTTGTTAACCTAACAAAAATAGAAACTTGTCAGTACCCACTTTAGATACAAAGAGAGGATCGGCACACAGTGGCTCAATTTTTCGAAGTACACAGAGGTAAGTAATAATATGAATATTTTCGCGTTGTGATTTAGATAGTACTGGTACTACCTCATTAGGTAGGTACTCATTGTTGATTAATATTCAATAAATGATTGTGATTGATCTCATAATATGCTATCTTTTTTTAAATTCATTTCTCAATAGTTTACTGTGCAATACTCCCCATTGTATAGAGAAAAGCACTCCATTACCTACAAGTGTACTATGGAACAGGGTAATTTTCTTTAAATTTTGCTTGCTTTTGAAATTTTGTTTGACTGTGAAATTAGGCATGTTTCATTGTGTATACCCCCAAGAACACAGTGGATCGAATCCCATTTTTAAAAATGGCTATTATCTCAATATCTATTGGGTTAGGCCGTTCAGTGTCTTTTAATAAAATGAAACCATTGAACACACCTCGCGTTCAGTCAAGGTTCCATTGAGATTGTGTGAACGGTTAGGCAGCTATAGACCTGTGAAGGAAATTAGCCTCTGATCCCACTCTGACTCTACTTCGCTGGCAAAACTCATTTAAATTAGGAAAAAAATGGTCTTTTGTTCGAGATGCTCATGTGCATCTCCAACGAGTCCGCCTGTGGAGAGTTGCAAAAAAGGCGTTCTCTCTCTACCGGCCACTGGGCTGCTATTTTGTATTTCTATAAAAAATTAAAAACATTTATTTGAGTACTTACACATATGTAAACTAAATCCTCCAAACCTCATTTCGATTGCTTTATTAGTATTTTCAAAAAAAGAATCCCAAAAACGCCTTGTTCTTCGACCACCCAAAGGTATATAAGGCCTTAACTTCAGTTCGCAACAAAGATTTTGTAAAAATTCCAAAAAAATTGACCGAGTTGTGACCAATTTTGTGAAGGGTCCGATCGCCTACCGCGTTACGGCGAACCACCTCATTATTCTCACTATCTTTCTTTCTCTTGGGTTTTCTCGAAACTTGTTTTATGAAACAATTCAAGTCGTATCTGAAACTTTATTCGTCTGATTCACTTGAAATTCGAACAGAATGTAGCTTACAACATTTTCTATCGTATGACTGGATGACTTTTTTTGTGTGTCTATCCAATTGTTAATAACAAATCATTGAAGTAGTTTTTGTTTGGTCGAAAATTTAACTTTCTCGACAGCTTGCTATTTTCGTAATTTTAAAAATTACAAAAAGCTATCCGGTCATACGAAAGTTTTATCATTATACTAATAGTACATTTTTTTTTTTTTTTTTTTTTTAATTTAAGTTCACCCTAGCTGACAGACCAACCTACATCGATTGGCCACGCAGCAACGGCGGCACCTTGCTTATATAAAAATAACTTCATTGTTTATCGATATTTTTCAATTAAAAAAAACCTCAAACTTGGCAAGACTATGTATTCATTTTGGGTAAAACCCCAACGTCGTCATACCAATACTCTGATTTTTAAAGAATTGAAAGTCGACCTGTTTTTGGGCTCCAAGCTTATGCGAACCAGCTACAACGTAATAAGAACGATACGAAAATGATCAACAAGGTATATATTGCAGTGTTTCAGTGCAGTGCTTCAATACATATAAAAAACTTCCGTGACTGACTGACTGGCAACGCGAAAACTGCAGTGCAGTATAAATCTGATGGATCTACATATATCTACACATGTCTCGCACAGAACATCACTTAAGGGTCCGCCTTTGATTTGGTTAAAAGTCATATATGCGGTAAAGCATTGAAAATTATTAGACACGTATCTTTAGTTATCGGCGTAAAAACGGTTTTATCGAGGGAAACCACCCTTCAAAGGAAAGCGTGTCGCACCTCAATTTAATTTATTTTTAATACTTCCATAGTGGATTTATCATCGCTTTACATTAGACGAATTTTGGTTTTTGTTTCATATAGATCGGTGGACTGCTTGTGGGTGAAACTTCACAATCATCCCTCGGCACGCCTCTCTTTGAGGGGTGGTTTGCCCCCTCAAAACTATTCTTCTGCTGATAAAAAATCCGTGCTTAATAGTTTTCAACGCTTTATCACATACATGAATTTCAACGAAATAGAAGGCGATAAAAAGGTTGAAAACAAGCGTTTTTCGGGATCATTTTTAGAAGGGAAAAAACAAGTGAGCCCAGTAAACATTGAGGTATATTTGAAATGTATTAAAAAAATCTTTCAATATTAAACAATAAATGACTGCAGATTTATTAGCCTATTCCATGTGCATCTTGCCACTGCAGTCCCCAATCGGCGGGAAAGATATGCAGCTCGTAATTCTTGACTCAACCAAACAAACCAATAAAATGTTTAATTATCATATATTTTTATTCTTGGTGAATTAAGAAAAAGCTGAAACATCGTGGAATTATATCTTTTTTCAAGATTGGAAAAAAATGTGTTACAAAACACTTTAACGTGCTATATAAATTATTTAAAAATACTTTTTCAAGGACTTTTTTAATTCACTTAGAAGAGATTTTCATACTAAAGAAAATAAACTTTGGTTTGATTCAATAGGTCGTTTAGTTTTTTTTCTATCACGCCCGCCAATTTGAAAAAACCGCGAAAATGAAAACTGGAGAAAACGCGCTTGAAAGATATCAATAGGAGGTAATATGAACATCAAATATCAATCGGTTCTCTGCTTATGGGCTTGTATTTTCGAAAACATTTACGATTGGCCTCTGTAACTTTGTAAATATATTCTTGGATAGAGTATCTATTGATTTAAGGCCTCATATACATTTGTAGCGGGCGAAGGGACGTGATTTTTTTAAATTATTTTTCCGACGGGACAATAAATGTTCATTGAAAAACGGTGAACAACATCGATTAGTACATATTTTCATGTACTTGTACAATTTTTTATTCAAAAATATCTCGGAATGGCGGAACTCCAGCTGTCTTCCAGGAGCGCCTTTTTTTGAGCATTAGTTGCGGTGGATATGATAACTCGAGAACGGTTCATCTGAAATTAGAATTTGAAAAAGATTGCATTAGTATATTGCATTGGCTTGGGCGTGGACGAAGGATTTGTAAAAAAATGATAAAAAAAAATTACGATCATTTTAACAAAAAAAAATCATTTTTTGAAATGCAAAAATTTCGGTTTTTCGTTACAAAATTTTTTTTTTCAACAAAATTCAAAATCCTTCGTCCATTATCTAGCTGTTATCATAATAAATAAGTGGTATAAATTCGGTATGGATCGGATTAATAGTTTTTTTAGTAATCGCGTCCACCGGAAAGGTATTTCTCAAAAAGACGATTCTGAGATAATTAATGATTAAACGAACTTACCTAAGTGAAGTTCAATCATGATTGTATGAGCGCCTCTTCCGAAGAGATCACAATTGTAGTACCCCCCCTTTCTGCCAGTGTCCTCACAAAGTTTTTTAAAGCCAAGGCAACGAAACAAAAAATTGTTTCCTATAGCAACTGGTCTATCGCGTGAAATGCGATCCTCATTCTTTTAAAGCGCTGCCGTAACTAAAATGCATGGGTATCTTTTTCGAGATAAAAGGGAGGGAGGGACTGATCTCTTCGGCAGAGGCGCTCATACAATCATGATTGAACTTCACTTAGGTAAGTTCGTTTAATCATTAATTGTATTTCGCGCCTCTTCCTCGAGATCACAATTGTAGTTGTTTAAAGTCAGTTACGGCAGAATATCATCATACTTTTTATTTCAGTTAAACTTTTGTTTAATCTGGAAGAACATTTGACAACTCAAATTTAATGCGCACTTGTTGTACAGTTAGCCTTTTACAGTTAGCATTTAGATTTTTAACACGGCTTCAGCAAATGAGGCTGTTTCTGAGCAGAGGTCTCGGTCATAAAAACGCGCAAAGGTTTCTGAGTCCTTTGTCCAACCTGCCGTTCTCCTTATGACATCGATGTTGACTCCCTGTCGTCTGGCCGCCGACGTAGCGGCATGACGTGTACTATACGCTGTGAATAACTCGACATTTATACCGCTTTCAGTCATAATCGTTTTAATCCAACGGCAAAGTGTCTGAGTAGACACGGCTTTAAACGGCTTCCTGAATGATATAAATAATTTAAGAACGGATCCACGCACTTCTTTCGTTTTCTCTAAGTACGAAGACAACGCTGTTGCTACACAGATCGATTTGTCATGATCAAAAAATGGTAGCCGTAAAATCGGCTGCTTTTTATTCGGACCGGATGTCTTTAACCTATCTGGAATTTTTATCTCCAAAGAGTTCGCTTTTGTTCGATAAATATTTCTAATATCAATTAGAGACAACGTTTGCATGCGATGTCCTGTAGCCAGAGCTAACAAGGTCACTACTTTTTTCGATAGGCGTTCTAAATTGATATCTTCGTTAGGGTACGAAGTTGATAGATATTTTAACACTATTTGAGGGTCCCAAGTTGAATCGTATCTCGCCGCCATCGGTCGCAATTTTGCTACTCCTTTGAAGAAACGTAGGATAGTTTCGTTTTTTCCAATCTCTGGTCCGATGAGTAAAGATATAGCTGACCTGTAGCAATTTAGTGAACTGTAAGATGCTTTTTGTGCAAATTCCTTTGTGAGAAATGTTACCACGTCATTTATCGCCCCCGTAAATGGGTTAATATTTTGATTTTCACAAAACCGCCACCATTTCTTGAGACCGGAATTGTACTGACGAAGCGATGACTCTGATAACGATGCAATTAAAATGTCGGTGGATTCCAACGGAATCTTTCTTCGGATAAACGCTTCCCGCATAGCTTCCCGGCAACCATCGTAAGTTGATGCCACAATGGGTGTGCCTCTCTGTGGGAAGAGCGTATCAATTTAATGCTCGGCCGGAAAATGATGGGTTCCTCATCCATTAAGGATAAGAATAAAGGAAACCATGGTTGAGCTTCCCAATACGGGACAATAACTATGCCTTTTGAACCTTCGCGTTCGATTTTCCGTAAGACTCTCAAAATAAGCGAAAAAGGAGGCAACGCGTAGAAAAACCACTGTTTCCATTTTAGTGTAAATGCGTCAATCGCCATGGAGTCGGGATCTCGTAACCACGATACGTATTGTTCGCATTTTGCATTTGTCCTTGAGGCAAATAAATCAATTTCTGGTCGGCCAAAAAATCGTATGATTTTTCTAAAGGCATTATCGGCAAGTTCGAATTCCGTTTCGGGTTGCAATCTTCGGGATTCGCGATCAGCCTCGACGTTATCGCTAGAGCGAACATACGAGGCCGAAATCCATATTTCCCTTTGCTCACACCACTTCCAAATTTCTTTTGCAAGAGAACTTAAGCCCTTGAAATGACTATCTCTCATGCGGTTAATATACGCGATTGCTGTCGTATTGTCGATTCGGAGTAATATATTACTTTGGTGTTTGTTGCTTGCAAAGCATTTCAACCCGAAAAAGGCTGCCTTCAGCTCTAATAAATTAATATGCTGCTTGGAGTCTTCTACGTTCCAGTAACCATGAGTTCGACGACCCTCGCAAAAAACGCCCCACCCGGTGCGTGATGCATCGGAAAAAATGCTTATATCGTATACAGGATCATTTATGGGCGCACTAGCGGAACGAATATGCATTTTCCACCATGAGAAATCTTCCCTTAAATTTTTTGGACAATTCATTTTTGCATCGAAATCATTATTGTTCGCACTCAATGCTCGGGAACGTACTTTTTCAAATCGACGGATATATATCATTCCATATTTCAGAGCTGGACAACGAGAAACAAGTGTGCCCACGAAAACTGCGAATTCTCGTATCGTACAAGTCGTGATATTACTAAATGTATCTAATAGTTCGACAGTACGTTGAACTTTGTCCGCCGGTAGCTCTATAGACATTTTTCGCGAATCAAATATAAGTCCCAAATATTTGCAACGTTGAGTGGGGATAGTGAGACTTTTCTCTTTGTTTATGATAAACCCCAGCTTTTCTAAAACAGCAGTCGTTTTATGAATATTATTTCTGCATTCTTTGTACGATCTCCCGATTAATAATATATCGTCAAGATAAAAGACCGAAGTAAAGCCCTGTTTTCTCAAATATGCTGCGACTGGTTTCAGGATTTTCGTGAAAACATATGGTGCGACGTTCAGCCCAAATGGTAGGCATGTGAATTGATAGCATTGGTCTTTGTACATGAATCGTAAATATTTTTTGGATTCCTTTGCAATGGGTACGAGATAGTACGCGTCCTTCAAGTCTAAAGTAGCCATGAAGTCGTTGCTGCCAATTAACCTCCTTGCGACTTTCCAGTCTTCGATTTTAAAATGCTCTGCATTGATAAACTCGTTGAGTTTTTTCAGATTCAATATCAATCTGTATGTTCCATCTGGTTTTGGAACCAAAAATATTTTTGATAGAAATTGATTTTCTGACGCCGCGATTTTCTCTATCGCACCTTTTTCAATCAGTTTGTTAAGCTCGGCTTCAATTAAGGATTGCTCCTTTTTGGACCAAACGGTGTCTCTCGGTAAGCTATCTTGTTTTGGCGGTGAAGTAAAATGAATTTTGTAACCTTTAACCCATTGTCGAATAATGGGATCGTTGGTCAGTTCAGCCCATGCGCTATCGAAAAATTTCAGTCTACCCGCTGGTATACCTACTTCTGATGGCATGTTTATCGACGTTTGTTGTATCGATGAGCAGGCTCCTTGTGAAACGGCAGTTTCTTTTCCGGTGTGTTGTGCAGTGGTCGTCGATGCCCGCCCAACATCCGTTGGTTCTTGTACGGTAGCTGCCGGGACGGGCCCCTCGAGTTTTTTGGCGTCTTCGGTTGTTGAGGTTTCATCGGGGGTTTTAATTCCTTTGATGCTCGTTCAAGGATTTTTGCTGACTTTATTTTTTCTTATAGATTAACTCCAAACAGCCATTCGTCAACTGCCGTGTTTGTGAGTGCGGTTTTCAAGGATGAATTTAAATTTGCCAAGATCAGACTCTTTCTTGCCAAAGACTCTTCACGATGGACCGAAGCGAGGAGTCGACCTCCTTCGCTTAAATTTTGGAGTAACTCGAGCTTTTGTGATCCCTCCATTTTTAGCACAATCGAAATCGATTTTCCCACAGCGGCGAGACCAGCGGCAATACGCTCTTGTTTTTCCACAATGCGCTTGTCTCGTTTTATCACTGACTCCTGTACGGCCGCGATAATCTCGGCGTTTAACTTTGGAACGCAGATAAAGATGCAATTTTCAGGAGCCGGGTATTTCTCCAATAAATTTTTAACTTCCTCTGAAGGCAACCCGTTCCGTAAAATCTCCGCCCAGCGGAGAGCGACATCTTAATGTACGGCAGCGGCAAATTTTTTGTCCGACTCGAGACGAGCTCCGATCACGCTTAATACCTCTTCTTGGAGTTCAGCTTCATGTTCCAGAACGACAGGGATGTTTTCGTTAGGATTTTCAATTTCTTGACGGGTATTTACCTCGTCCTTCGGTTCTGGAGGGTCTTGCGTCGTATTCGCCAGGACATTCAGTGTTCTGTCCGGATTTATTGGAATTACTTCCCGTCTTGAATCCTGAGACAATTCTCGGAATGACGTCATGGATTCCCTCGACAGGGATCGGTTTGAACGTTGGCTCGAGTTGGAGTTTTCTCTCACCAATGATCGACGTGCACCTTAACCATAAAATGGTTGACTGACATTTATCGTCAATAATTGAATCGAGTTGTGAGGGCCAAGCCAAAACTCTCAAAAATTTGTGCCATATTTTCCTCTGTCAAACAGAGGCGAACGTTTCGGTAAGAGCCGAACGTTCAGTGCACCACGATAAAATCGTCCGCACATTGAACTAAGGTAGTCCAGTATGCGGTACTTGAAGTTTCAAAACCTCAAGTACCTGAGCGTAATTTTTTGGCAAAACGAAGGTTGTCCCTCCTCTGTAAAATTGAGCTGATGTCTGTACTTACGACGTTTTTCCTTTTTCCGTTCTAATTTTCTCTCCAATCGTCGAATTTTTCGATCCATTCTATTCTCTCTGTCATCATTTGTTGACGACTTCCTCTTCTTATTATCCATTCTGAATGATATATTTATTTATTTATTTCTCTTCTGCGATGTATAGATGTGAAGACACTGACACAAAGTGAAAGAATGAGGATCGCATTTCACGCGATAGACCAGTTGCTATAGGAAACAATTTTTTGTTTCGTTGCCTTGGCTTTAAAAAACTTTGTGAGGACACTGGCAGAAAGGGGGGGTACTACAATTGTGATCTCTTCGGAAGAGGCGCGAAATACAATCGCGTTTAAGGGGCTATACCAGTGTGACACTTTAAAAAAATCGACTTTTTTGCCTTTTTCGACAGCTTATACTTTCAAAAATATCATTATCATTTATATCATTTATATCAATATCATTTTATCTTGCAAAAATCGATCGTTAAATCTTTAAACTCGTTTTTCTCGAAATGAGATTTTTAAAATTCGCTGACATTGCAACTCGAAGAGCAATTATCCGATTGACTTGAAATTTGAACTGAGTACTCTTGAATATATTTACTCTACAATAACGTAGGATATTTTTGATTGGATGGAAATTGAAGATTTGGCATTGAAAAAAACGACCATTTTATAGGCAAGGAAACAGACTTTTTTCACAACTACGGCATTTTGTTAGATTTTGATATTTTTCTAAAATCATACGTCATTGTACAGGAAATACCTTCCAGTTTAACGGCATTTTTTTCCTTTTCCGGTTTCAGCTACTCAACCGGCCGGAATCATGTCAGCAGTGGAGGAACTTTTTTTTGGCACCTCCGAAGGCAGCGCATAAATTGTTTGGATCTCAATACCTTTCTTTGAAAAAAATTATGTAACATACGTCAAATATATTCTTAATATTCCAAAATATTTAATTGAGTACCTTTCATCCAAAAAATTCCCGAAAATCACCCAAATTTTCAGCGTTCACACTCCTTAAGATTCGAGTATGTTTCTTTTACATTTAAAGTTAATTTACTCATACTAACATGGAGTCGTCGATTCCAGGGTCACACAGTAATCCTTCTGCGTCCTTTGCAGCCCATAAAACATTGATTTGATACTGCCTACGAGCCATTCTTCCTTCTTTTCTGGCTGCTTGCGCTTGCTACATTAGATACCTATAACTTCGAATCTAATGCTCCGATCTTTATGAAATTTGGTGAGAATATTCTTGAGATATTGTACTTAAAGAATATCCAATCCAAAAATCTTGCATTTTTCCAACCATCACAAGTGTATATAAGGCTTTAAGCAATAACAAAAACGATTTTTCGGATCTTGTAATTCAGGCTTTCGCCTAAAGTCATGTTCCTTGTTAGGAGTCCAATCTTGGAAGTAACTGCAATGGATAATTGCTTACGTCTTTGCGATAATATTTACACTTTTGTCGATGTTGACTGTCACTTCTATTTCTGAATTTACCTCTCCTCGTTCAATATTCTCTCCAATATACATCAGAACGCAATAGACAACCAGGCCTAACTTACCAAACGTGTTTCATGGGACTCGCGGGCGTGCAGACATGAGAAAATCCAGACAGTACTACAAACACGGAAAGTGTCCATTTTTGCAATGGCCTATATCATGTTACTACAGTCCATCAAGAGTAACAAGTCCCTGCGTATAGGTCCAAGGAAGCATTTTCTTGGAGGGCGAACTATTCTCTGCGGCATGGCCACATTGGTTGCGTCGTTTGTCACGAGGTTTCCAGAACCTACAGCTGGGCAAACCTAGTGGATATACATACCGTAGGTTACAGCAGCGGGTAATTGCCTTCCGCGAATATGCCGGCCTCGATCCCTTGGACACACCTGGATCCATTTCTACTCTATGGAACTCTCATACGTAGTATCCACATGTATATATATGGCAAGGATCGGGAACGACGTTTGTTCCTCGTTAGCGGATTCCAGGCGGGTCGTTTTGTCGAGACGCAGCCCATCCACTGTATTCTTCTTTCGCGCTTCGCCATCTCGATTTGCGACAATTGCGTACGCGGAGCTTGGCTATTAAATTGACCACGACGTACGCTCCATACAGAGTCCGCATCAAAAGTTACGGGCTGCTGAGAATTCGAGCCAATTTATCATACGTTCAGTCGACGCGAGTATAAAAATACGGGGACAGAGTTATCAGACGGCTTAGACTTCGAGCCAACGACGAGATGCCGCTCGGTCTTTCCACAAGGCAGAAGGCGATCTTTTTTATTTCAGTGCTATGAGAGAAAACTTTGAATGCACGAGACAACTATCGTTCTCACAATTGTGTCTTTTTGTGAAAAGTTCTCGAAGTTTTTTGGTGATTAAAAAAGGATTTAGATGGATAAAAAAGTGATTAAAGTGGTTTTAAAAAATCGACTATTTTTTTTTCTTCAATTTCTTCTATTAAGTAGCTGCAGTAAGTCGAAATAGGGCGCGTGTTAAAATATGAGCCCTTAAGGTAGGGGTTCCGCGGCAGTCGTTATTCAATGAAATATATATAATTTCTTGATTTAAAAATATATATGAATTTATGTGATAAACTTTTATATAGGAAAAATATTTGATTCCTCACCGAAGATTCCAACAAGTAATGTTAGATGGAAAATGGAAAAATTAACCCGTCGTTTTATGGGAAACCCGTTCCGTCAATATTGTAATTACCGAATTCATCCCCCTATCGATTTGATAGCATTGATATTAAAGTTGCTACTTGCAAATTAGAATCTGAAGATTCCAGCGTGATTATAAAAATATAGGTTCACCGAATTATTCGAAGAGAATTTTTAAGACAATTTCGATAAAAACTTTATTAAATAGCAGAAGACCGACCGCTGCGAAGTAGTTGGGTATATATATATATATTACCGAGAAGGCCCGAAGTAGATTATATGTTTATCTTGCTTTGAGCAAGTATATACATCTTTTTTTCTTTTTAATTATTATTCTGAAGATATTAATTTTCTTCTTTATGTGAATGAAGCAAATAGCATTCTCAAAGTACAATTGTACGTAGCGAGACTCTTATCTTAATATTAATATTTAGAGGTTTCTCATTGTGATTTTCTCTTTCCCATGCATGGAGAAAAGTTTGCTTGCTACTTTTGAATTTTATAACTCTTCAACGGGTGAATGTACAATAATACCCAAAATAGATTTTTGTAGGGAATTGAACGCTCTATTAAAAATATCTTATATTATTTCATGATAAAGCTACCTGTTCAAAAGTTATTTAAGGGCGAAGTTGAACTTATATCAAATTTCAAGATTCTCAAAATCACAAAATGTCATAGCACGTTTTTTGTAGATTATTTCATTTCTACAAAATCATGTCAATGTGGTATAATCACGAAAGTTATGAGAAAAATTTCGAATTTTTTAGAAATCCAAGGTTAATAAATGACGTTGCGGCACGTGGTATTGCATTAATAGAAGAATATAATAATTGTTCAACGAGGAACGACTGCAATATCTTTTACAAGTAGTACAATAACATCGTCGACGTTTCCAAAATTATACCGAAAACTTAAATAAATATCAATTTTTTTATAACTTTTCGACTTAAAATTTAAAAAAATTATTATTTTAGAAGAAAATTATTAATAAAACGGAAAACATAGTCATGTCCTTTACAATTTTCATCAACAGTATAACATGCAAAAGTAACTTTTAAAAAATGTGTATCCATTTATTTCTATTTTTGGTTAACATACCGATTAATTTCACGGAAATAGCAACATTTCTCAATAAATGAATTTCTAAAGCCGTTAACTATTACGCTATTATTTTTTTCAATAATTCAATAACATGATTTTATAAAAAATAGAATGTTCTACAAGAAAGGTCCTATGACATTTTGTGATAAGTCCGACAGTTTCGCCGGAAAAGTGAAAAATTCTTGAAATTTATTATAAATTTAACTCTTGAAAAAGTAGATTTATCATAAAACGATGAGAGACCTTTTTTATAGAGCCTTTAATTCTCTACGTAAGTTTTGGGCATTATTATACGTTTTCCCGTTGACGATTTATAAAACTCAAAGTAGCAACTAAAGTTTTCTCTATATTATTAGATTGCGAAATAGGAAATCGTGATAAAGAACTTCTAAATATTAATATTAAGGGCTCATATTCCAACAAGCGTCTTATTGCACCTTACTACAACTACTGAATAGGGAAATTGAAGAAAAAGAAATTGTCGATTCTTTCGAATCACCCTAGTATATACTGGCTTAAGGGGAGATATACACCTAGTAGCCGGAAAAAGGTCATTTTTGTGATTTTTTTCAAGAAAAACTATTTAAAATTTCGGATTGGGGTTTTAATTATCTAAAAGTAAATACATTCAAAAATATATTTAATTTTTTTTATGTGAATCTGCGTTCACGGTACCCACTGGCGTTTCTTAAAAAATCATCTGAAAAAAAACCAAAAAGATTATAAAATTGGATACTATAATCTAGTACTTGTCATAGCCGATTTTGAAAATATCGATTTATGACAAAGTGGCGGACGTTTGAAAATAAATAGTGATTTTTGGGCCAAAAATTAGTTATTATTTTGCCTATAAAACAAAAACTAAGTAACGAAAAAAAATCCTATGATACGTATTAGATAATGGTATATAGAATAACCATAAAAAACCTCAAGGCAATCGGTGCATTGGTCTTCGAGAAATTTTAGGTACCAATTTGAAAAACGTGGTTTTGAGAAAAACGCGTTTGAAAATTTGGGAATGAATAAATCGTGAAATTTGTCAACTTACATGGAATCATCGATACCAGGCCCATAGTGTAGGTCTTCTACGGTCAACGTAATGTTCATAGCTTCTAAATCGATTTTTTCGATCATCTAGGTGTATATCTCCCGTTAAGTATCCGCCACTTCTGTATGAACTCTCCCCTGCTTGAGGACAATTCCGATAGAATGGGTCGTACAGTTAAACATAAAATAGAGATACAGGTTTCTAAATGGTGGAGCGTGTGGTGTATCGCTCAAACGTACCCAACCACGGAGTGATTATTGGGCATCGTATGATAATGATTCGACGGTGGATGTTTGAGTTGATCGATGAACCAGCGGAGAGTCGCGCGCATGAAAAAAGAATATAATTCCAACTCGACATGGAGCATGCTCGTTACGAGTCCGTTCCCTTGGATATCCGTCCGTATCCAAGATTGGGCCAAGTACATTGGGAAGAGGGATATATAGAGAGGACGAAATGCCATGTCGAGTATAAAGTACGTGAGGCATGGACGATCCTATTCTTAGGGTGTGTCGTGTGTAAAGGGTGACGAGTGCCTTCGAGTGATCTATAGACCTCTGGGGGGACTCAGCAACGTCACGAACTACGTTGAACAGGTTGAAATGAATCATGGAACGTATCGAAGATCGTGTTACCAATAAGGAGATAAAAATATCCCGTCAACTCTCGAATAGGGGGTAAAAAAATCGAACAACCTAGAATAACGAATACTCTCGAAGGTAAGAGAAATAATAGCGAGTGGGGAGACCGGGGTGAAACGTAACAAATTTTAGTTAAGAGCTCGTATCTCTGAAATGGATGATTGTATAAAAATGGTTATTAGCCCATGTCAAAGGAAATGTACCTGGCTACAAAGAAAAAAAAACCTGTACGTAATGTGAATAGATAAACGGTAACGCTTTGTCTGTTTAAAGTCCGGTGTTAATTTTAACCCTGGTTTCGGGCTGGTTGTATCATGGCGGAGGCAGGTTTTAACACAAGGGGCGTTTTTTAACAGCATTAAATAAATCTAGTTTCCAATTAAATCAACCTAATAGATATTTTTGTCAATTATTTATTTAAGTTAAATATTCATTATTTAGACACATTTTCAATTTCTATGGTCTACGCTGGAACACCTTTTTACAGTTTCTTCACGAAATTGAAAAGAGTGACGTCCCAAATATTGTATTCCCGAATGACTGATCTGTATATTCGGTTTTTCTCCAAAAACTTCTTTTGCAGCCAACTCATATACCTCCTTCGAAGTGGTGCCTCTTTCAGTACGTATTTTATAAGTCCTCATGCTGCAACATAGAAGTTGTTTATAAGGTAGTAAAGTAACTAATGTTCGTACGGTAAAGGAAAACATCGTGAGGAATCATGCAACATGGACTCTGTTTTTGGCTGGCAAAACGCTAAAACCAAGTACAATATCGCATAGAAGCCGAGTAGGTATGCGCACGAAAAGTGAGGCAATTAAGGGGTAACACCACTACAGAATTTTCAACAAAATGTTTTTTTTCTTAATTGGCTTAAGGTGTCTTCTCACATCGCAATTTTCAAAAAATTCATTTTTTTAGTACATTTTTCGAAAGTATACATATCCAAAAGTATCACATTAAAATTTTATGAAGATCGGAGGAGTCTGACTGTATTTTTGTGTGACCATTACTTTACTACCTGAGCACGTCCATCTGCTCGTTAAAAACTTTAAGGTAGTTTCTCTGCGAAAATCTCAACCAAAAGTTTACATACCATGTTCATGTTTAAAAGATTGATAATTGGTTTAATTAGTAATAAATAAAATTAAAAACTACGCAATATTGACTCCGTACTAGTAGATAATACGATGGATATAATTTATTGCCGTAAAATATATTTTATATTGTGTTTTTGATCCACTATTGCCAGTGAACTTTTTGCCGGGACTGTCCAGGCTTTGCCCCAATTGTTTTTTTTTCCAGGCTTTGCACCAAAATTGTGAGGGCTTCTCATGGTTATATCTTGGAAACTAGATGGTGAATGATTCTCATTTTTTTTCACATTATTCGTGATATCTTACTCTAGCTTATCCTCGTTTTTTATCAATTTCTTAATTTTAGTTTTGGCGGTAGAATTAATGATGCTCTGTTTGCCCATCATAACGCATTTGTTATGTGTAAACCAAGCCAACTTTAAGTGTAAATATCTCAGGTTTGGGGTCGTCAATCTTATTCAAATTGCACAGATGTTTGGATAACGTATTAAATAACATATGTCAAATTTCACCCATTTCTTAATTCAACTCTCCTGTGGAGGTACTACCTTAAACGCGGTATTCCCGAAACAACGTTTTTCGAAGGCTTGTTGATAAAATCTTCGAAGCTACTGAACCCATCCTTATGAAATGTTAACCACATATTCTTTACAACTATATCGCAGCCTTACAATTTTTTTAGGACATTCTTTTAACTAACATTTTTGTCTATAAATAGTGACTTTAATTAATTAATTTTTTTTGTTGATGTTTTTCGAAAGTTTATTTTTTAAGTTTAACAACTTTTATATTAATATCTATAATATAAACCTATCAAAAAAATTCATGAACGTAGCCTTTTTTAGCGTCTAATATGAGAAGACGCCTTAAGAGATGCTTTGATCTACCTAGGACAAGGGAAAAAAGTTTAGTACCTAGGGAACAAAGGTTCGCAGGCCCGTGTGGCTCTGCGATGACAGTGGCTGGCCCGTGTGCGAGACGTCGACCGTTTTTCTCGTAACAACATTTTTGAAAACGGCACGCAGCATAACCCCAACAATTTTCATTCTTTTCACTTTAAATTTTGAGCACATCTTCAAAATCACATTCCAAAGAGAAATACTTACGCGATTTTCCATGAGTTAATTATAACATTAGTTATTAACAAATAACTGTTCTTTTTTCTGTCGAAAATTGAGTTTTTACTTTAAATGCTTACCAATTACATAAAAATTCATATTTTCAAAATCCCCTACGTATTTCTCTAGATATACATATGCAAATTAATAGATTTTTGCTAAATTGAAATTTGCGTCAGTTATACTGCGTGGCGCAGAGCGTCTCAAATTCAACGTGTCTCGCTAGAGTGGCTCCAGCGTCACCATTTTGTATAATTTAAAAAAAAACATGTTTTTTTGTTCACTTGACGATATGACTAATAACATCCTTAAATATTATTATCCTCTTCCTTGTCCTTCCAGAAAAATAATCGCGAAAAATCACTTTATTTCAGAGAATTACAGTGATTAAACTTCAAACCCTTAAAACCAAACTACAATGACTCGGTATGCCACTATCTCTACTACTATGCATAAAACTATATTTCTATGCGTTATTGTTCCAAAGCCAAAACCAAGAAACCTGGCTGCCATCGCTGCGGGGCATGTATTAACAAGATAATCGTCACCCCGTCAGTTTGCTACTTTTAGCTCCATGCCTCCATCTATCACATTTGTATTTTATTCAACTATGTATCAGTTTTACAGTAAAACAAATTAAGCTGAAATCGCAGCTAATTAAACAAAGTATCGAATAAAAAATACCAACATTTTTTACAACTATTAATTAAACCCCAAACAAAAAAGTTGCAATAGAAAAAAAGTTCGCTATTCAACGAGTTGGAATACAGTTCATATGTAGCTACAATGTATATAGTTTGGCGGCAACTCGCTTGTTAATTCTTACCCCTGTTAATTGTTGTCCCTATCTCCCCTACATCCCTACCGTATTCTGTTGATGGAACAATGACGCGATGATTTTTGCGGAATCCCACTAATGATCTACAAACCACGAGGACCGAAATGCAAGTTCAACAGCACCTGACAATGTTCACGCGAATTTCACAAGACTTTCGATTCAAATTCCAATTGCACATCGACCTATTGAATTCGAGATCAATTAGTGGAGAGGACATCTATAAAAAAAAAAATAAAAAAAAACGGTATTAGTCCGGGATGAGAACGTAGAACTCATGAATTGCCAACGATCGTGTAAGACCATGGGTGATTCGTTACCAGCCATGATCCACCGAACACGAAAGTGGGGGGTTGTTGGGGTCTTGGCTGGATCAACGAGCGATATAAATTAACGTCCACGCGAATTCCGGCTGGCGGAATACGGGGAAGGGAGAGGGAACGAACGAAAATACATCGAGCCGACGGAACGGTGGATTAATAACCGGTGCCGGTGAACGAAGGATAAAAGGGGCTGGGTATAGCGCGGAACGACGGTGATGACGCCGGTGGTGGGTTGGAGGTATATGGTCTGCCGTTCGGACGGATCGTTCGGGTTAATACGTGCCTGAGGCAAGGGTGGAGAGCGAGCGGACCCGAGGTTCGTCCTTCCTCTCTCTCTCTTTCTCTCTCTCTCTCTCTCTTTTTCTCTTTCTCTCCTTCTGTCTCTAGTCAGTCATGTGAGTACATGAGACTCCCTCTCTATCGCTCTCTGTCTGTGACGTTTTCGCCATAACCACGCGAGAAAGTCGCTCGGAAGATGATGCACGAGCTTGGTCTTCTGACAGTCGCATCCGGCGCACTCGCTGTCCTCTTTGTGTCACTTGCGTGTGTGCGCTCCCGTCTGGACGAGTGTATCGCTCCAATGCATTTTATTCCGTGGTTATGTTTCTCGTACGAGACCAGAGGGTAGGATGGCGAATCCAATAACGCCGCCTAGTCCACATAACGCAAGCATGCACGTATATGCGTTAAGATGTGAAATTGGTATTGGTTCAAACGTGTGGATTCCTCGACAATGCCGGATGACGAAAAGTTCCAGGGAGTTTGAACCCGCTTGTATAACAATAATAACCGCTGTGGTTGTGTATAGAGCATATATGATGAAGTCGTACTGTCACTTTTTCCACCGTGTCTCCGGGCTCGCCTCCGGTGCCCCTGGCACGATCTCATTCGCCCTCCATTCGTTCCTCATTTTGCTCTCACAGTGCAGCAACGATGATCTCGCGGGTACACTGGGAGGAAGAAACGTACGAGCCTGGCAGTCTCGTGATCCATCGCTAACTTGTCTTCTGGGTCTTCTGCCTCGCACAGAGGACACACTCGGCGAGACTCTCTTTGATGACTTTGTCCCGGGTTTTCTTGGCTTACCGAGAGACGCGCCATCTGTCAACCGTGATATGAGCCAAGACGAATAATGAGGAGGTATCCGTCGTCCCCCGCATAAGCTTGGCGTGTCTCCTTCGTGGACTCATTTGTATAATAACGAAGTGACATCTTCTTACGACTTCGCAGCACTTCTCTTAGGAATCCTCGAACAGTGATGAGTTATAAGCGCGTTGCAACGCCATTGGAACCCCTTAAAGCAGCCAGCTGGCTCTAGACCATGTCTGGTTCGCAAGATCGAACCCTAACTCCACTTTGCTCTTTCCGCCCACCACTTCCAATGTTTCGTTGCATTTGCACGTTTCTATCTTCCGCTTCTTCCTCGTGCACATCATCGTCTTTGATGACAACGAGCACTCTCTGTTTCTATCTCTCTCTCTACGCCTCCTCCACTTTCTCCACGCTGTGACTTTACTAAACGTCCTGTCAACGAGGCAAGTGGACCGATCTGTCATCAACACGAGTTTTGCATTCCATCGAAAATTAAACAAGCCCGCGAGGAGCACGGAGGCGAGGGAACACTTGCAGCCTGCTGCCAGACGGCATCCCGAGAGGCGGTTACCATGTGCATCACGTGTGTCCACATGGGTAATAAAATTTTCCGGTGTTCGCGCGCTTTTTTTCCCTTTGAATTATTTAGTCATCCGGCCTGGGAATGAGAAGCGTGTACTTCGGGCCAATCATAGCTGCCAGTTGACGATTCAGTCTTCTTTCTCGCAAGCTGAGCATAATTCATTCAGCTAGAATGACGGACCGTTCTACCAGCAGGGAAATCAACGTCAGATTGCTACGCGAAGGAGCTGCACTGCACCGATATAAGCAATTGGATTTAAAAAACCACAGTTTCACGTACCAGGGAAAATTTTATTGGAGACAGGTTGAGTTAATCGAAAATCTAAGTGGAATAGAACCCAGCCATATATAAACACGTATTTGTATATGGCACTTGCAGGTAATAAGGCTTACCTAAGCGAGATTTGCGATAAAATGAAAAATATTTAAATTAATCAAGAGGTTTTTAATGATAATGAAACTTTTGTATCAATGATTATTAAATATGAACAGTAATGGCAACTTCCACCATAAACAAAAACAAAATTAAATGTTTTCAAAAACCTCGCTAACAGGCCTTATTTTACTGTGGTAGGGTAATAAGGCCTACGGCTTTAACACACGTAAATAATTAATCTGGATGTTATACATTTGGTATTTCCGATCAACAATCATAGAAACGCACAAATTACATTTCAGAAACGCATATAAACTATACATTTGCACATTTAACAGCCATCAGGGCACTTAAAGTCAGCGGTATCTTCAAGCGACAAACCGATGCATCCTTCCTGGTACGACTTTCTGCATTTTGTGCACTGTATCATGTCAGCTGTCCTGTCCTCTTCACAGCCATGACAGTACCAACTCGCTTGCTTCTGTGAACCACGGTTGCCCTTGGTGGTGGAGGTCTTTATATTTTTTTCTTATCTTCACTATTGTTAGTGAACAGAGCTTTGGTGATCGGAGTTCCTCTGTAATTTATGGCTTTTCGCCTAACTGTAGGTTTCTTTTTCTGTAACTTTTACTGGTGAGGGTACAAGTTGACGAAATGACGCTCCGAGCCGAGTGAGCGGCACATTGTCTTCATCATCGTCCGAACTCGAATTACCGTGAACCATACGGTAAAAGCTTCCCGTAGGCACTAAAAATGGAGATTAATCAATCAGGAACGAAATTCGTACCTTATTTATATTTGTAGCGTCTTCAAACTAGGGAAAGATCCATTAAAAACAACCAACTTTGTTACAAGAAGAGAGAGGATATTAAGGCCTATGGTGAAATTTGGTAGGCCTTAATACCCATCGATTACGTCTGTAGAAAAATCAAAATGAGAAATATTCAGACCACTATAGCTCATTCAAATATTTAATATCATAGTAACATGAAATAATAGAGAAATAGACAGCAAATTTATATAGCTAAGTGTAATATTCCAAGAAATACTTACGATTGATCCGGAACGATTTTTATTATTCGCGCCGCGCGGCGGTTCCTCACAATGGTCGTGTTCGTTGGGTCTCATCATTTTGATACGAACAAGTGCGCATGTGCATAATGTTGCGCAACGCGCAACTGCGCAATGAAACGTGCGCGTCATTATGCGCATGCGCAATCAAAATGATGAGACCCAACGAACACGACCAATGATGATGCAACACTGGCGGCGGGAGCGGGTTATCGCGCATGCGCCAGCTTGTGGCGACGTCTTCGTGCGTTATGCGCCTGCGTATGTAGCCTTGAGCGAACGCGCTGATTCGAAATGCGATTTTCGTTCGATAGGCCTTATTGGCCGACAGGCGTCATGACCCGCGGGTACCTTACTTGAATCATAGCATTTTGTGATGGAAATAACTGAGCAATGTCCTGAAAGATCGTGTAGGTCCTAAAAGACCTGTAGGTGATTGCTGATAACTGTGCCGAATCAGACCTGGATTTGCCAATAGGCCGGATAGGCAGCTGCTTAGGGGCAGCGGACTTTAGGGGGCGGCGGACTTTAGAGGCACCTAAAAAAGCCTAGGAAAATACAAGTGATTAAGATACGACGAGTGGCGCAAAGTCAAGTGGCCTATACTTAAGAAAAGTATAAATCCGGCACTGTGCCTAAATATGTATGAGCTGCCTGAGCTAGTACATGCGAGACAGTCCCATTCGTGAAAAATGACATAGTAAATTAAGCTAGATTCCATACAGAGATGGTCTCCACTCTTTTTACTGCATTGTGAAATAAATTGAATGGTATGTTTGGTACCTGCCATAATGACATTATTATTGATCAAGAAAGTTGGTTTCATTGCAGTTTCAGATGAATAGAAGCTTTGGTATCATATCAACTGCCACAACCTTTTTTGTCACGGCCATACTTAGAGGCCCATAACGTTTTCAACTTTTTTTTATTTCTTGAAACATCATTACAAAGACAAAAAATGGACAATAAAAATACTCATATTTTTTTAACGAACCCGAAAAAACGCCCGAAATGTTGGCCTACGGACTAGAATACCACGAGCGTTCACGGGCAAAACTTTTCTATGCTTGAAGACGTCCGTTTCGTCTTCTTGATAAATGTATAGAGCATGCTTCTCGGCCATCTAGATTCCATACATAGGTGGTCTTCACTCTTTTTACTCACATTGTGAAAAGAATTGGCTGTTTATGATAATGCGGTGCTTGTACACTCTAGGACAGTGAGAGCTTCCCGCGGCCGTATTCCGTCGATTCTCGGGTACACAGTTGATACATATTTATTGCGATAGTTACTGCAAGATGGGAGTACGTCGCTCACTTTTAGCCAAGTGGCATTCATTCATGTATATATTTGTCCGTGTGCGTGTGTGTGTATACACAGGAAATATACCAGTATCCCAAAGTACATAAAAAGATGAGGGAAGCCAATGCTCGGGAAGCCTGGCCGCAACGTTGGTACGATGCGGCCCACAGAGTTGCACGAAGCCGACTGGTTGTGTACATTTTCCCGATCTAGAAATCTCCCGTGGGACAGTATCACGACTACTCGCAAACGCGCACATCCAGAGACACACACATTCGCAAAAATAAACATACAAAGCATCATTCTCGCATAAATGCAAAAGCTGTCACATTGAGGATTCGAGACGGCCCCTCTTAACCACGGATTGCTTTCAATGCCGGTCTCGCGGCTCTTATGCACTCTCTGCTGACTCTCCGCGAATACCCAAGAGCCCGCGTACAGTCTACTTTATACATGTATATGCGTGTACATCGCATATACCGTGTACGTACGTATAGGTGAGTTTTATATCAAGTTCAGCGAAAGGGAATCATTTGACACAGGTGCACCCTCAAGCAGTATAATATTCCTCCTCAATAGACTACGAAAGAGGCTCTGTGAATAGAATTTTGCGCACACAGAGTTTCGTACAGGACCTCATCTCATTATACGAAATGCAGCATTCTCGACGGAAGAGACATTTTCCGGTAAGGACCCGAGAAATGAATTGAGTAGTTCAAGAACACATTGAAATAGTAAATTAAAGTGAAATAATGATAATTTATGATCTCGTTTTTTTTTCGTGGTCTATTCACTTCGGAGGAAAAGGACCGTAGTGGGTGACATGGTAATAAAAATATTGCTGACGCTTGTCGCGCTTTATTACACGTATTCATTCGCTTTGGAGCGATAGCACTCCGACGGATGTGTAAGCGACTGACAAAAAATATTGCTGCGAGCGCCATAGGTCGAGAGGCGACGGTTCGAGGTTCACAGTCGAGCATATCGACCTAATGGGTAATTGGTACGGGCTATCGGGGCGAAATGTTCAACATTGAATTTTACTGTATATCGACTGTAAACTCGAGCGCAATATTTACGAATACTATGAGAGGGAAAATTAAACAGTGGGAGAATTGCTTTTGATAGAGTTCGCTGGAAATACAATAATTAGCGATGGGTTTGTAATTTCAGCTTGTATGTTCCAATAATGCATGTATTTTAATCCTGAAATAATTTCCGTCGAACAGACTGATTGGGTCATGCAGATGCGTTATTTTTTCGTCTCTACTGTAATTGCTCAGGCGTTCCATATTTTTGGGAGGACTACCAAGCTTTAGAACGGCGATATCGTGTATTCGATTTTTACAAGATACAGTACAACCTCAATTGTCCGAATCAAGTGGGACTGAACCTGGTTCGGATAATCGAAACGCATAAAATAAATGCTTAATCTTTATCAAAGATACAGGTTGGTGGGAGTGCGAGGAGCCACGTCCCAGGTAGGAATTGACGATAAAAAAGGGCTCGCCAAGCTCTGAAACAAGGCTCACATTTTTAAATTCAGGCTGAGCACCAGCCTGATTTGAGGCCTAGCTGAACCTCTGAATGATAACGCGGTTTTAGGCTCTTGCACACAGGCTTGACCAAAGGCTGGTAGAAAAGCCTGTACTAAGCCTGAAACGACGAAACAACAAGGCTCAAAACGAGCCTTAATGAAGCCTTCACGAGCATTTATGACGAGGCTTATCCCAAACTCTTCTCGAGGCTATATGAGACCTGTTTTTAGTTTTCTATATTCTACATTGGGGTAAATTTAATAAATTTGCAAAGAATCCATTTCATTTATTATATATTTATTTTTCATTATATTATTTTTTATAAAATATATATAAAAAATATTTTTAAAAACAATACTTTATTTTATTTGTTGTTTATGGGACACGTAATACACAGAGTGTACGCAAACTCCAGAGAGTGAGTATATACGAAATCTGTGTGTGACGAGAAAAAAACTTTTTTGTGTACCGCATAAATATCGATAAGAGCATGTGTTTAAATGTTCTGAGCTGCCTCCTTCGCTTTCGTTTTTCGTGCCTTCGCACCCGACAAACTTATTACTAATTTTTTTTTTGCATAAAAGTACAGAAAAAAATTATTTTAAACTTACTTTATTTTATCACAACCTGAAACAAGTCTGCACCCAGCCTTAATTTTTTAGCCTTAAAATTCACTGGCTAAATAAAGCTTGAAATAACCCTGAGTTTAGGCTAAGCAGCCAGTCTTGGTTCCAGGCTGCTCTGAACGATACAATGAAACCTGGCCCAGATGTGTCTCACTCAGGCTCGGTGAAACAAGGCTCGCACAAGCTTGTTTCCATCGTCAGCTTTTTGATTTCCTACCTGGGGTATATCGGTGCGCGGGCGATGACATTCTTCGCTTGCGAAAGTCCTAAGACCCGGACAGGTGATCTGAAGCGAAAAAATCAAACATATTTTTACTTTGTACATTATTGTGTATAAGTTGACCTAGAATCACGAAGAAAAATAAAAAAATAAAAAAAAGTGAGCAAGCAACTGCGAAATTTTTTGGAAAAAAAAACAAACTTCCTCCCAATCATTCGCTATTTTTTTATTATTCAATTTTTCTTCTTGATTCTAGGTCAACTTATACACAATATTCTACAAAGTAAAAATATGTTTGGCTGTTTTTGCTTCAGATCACCTGTCCGGGACTTAGGACTTCCGCAAACGAAGAATGTCATCGCCCGCGCACCGACATACGTGGATCCTCCCACCCCACCACCATGTTTTGTCAAACTTAAAAAAATATTTTGATGCTCAATAAACACCGCCTAGTCAACATACCAAATATCCACATTCTATATTTAATACTTTTCGCATAAAAAATTGGTGAAAAATCGAACATTTTTTGGCCCAACAAGGCAGAACCTTCCCTTGAAGCTTTGCATCGACCTTCCTAACATCCTGTATATACAGGGTGTCCCTCTTACCTCTGCCATCCGAAATAACTTGGTAATTATCGACGTCACGAACAAATGTTCCAGACAAAAGTTGAACGGTGTGAAGGGGCGCCCATCAAAAGCGACCAATTTTTTTTCATTTCGGTGGAGGTGCTTACAGTGAAGGTCACCTCCACTTTTTTTTAAAGGAAATGTACGTTTTTTCAACCATCTTGTGAAGCACCTCAAGCCGCATAAAAAACATAAGAGGTTCAAAATCGTTTAAGGTCATTTCGAGCACCTATAAAAATGTAAAACAAATCTAAATATCTCGGATCACTACCAAATATTCGGTAGTGATCCGAGACTTTGGATTTATATCATCATCACCGACCTTGAATGATCTTGAACCATTTTGACCCTCATAATGTTTTTTATGCGGCTTGAGGTGCTCCACAAGATGGTTGAAAAAGAATGTACCATTCCATTTGAAAAAGTGGAGGTGACCTTCAGTGTGCGTCAGTGAAGGTCACCTCCACGTAGAGATAAGAGGGACACCCTGTGTATATAACCTGTTGCAGTCATCGTACGCTCATCTTCATTTGTTTGGTTTTATATAGTCGTCCACCGTCGAGTATCTCGATTTTTCTTTTCATTACATCGAAGATCATGGTTTTTCCAACTTTATAAAGTCGTACTAGAGCTGCGTGAGATTCACCCTTGTCTGGCTTCGAAAGAATTATCAGGTTTTTCTCTGACGTAAGACGATAATCTTTACCATTAGGACTCCAAGGATTTGGACTTGAAGTCCTGACACATACGAAATATATTTCGAGCGGTATATTTCACGCTTATGTTCGGATAATTGAGCGTTCCGATAAACCAGATCGGGGTTTGACTAACTGAGGGTTCGGATAATCAAGGTTCGACTGTGTCGGAAGATATCCTTTTAATACTCTTGGGCCACTCGCGAACGATCAAATCATTATATCGACTGGTATTATCTATTCATTTAATATAATTTTCACCATCCCTCATGCTCTTTGGCACTTCTGTGATTCCATCTCTTTTGCATTTATTGAGAAACATCCCGGAGTGTGGCCCGCTTGTTCTCATATTCTCATAAAATCATCGTCATTATTTTTAAATTTCACAAATCATTAGCAAAATATTTAAGAATACACCTTGAAAATTCCAAAACGTTATGCGCATTCTTTCTAACGGTCTGTATATGAATGATAAAGACTCTCCGCTCGACTCACAAGCGCTTGACTCCCAACCACTGTGACCGGTCAAAACATTCGATTTTATTTTGCTTTTTCTCAGAGTGTACGTATTCGAGAAGATGTGAGAACAAGTTCAAGTTAAAATATTGAAAAGTGAACATGTGACAGACGATTTAGTGAGAACAGGTAGCGCAACGATTTACGTATACTAAAACTTTCAACCGCGTTTTTCTCGAAACGACATTTTTCAATTTGCGGGAATCATAACTCAAAAACTAATTGATGGATCATCTTCAAATTTAGAACACGTTTACATAATATAATTTATCAAAACATGAACCTAAAATTGGAAAGATTAGATTGTTCACGCGTTTTTCTCCAAACAGCCTCTTTCCAATTGGCGTGACAAATAACTTCAACAATTTTCACTCGATTTACTTCAAATTTTAAAGTTATGTTCCTAATTGCATTTCGCAGAGAAGTACGTATGGAATTTCTGATTAATCGAAAACGTTTCATTTTATGAGCGGTTTTATACGAAATTTTTCACTGAAAATTCAAGTTCAACTCAAATTCAAGTTCAAATCCAACTTTTGAATAAAAAAAATATTTTCTAAATTCCGTACGTACTTCTCTAGGTATTCTAATGTAGATTGACGAGAATTTTTGTTTTTTGTTCTAGGTACAAAAATTGTGGATGCTAAATGTCATGCCGCGGAGCGCCTAAAAAAGATAACAAAAGAAAATATTAGTAGTTGGCCATTTTGTACATCAAAAAAAATATATATTTAATAAAATATAAAATAGAAAAAAAAATATTTTCTAACAGAAAATTAAAAAAAAAAATATTTTCTCACAGAAAATATAAAAATATATATTTTCTAACACAACATATAAAAAAAATATTTTCTAACAGCTTGATATTCATACTAAATAGATGTATAATTAATTTTATGAGTGAATCACTTTTTGATACGATTTTTTTTTTTTTATTCGCATATGATTTTATACCCGTTATTGTGGCCTAACTCCTTAATTCCAATAAGAAGGTGGGCTCTTGTGCAAAGGGACCTCTACCGAAAAAACGAAAAAGGGCAAAGTAGGGATTCGTAAATACCGGAAGGCACACTCTAAACTCTACTAATGAAAAAAACACCTTGAAAAATTATGTACAAACAAATAAAAAGGAATTACCTTTTGTGAGTGCGAAATGGCGATTTATGAAAATCGGGTAATAAACAGGATACAGTAAGTGTGCACTGTGAATTCAGTCTTTGATGGCAGTTTGTTTAATAGTCATCTCGCGATTTAAAAAAATTGAGCTACAGGTGTCGAAGGCCGAGAATCGTCGGTCCAAAGTTCCTGGTCGAAGGCAACCGCCCGTGTCACAATGTAACAACAACGTGGCTATCGAGTCGAGACGCACCTAGACGCGAAGTGTCGTTTCCACGTTGTACATCAGCCGTCAGGAATAATGATCGCGCGACGATACAATTTACCGCTGATGAGCGGCAATTCTTGAAGCTGATAATCGCCCCTGCATCCGGTGTCCGAGTGGGTATTACGAGTCATCCGCGCAATAAATGCGAATATCCACGTATACTACTACCGTCGAGTGATTAACAGATCGCTGTTGTCGCTCGTTCGGAGTGCTTCCATACACGTTACGTCCGAAACGTTGAAACTGCAGCCAGTTGTACTTGGCCGTATACGAGTAGTTTGACACTGTATCGCAAATACGTCGGTCATGAAGGCTCATGCGTTCGTCATTTTAATAGTGACTTGCCTTGTCGTTCAGGTACGAATAAATCTCATATTCATACCCTAAAATTTCGAGTGCTTCGTCGCGGTTATAATTTTAAATTAACATTGTGGAGTGGGACCTTTAGAAAATCGAGATAAAGTGGGACACTACTACTGTACAATAAAAGTTCGTTTGGGATTTTGGGGTTTAAATACTTTGAGTGATAAAAATCGTTAAAAAAATCCCGCTCTATTTCGGGACAAAGCCGCGCTTTGATATAATTATCAATTTTTCTGTGCGTGGAATTCCAAAAATCGTTCGGAAGATTCACTGCCTCAGTTAATGCCTTGAGCGGCAAGAAAAATTTCACTGTGCCCCAAACGCGGAAAAATAAAGTACTTCGATTTTTATGAAACATTGCTGTCAAAGGTTTTTTGGTTGCTGACTACGATTTTGAGGACAAAATTCAGAGATTCAAAATGACAAATAAAAATTGAAAATTGATTTAATTAGAATAAAAATCGGTATCCGCGGATTTTCGAGGTCTCCGATTACGAATTTGTCCCCGAAATTCATAAATTCAAAATGGTGGACAAAAATGCCAAAATGTACTTGATTCGCATGGAAATTGGTATTTAAGGGCTTTGGAGACCGCTAGTTACAAACCTCCACTAAAAATTTGGAAATTCAAATTATTGGATAAAATATGGTGGACCAAAATGCATAACTGATTCAATTTGGATGAGTGATAAGGGCGATAAGTAACGATAAAACATTCGACTTTGCGAATGAGGACAGCTGAAGAAACATCACGTGATTCTTCTGAAATATTATCTAACAAAATTCATTACCTAACGAAATTCAATTCATCCAAATCATTTCAAGTTTTGAATTTGCGTCCGCTATGCTGGATCCGCCATTTTGAAATTATATATTGTGAGTTCGTATTCGTAATCAGCGGCCTTGAAAATGCCCGAGCACCGAGTTTCATTGGATTCAAAACAATTTTTGGATTTCGGTCTGCCATATTGGATCCGCCATTTCGAACTTCTCAATTTTGGAGGTAGCTTCGTAATCAGCGAACTCGAAAACCCCACTATACCAATTTTCATGCGAATCAAGCAAATTGTAGTATTTTGGTCCGCCATATTGGATCTGCCATTTTGAATTTCTGATTTTTGTGGGTCGTTTCATAATCCGCGACCTCGAAAACCCCCCGGTACCGAATTTCGCGAAAATCGTTCGAGCCAATTACAAAATAATCTGTGTGTGCCATATGGCGTCAATGCCGCTTCGGGCACCACAAAAATGTGCGCCATATGGCGTTAATGCCGCTCAAGGGGTTAAGAGGTTAGGCTACTGTGGCGATCCGAAAATCAGGATTATTTTAAAGAATCAATTTTTAAAGAATAAGTAAGATGATGGAAAAATCGTTTGGACAATTATTTGTATCTGAATGACAATGTTGTCAATCATAAAAAAAAATTGAATTTCATTTTCCGATTGTTCGTGGAAAAATGACGATTATTGTTAATTGGTGATGAAAAAAAGTAAACGAGACTAAACTACTATTACACTGAATAAGTGTACCAAATTTCCATTTGAAATACATAGCTACGAGAAAAACGCGTTTTGAGATAATTATCCATTTTTCTGTGCGTGGAAGGTTTAAAAATCGTTCGAAAAATTCAGTGCCTCAGTTGAGAGGTTAGGCTACTGTGACGATCCGAAAATCAGGGTTATTTAAAAAAATTAATTTTGAAAGAATGAATAAGGTGATCGAAAAATCGTTTGTACATTTATTTGTATCCAAATAACAAAGTTGTGTACCAAATTTCATTAAAAATATTACCAATTAATGAAGTTATAAACAATCTCTTAAAGGACCTTTGGACGTGAGGGGCTCAACAGTCTACTCGATTTTGGCCACCCGGTTAATCGCGAACAAAAAAAACGAGTTTTTCTGCTCAAAATAGATGATATTGGCTAACACTTGACCGACCTTTTTTGTTTTCGTGTTTCAATAATCAAAACAAATTTAGAATTTATTTTTCCGATTTTTAGAGGAAAATTGGCATCGTTATTTTTAATTACTAATTTAAAAAAACGTCGGTCAAGACTAAACTACTATTACACTGAATAATTGTACCAAATTTCAAATTAACATGTTCATTTGATGTTGAGAAATCGCGTACACCCTTTTGAAATACACAGTTTCGAGAAAAACGTGTTTAAAGTTTCACTAGCAGTTCTATAGTTGTAATCGTAAGTTGACTTTCAATCTTCGACCTCTGCACCCTACGTTAGATTTTGCTCTTCAATTATGACGCGGGAGGGTTTAATAATGTTCAAAGCAGCCAAACCCCTTAACGTCAAAATTATTTTTTATTAATATAAAAAATCGCGTACTGTTTCAACTTTCCAATACTGAACGACATTATTGCCGAATAATTCGAATTGAACCGCAAACATTTCCACCCAATTTCCAGTACTTAAAAAAGAAAGTAAAAATCATTGTTTTTTCTACTGTTCAATTACTGTGACGTCAGGCAAATCGATGGTGCGATTAAAATAATGTATTCTTCCTCGTTGAAGCTACGCGTATCGTCTGCATTTGAGAGTCGAGTTTTAAGTGGTGACCCTCAAAAGATTATTAATAATTTGTGTTCGTAGTGTAACTAAGAGATGCAGAGAGAGATAGAGGGAGGTTAAAAAAATGCAGAGTGTGATACGAAGGTCACGAATGGTCAAAAAACACTGTTTGTGCAGGGGGTCAAGTCAGCGCCGGATATGCAGGACAGGGCGCACGAAATGTTGGACAAGGTGAAGGTGAAAGCCCAGGAAGCCGTCGAGCATGCTCAGGACGTTGCGTCGAGAGCCGTCGATGCAGCGAAGAGCGCGGTTCAAGATGCGATGGAAGCGGCTCAACAGGCGACCCAGCAGGGTATGGAGACGGGACACGAGTGGGTCGAACACGGCAAGAACTTCATCGCGAGTTTCTCGAATCAAACGGTCGCCGAGAATGTCGAGAAGCAAGAGGCGTAATTTCACACGAACAAGTACAATCATGCTCCACGAGACAAATATATACTTTAGTTCTTCTCCGGCATTTTTCAATTAATCGAAAATAAATATCCTTCGCTAAATTATCTTACTGCTGTATTTATTTGAACTCGTTAGTTTTAGTGATCCGTACGAATTTAATTGCGCTATTTGTGGAAATTGTGCAGAAAATATTACTTCACCGCCACGTAAGTTACGTGGCGGTGACGTTTTAGTTATTGTTTTTTGAAGTTTCTTGAAGTTTTAGTTAATTTTATTCACAAAATAAATGATTAATGAATTATTCATAAAATAAATTATTCATAAAACTTATGATTACGTTAAATGATAACGATTTTTTAAAAAAAATTTATGAAGTTTTAGTTAATGTTATTCATAAATTAAATGATTACGTTCTGACATAAGAAAGATCAAAATTATTACGCTCCGTTTAAGTATAAGGGGCGTAATAATTTTGATCTTTCTTATGTCGGAACGTAATCATTGATTTTATAAATAATATTGCGTATTGCAACGTTCTCTTGTACATGTTCGTTTAAGGGGTTTCCATATACCTGAAGTAAGGAAAAAACGATTTTTTGTCGCATAGTTTTATAGCCTAGGGTCTCAACTGTAATTTGCAACAAAGATTTTTCAAAAGTTTCAAAAATTGACCGTGATGTGACGATCTTTGTAAAGATTCTTACTTTTTTGGATTTTTCTTGAAACTGTTTTATGAAACGCTGTAAGTCGTGATTCAAAATGTATTCATCTGATGTACTTCAATTTCGGATAGCGCATGCATTATAACATTTTCTATCGTATGGCTGGATGTTTTTTTTAATATGTTTATTCATTTGTTAATAACGAATAATTGAAGCTGTTCTTTGTCGAAAATCAAACCTTTATTTGGAGCTTGCGAAGATCATCTTTTATTTTTTTTAAACGGGGCCACTTTTTCATAATTTTATCAAGGAACTAGAAAAAAACGTTCACACCAAATTTCAAGATGATCGATCAAGATTTAGCTTCAAAGGAAGGCTTTTTCTATGAATCCCCAAAACCCAAACCCAAACACAAACACACACACACACACACACACACACACACACACACACACACACACACGCGCGCGCGCGCGCACACAGCACACGGAATCCAATAATCCCAAAAACTGCTGTTTGTTTTTGTGTGTGTGTGTGTGTGTGTGTGTGTGTGTGTGTGTGCTCTATTCGTGGTCATACCCTCCGAAACGTAATGGAAATCCGGACACCACGTGTTTGCGGAAACTTAAAAATCCCCGTAACTTATGTAATTGATGAAAAATGTCAGCCTCCCCCGCCAAAATATCATTAACGGTGACCAATTACAGCAGGTTAGGCAAAAAAAAATGTTGCCATTGAAATTAGGGTGGTGCCCCGATTATGCATAATTACCCTCGAATCAACAATATTCATGTTATGAATTGAAAGGCTTTTTTTGTTCGTTGCAGAAAATGCATTCAAATCTATATAATGTGTTCGTGATAATTTTTTAGATAGTTTCAATAACATATTGTTCTCGGCTAACAATATATCTTTTGGATGAAAAAAAAACGTTAAATTTTATCATGTCATTGAAATCACTAGCGTTTTGTTTGAACTAATAAATGCGATTATTTACACCAACAGTTGAACAATTGAATCAACGAAATTTCATTTAATAACACCAATGATATTGGATCAATGACTTTTTTTTCTCAGTGTATTTGCGTAATACGCGCTATAACATCGAACGGCAGTGCGTATCAGGTGCAATGTGGAATTTCAGACGGTTCAAGCACACCACTCCGCGTGGATGACGCTCACCTGGGCGCCCCTGGGGAGCGTCGGTCTGGCAGCCCCCAACGCGCCCCGTCTCTGCCCCGGTCTTCGTCGCCCCCTCTCCTCCCTGCGCCAGTCACCAAGCGCCGACTAGCCAGGTCGCGTCGTCGGGTAACGCGAGAAGTTCACGTGCGAAGACGCTTGGATCCCTCGGGTCGGTGCCCCACGAGCTGGCGACAATCCCCGAGCTCCACTAGCCCAAAGGCGGAGGCGAGGAGCCCGGCCCGCGGGTAAGAGACGCGAGTTCTAGCGCGGGGCGAAAAGGTGGAGAGGGCGCAAAGCTCGTAGCCTCGTTAAAAATGCACGCGTGACAAGGTTCTTTGCGAGGCGCGAGATGCTCGGGCTGGTTGGCCGCGCGTGTACACCAAGGACTGCTTTGCACAGTCTGCTCTCTCGTTAGTAATTGAATATCCCGAGTCTCGGATGGAATGGGGCGCGCAGCCGGCGCGAGGGCGGAAGGGCGGGTCAGGGCGCGGCGAGGGTCGCCGGGGAAGAGCGCGGTAGCGACGCGCGTGAGTTTACATTGTTCCTCTTGTGCTAGTACCTTTGGCGTCTCACCAGGGTGCACCCGTACATGGCCCGTTGCTACCCATTATAGGTTAGGTCAAAGCCAGCTGAGCAACCGCGCCGGGGGAATCATAACCGCAAACGCGTTGGTCAATGTACACGAGAGCTCGCCCCGAATACCCGTCGTGCTTAATCCTCGCTGTATAACGGCACGACATTGCGGGAGCGTCAAGTGCAATGACACAGTTCTTTTTCTGTGGATATGAAGAGGGGGGGGGGTGGGGGGTGAGGGAATCTGAATAAAACGGCGAGCAATTGCGTTTTTTTCCTCTTTTTAGGGTCCTAGAGATACCGAGAATATAATTTCGTCATGTCTGGACGTCCCACATGCGAGTATTCTGACGATCTAGCTGGTCATCAATCAATTTCTAAAACTTGAGGCAGGTAAAAAAAAAACCGGTCATTATTATTGTTAAGGTCTTAGGCCACAGTAGCGGGTACAAAATCATGTGCGAATTTAACGATTGTTTTTCGAATGAAAAAGTGATTCACTCATAAAATTAATTACGCATCTACTTAGTATGAATATTAAGCTGTTAGAAAAAATATATATTTTTTTTCGATGTACAAAATGGCCGACTACTAATATTTTCTTTTGTCATCTTTTTTCATGCGCTCCGTGGCGTGACATTAAGCATTCACAATTTTTTACCTAGAACAAAAAACAGGAAATTCTCGTCAATCTACATTAGAATGTCTAGAGAAGTACGTACGAAATTTAAAAACTATTGTTTGATTCAGAAGTTGTAGGTATTTCAACTTAAAAAATGAATTTTCAGTAAAAAAATTCGTTATAACGCATAAACTGCTCATAAAATGAAAAGTTTTCGATTAATCAGAAATTCCGTACGCCCTTCTCTGCGAAATGCAATTAGGAATATAATTTTTAAATTGGAAGTGAATCGACGGAAAATTGTTGAAGTTATTTGTCACGTCAATTGGAAAAAAGCTGTTTCGAGAAGTTTCGAGTAGCCGGCCATTTTGTACATCGAAACAAAAGTATATAAATATTTTCTAATAGCTTGATATTCATGGTAAATAGATGTGTAATTCATTTTATGAGTGAATCACTTGTTCATACGAAAAAAATTGTTAAATTCGCACATGATTTTATACCCGTTACTGTGACCTAAGGCATTAAATGAGTAGCGAACAATAGGCCCCGTTGCCCGTCTCTCATCGGTTGCACCCGAACCCTAGTTTCAACCGGAACTTTATTATCGCTGCAAGTGTACGTATCTTTCTCGGTTTTCTAAGTAAAAATGTTGTTCCATAATAACATTTTTACTTAGAAAACCGAGAAAGATACGTAACAAAAAGCTTTTTACGCGTAAAAAACTGATAGAAAATTTCACAATTCTGAACTTTTTTTTTTGATGACGAAAAACAACAATATTCCAGTAACAAATAATACAGCAAAATGTTTCAAAAGTATGCATTCTTACCTGCTCGATCCAAATCCATATTTGGATCGAGCAGGTAAGAATGCATACTTTTGAAACATTTTGCTGTATTATTTGTTACTGGAATATTGTTGTTTTTCGTCATAAAAAAAAAAGTTCAGAATTGTGAAATTTTCTATCAGTTTTTTACGCGTAAAAAGCTTTTTGTTGTATTTCCTGGTTCGTCCCGGTCATTATTTAAATTGTTATTGCGAGTTGATAGTTTGTACAATATACTCATAATCAAATCAGCCGCACTTTTTCGAGTCAGGGGTGAACAACCATTATAGTGAAAGGAATTGAGAATTTATATGCGGGCAGAGTGCAACCTTGATATTACGAACAGGCTACTACTAAATTCCGACCAACTGATCACTAGCGAGAGTTCAACCCCCCAAAAAAATCAATGCCCTTCACGAAGGATGCAATTGAGTGATTCCCGCTGAACCTGACTCTGAAGATGACTCTCATTAGATTCAGATTCGGAGAAGGTACCCGAAGACACAGAGAGGGAGCAGGACGAAGAAAAGCCACGGTACTCATCGTCATCTTAGTTACATAAATTATATTAAGTTGAGTTGTGAAGAAAAAGAAAAATTGAAGTTAAAAATATAGCTTCATTATTGTTTTTTTTTTATTAAAGCCAATATTTTAGGACACGTTATTCATCGAAAAACACTACTTATAGCTTAAAGTCAATGAGAGAGACATTACAAATGAAAAAAATGGAAAGAGATCATTTTGACCGTCTATATTGGCAAAATACCCCTATGTGCGTTCGTCTGTCAATGTGAAATTTTACACCCTCTATTCTTCGAAGCCTTTAGCTCGAGGGTCATAAATAATTCGTGAAAATAGAATTCAGCGCATACTTTCGAGTAAAATTATAGTAAAGTAGGGTAAAATCGACCAGTGAGTGGACGGGGGTCAGTGAATCGACGAAAGCTTCTTATATTTAGAATAAGTGAAGAATATGCTTGGTCGAAAAGAACTCGAAGCACTATAATGTAGCAAAAAAATCACGGGTACCGTTAAAATCGATTTCTTAGTTTAATGTCGAATTTTGACGAAGCACGTATTTTGACAACCTTTTATTTAATTTGACTTATGTTAGTGTGAGATGCAAAACGGACAATCGATATTTCACCCACTTCCCGACTACTTAGAGCTCTGGGGTTTTACAAACATGCACCGAGGAGGTGACAATGCATGATTTAAAGTAATTTTGTTTATTTTTTAAATAACTATTTTCTGTGAGACGCAAAACGGAAAATCGATATTTCATCCACTTCCAGATTACTTAGAGCACTGAAATTTTGTTAACATGCATTTAAGAGGTGACAATGCATGATTCAACTTGAAGAAAAATGAATTAAAAAATACCGTCTTTCAGTGAGATGCGAAACGGAAAATCGATTTTTCACCCACTTTCCGACTACTTAGAGCGCCGAAATTTTGGAAACATGCATCTAATTGTAAGAGGTAACACTGCATGATGCAACTTGAAAAAAAAACTACTTTTTTTGAGAGGCAAAACGGAAAATCAATATTTCACCCACTTCCCGACTACTCAGAGCCCTGATTTTTGCTAACATGCATCTAAGAGGTGGGTAAGAAGTGATGAATACATGGAAAGTGCACGCGAACATATGAATTGGCTCTAAATGCTCTCGGATCGCACAATCGTTAAAAGGGTCCAATAGGTAAAAAGGTAAGATCCAATGACCCAGGTCCAGGGTGGTGAGCCAACATCAATGATAAATACCACCTATCACAGTTCTCCAGGATTTTTTCTGACAATCAACTAATAATAACACCGGTTCGTTTGAAAGGGTTAATCCCGCTTTGCAAAAATTTCAGAGCTCTAGTAAAATTAATTCAAGATTAAAAAGTAGAAAATAATTTACATGTAAATTTTTTTCTGTTTAAATAAGCTTTTATTTAATGTACTAAAATGTCGAACTTTTTTTTTACTAATATGTGTTCATCTACATGTGACCATAAATGAAAGCTTGGGGGGTTCAAAATCTAGACATATCAATCTGTAATTTACATAAATCCGTTAACATATCAACTGTATTTAATTTAGTGTAAAACAATCTTAGATTTCTTAAATGAAAATCCTGAAACTGAGTATAAACGTGTGATAATGATTCCTCTAAGTTCTAGTATGCCAAATTAAATACGGTTAATGAAACGGAATGGATCAAATTTATTAAACATTTAAAAAGTTGAGGGCCACAAGCTTTAATTTATAGTCACATATAGGTGACGTAATAAAAAAAAAAATTTCCATTTTTTAGTACATTGAATAAAAGCTTATTGAAAATTTTCTTTTTTCCATATAAATTTCTAGTTTATGGTACTTGTACACCGCGCAACATACAAAGAACATCACTTAAGTGTCCGCCGTCGGTTTTGTTGAAACTTGTATACGTGATTAAGCGTGGAAGGCTTTGGGACGCGTATTTTTTTTATCTGCAGAAAAAACGTTTTTAAGGGAGAAAACAATACACCTCTCAAAGAAAGGCCTATCGAGAGGTGATTTTGCAATTTCGACCACAAGCAGTTCGCCAACCTGAATCAAACAAAAACGACAATTTTTCTAATGTAAAACAATGAGATATAGAGATGAGATGAGTATAGAAGTATTGAGAACATTTTTTTATTAAGGATTGAACCACCAAGGGGTGTTCACTTGTATTTTTCTCATCCTACGGTTAGAAGCGTCGCGTGAAAATAAATAAAACAGGGATTATTTTGAAGGAGGACCAACATTGAAGTTTACGTGTTCCTGCGTTTCGGACACGTCGCCGGACAGCAAACTTAAGGGAGTAAGCCACCTCTTACATGAATTTATTTATCACGTTTGTGTTTTCTGTCTTTAAAATGTATTCGCTGACTCAAAATTCGCTATAAGCTACAATTTAATGTTTTCTCATGTTTCGAAATTCTTACATTTGCTCTAAGGGTAAACTACCCCCTCAGACGTTAGTAACGATATGGCTGTGCACAGCAGTTGTTCTAAAGACGAAAACAAAAGTTTTAACGAGTTTTAAGGGTAAGTATCACTTTTATTACTTAAGATAAAATGAATTTTTTATGCTTTGCGAATTTTCAAAATAAATTCGTAAAAATAGGTAGAATTAGACATATTTATTTACTGGTACTGTATTTTAACCTCTTTCCAACACATGGACCCTGTTCTGATAATTCTCAAAGCAGAGTAAAAAAATAGCTGATCTGCTTACAATTGCAAAATTAACTACTATTAAAAGATGATATCAATTTAATTAAATGTTGTCGCAAAATCATTTCGGTGGTTTTTTCAATTATTACCAAACTTAATTTTTTTATTTTTCTGTCAAAACCATCTTTGGTACATTTGATAATGTCACGTTCAGACGGCAAAAATGCTTTGTGTATTTTCTACGAAATCGTAATAACAGATATAATACTCATGCGTTTAGGAATATTATAATTTTCGTGCAATACAACGATCCTTAAATCTAGCATTTAATAAAAATAATTTAAAAAATCGTTATCCTCTACAGCGTTTATCTACACTACACGGCCAATTACTGACGGCCGAGTACCCATTTGCTGGTAATTTCGTCCATTCACTAACGATTTAGTCATTTCGCTATTTATTTACCAATTATTTCAATATTATTTGTTGCATTTACTTCGAATATTTCTTTCTGCTATCAGAATAATATATTTTGCTGGCTATAACAATTGAAAAATAAGTTTCCATAATATTTCCATTTTACAGTCCATTTAAATCCTACCGTGTCGTTATTCGTCCACTCACTGATTGGTTCACCCAAGTTAGTTTCGAAAAACAATGAGTAAATCGGTTTTGCATTCGATTTGTGTTTACATTTCCGTCTGCCGTATTTGCATTCGTGTTTGGAAAATTTTACATGACGAATATTGATCATCATAGGCATTTGTGTTTGCTGTTTAATTTCAAATGTCCCATCGTATTCAAGGGCCTTTGCGAGGCTATCCCTTTCATTTTTACCCTACACTCGTCGCTCCACTTTTTCCCCAAGGGGCTGCCCTCGGAGTGTTGCCCATAGTTACTCTTCGGTAATGCCGTAACGCATTTGCAACAAGGCACCGGGAAAGGCTGGAAAGGCTGTGACGATACGGAGGCAGGATTATTTCAAATGGGTGACTGATAAGGGGGAATGGTAATAGGACGAGCATGGAAATATTGACTGTTGCAGTATTTGCCATTTTTATCCGCCAATGTTTCTTTGTTCGCGTCTATTCATATGAATTGCGTTTTTTCTAGTAATTTTCATATTCCATTGATCGACGAGAAAAAGTCCGCTCCCACTTCATTATTGCGGAAATTAATTGTTTGGTGACCCCACCCTTCCCATCTCAATGCATCGTTTCCGTTGTAATCGTTGTAGATTTCGCTGCTTCCATTTTCGTTACAGGGATCGTGTATCGATACATTTTCGAGCGAGCAGCTCCATGGTATAATTGCGTTGATAATTAATGGATCACTAATTGATTTTGCGTCGATCAATCCTATATCGGAATTTTTCCTTTCGGTTCAGCGATTAAACTATTAACTCATGGTTTGTAGTCAATTGAGATCGTTGATTGATTGTTCTTTTTCGGTGATAATTGATACATTATCGCTTAAACGTGCCGCATTGGGTGGATATGGGGGCGTCGAATTGTTCTCGCAATGCTATAAAATGCAATGCTTCTGATTACTAAATTAAAAATTCATCCTATTGTAAAAGTCAAACGATCAAACAATTAAATTTGTTGCTTCGAAAAGGGTTATTTACTAATTGTGGCAAAAAATTGTCCTACTTATAAGAATGGACAAGTGCGTTTTTCCTGTATGAAGCTACGCCTGCCAGTTTGAATTTTAATTATCAGTACGTTAGTAATTACTACTCTTTTTAATTGTGGCTGCTTCATAGACGAAACTTGATGCAGAAGCGATGCTCCCTTTGAAAGTGAAACAAATTAATGAGCACGCAACATGAAAGTTTCTAAGTACCCCAACTTCATTTTGTACGATAAAACAAAATAATTTTTTTATATAAAATAATTTCACCGCTACTCCTCGTTTCAAGATTCAAATTGATGAGACAAAATTCAAACATACTTGAAATCTAAACTGGTGTCTCAAGAATGTTCGATTTTGCACGCACATACACACACACACACACACACACGCGCGCGCGTACACGCACACGCACACGCACGCACGCACGCACACACACACGCACACACGCACACACACACACACACACACACACGCGCGCGCGCGCGCGCGTACACACGTACACACGTACACACGTACACGCGCGCACACGCACACACACACATACACACACACACACACCTTATAGGTTATATCGTCTACACATATGCCTAGTTTTAATTTTTTTCACGAAATTGCAAAAACTTGTTCTTAGAAAATGGAGGTGAATGGGGAAATTCTGATCGGTGAATTACATGTTTCCGAAACACCGCTCGTATATAATCGAGAAAATGTTTGAAAGGCGGGTGAGATGAGTTCGCTATGAAGCGTGGGGTGAGACACCCGGGGTTGATACCCGGGTCCAAAACGACTCGGGGTGGCCATAATAATTTCACGTGGATACCCACGGACTTCCCGGAGGAGTTACGATATATATCGGTTGGTGGGGAACGGCTAACCGGAAGGGGAAACCGTCAATCATAAAACTAAGCTACGTTCAACCCTATAAGTTATCTATCCATATATATATATATATATATATATATATATATATATATATATATATATACATTTACAGGGTGTCCTGTAATTAATGGATAATCCTGCAACTGTCGACACGTCAGATCATGTCCTATTATATATGCTGGAATTTCAGTTTAGTAAAAGTTCCAAGGTTTTCGAGATTTGGGGCTGTATGGTATTGTTTGAAAAAGTCATCTGCTTTTGGTTTTTCGCATGCCATTTCTACAAATGATATGAATCGACAATAGCTAAGCACCTTTTTAAAGTAATTGGCACGATATGGGTAGTACATTTTTTTCCACCGCAGGCTATCAAAGTCAGACGTTCGAATTGGTTCGTATGAATGTTCTGCATGAGATATTTTTTCATTAATTTTCCTTAAGGTTGAAATGAATACTTTTCTAAATAAAACAAATAATCGGGGCTATTTTTAAAAAGTCGGGTCAAAAAGTTATCGTTTGTCGAAATGGCATGCAAAAAACCAACAGCAGATGGTTTTTTTTAAATTACATAAAGCCCGAAATCTTGAGAACCGTGGGCCGTTTACTGAACTGAAATTCCAGCATATAGTAGGGCATGATCTGACCTATCGACAGTTGCAGGATTATCCATTAACTACAGGACACCCTATATATATATACACACACACACGCGCATATATAAGGTTTGCTAAAACTACGAAGGGCGTATCTCGCAACGCTTTATATGTTAAAACGGAGTGGAGTAGGTTCTTTCAAATTTTAGAGTTGCTCGCACTCGAAAAGATGTAGCCTATATCGTCTGAGTCGTTTTACTATTCGACGAACTATTTTATGGACTCTCGTTGTCGAGAAGGGCTCTAAAATATACTCTACCCTGCTTCGAATCGATTTTTTCATAAATAACGACCAACAACTGGATGCAAGAGAGCGTTTTGCACGCAGTAGCGAGGGCGAGAGAGGGAGAGAGAGGAAGGAAAGCCGTTGCTCAAGATTCGCCCAGCCTGTACTATATACTATATGAGTTTGTATAATAGGGTGGCACAATTTTGAGCTCTATTTTTTTCCCTTTTTCTCATCTTCCAATTATCTTTGTTAAGGAAAAAAAAGATTTGTCGCGGAAGCTGCGAGTGGTCGAAAAATATTTAGAGGTCGCTCAAGCTTCCCAAAAATTCAAATTTTTATTCAAAAATCGATTTTTTTTCGCCCACTTTTTACCCACGAATTTTACGCTTTATAATTTTTAAATTAACCTCGTGGAAGCTCTAGCCGGCCAATGAATATTTAGTGGTCGCTCAAGGTTTTCGAAACAGAGAATTTCTGCCAAAGAATAAATCTAGCATGCATTATAATTCCTTGTGGCACAAAAACAAAATAAACAGCGAAGTGTTACATTTACTGAATAATTTATTATAATAATTTGTAGCAAACACCAATTAGACCATATGTGCTATTATGTATGATTGTATTATGGCGTCGCTCGTCACAGAGTACAACTATGGTTGATCCGCAGTTTGACTAACGAGACCAACTGTGGGACGCATTACGATGCGCGGAAAACAGCTGCCATTTCAGTTTTACGAATAAAACAACCTACAATTTTGTTTACGGACAAGAGCTTTAAAGATTTTTTTATGAGAACAAAGATTATAATTCTTGGGTGTGAGGTAAAAAAAGAAGTGTGAGGTAAATTTGAAAAATCTGTCTCTAGAGAAAAAAAACATTAATTGTTTTGAAAATTTTACAAAGCGGCCGATTTATGGATGAGAAGAGTGAAAAAATTGTCGAAAGTTGATAATTTCGAAGCTCTTGAGCGACCATTAAATATTCGTTAGCCGGCGAGAGCTTTCGCGAGGTTAATTAAATACTTGACTACTTTGTCCTTGAAATTTAGCGGGAGATGTTAGCGGCTCAAAATGAGCAGCTATAAGAAGAGGAGGGATGCCTCTATGGACCAGGCATTGCCGATTAGCGGTACTTATAAACACATTTGTGTAAACACATTACAAAACTTTCAACGCGTTTTTCTCGAAAACACGTTTTTAAAAATGGCTGACATTCTCCTGACCGCTGTAATTAACGTATCGACCTGAAATTTGGTGAGCATACTGAGAAAAGATGTCTTCACGGAATGACGGATCATTTTTTTGATAGATACATTTTTGCATTTATTATTTATCTTTTTATGCGAAAAAAACGCGGAATTTTGATTTTTTTTAATTGCCGCCATTTTCCGAAATTTGTACTAAACGAAAAACTCATCCGTCATTCCATAACTAAAGGGTCACAGATTGATGATATGCTTTGAATTTGTGTTTCAGATTAAAAAAGAGGCGGCAGTGATGTCCGCCGTTTACCTCCCGCGATTTGAGGACCTGTTTTCGCGGAGCTGCAACGGTCGCCATTTTGGTTTAAAAAAAAATTTTAACGTTCTGTATATCATGAATAAAAGCAAGAAAAAAACCGCACTCAAAAAGCTTTACTCGTTTCCTTTAAAAAAAATAAAATGTGAACACCTGAAATATGGCACTCCAAGGACAAAGTCTCCCTTAAAAAATTATAAAGTGTACAATTCATGGATTAGAAGTGGACGAAAAAAATCGATTTCCAAATGAAAATTTGAAGGTTTGGGAGGCTTGAGCGACCTCTGAATATTTTTCGACCGCTCGCAGCTAACGCGACAATTTTTGTTATTCTTAAAGAAGATCATTGGATGATGAGAAAAAGGAAAAAAATAGAGCTCAAAATTGTGCCACCCTAGTGTACACAGAGTGCATTTCAACTACTAGTGATATATAAGGTGTGTCTGGCTGAGGAAAATGCTTTTTTGAGACTATTGTGCGACAAAAATTGGCTGAAATAATCAGGTTTAAAGTTCGACGCTGATTAAAGCGGTGCACAGTAGTTGTGCTCACGTGCCGACGTGCCAGACGGACCGCGCGCGGGTTCCAATGCACGTTCAGAGAAGTGCATTTCTTTTACACACTTTTTTCGGCATAATTTGATGAGAACGAGTAATTTTTTTTTGTAATTAGGTAATATTTGAATAACCATAGTAAGAGTTCAATTATTTTTATTTATTATTGAATATATTAATGATTTTTAATACTTATGTTTAAATTATGTTAAAATTTGCATTGAATTTTTCTTTAATTTTATTTTATAATTGTTTTTAATTTATGTTAAAAATTCAATTTCATAATTATGGTAATAGTTCAATTTATTATTCATTATTTCTTATTTATGATAATTATTTATATATTATTTATTATGTAATACTTGCCGGAGCCAACCGATTAAGGTTCAAAATGATCTTATGGAATCTCATGGCGAAATTAGTTAGACATTATTTAAATTCGACAATTTAATTTGTAAAATGGTCACAAAAAATTATAAAGAATTGATTAAAAGGATTATATTGAAGTCAGCCAGGCGCCAGGGCCGTAGAGTACTCCATTTGACGTATAAACGCTAACAGAAAATGATGACCGAGTTAGTACGTTTCCCGTTTCGGAACGAGAAAGTTTCAGTTTAAATCTACGTATGGTCACTTTTTTCGCCGAACATGTCGTTTTTTTTACTGGATAATTATCGCAATGCAGATTATTCGTTACAGAGCGTACATTAAAGATCATACGGACAAAGATTCTCAGCACATAAATTGACTTTGTCGGAATTTGGGTAATTAGCGATTCGACAAGAATCTTCGAAAATTCAATCATGTCGCGAACATTGGGACCATAGTTACACAAAAAACCATTACCCTCGGTCGTCCATGCGCACGCACCCACAGTTCCCCTGGTCGCCGGTTAATTTTTTTTACCGGACTTGACAACCGGTATGACACTATGGGTCGGGGAGACTGAACCCAACCCCATCACCGTATCTTAACACATTTTTTTCAAAAGATTTTGTCAGAATATCGCGTGTGAAGCGAGTCACCTTTGTCCGATAGTCTAAGATCTTACGTCGAAGTACGTAGGGAAATCGGGAAACTTCGATTTTGAATAAAGTGGTGCGTGTTAAAAAAAATGGTTTTCCATAATAAAATATCAATTATCAAGAAAGAAATAAAATTCTCTTACGTACTTGGACATAAAATATTCTTATAAGGTTAAACAAATATTTAACTCAATCGGAGGAACATTGGTCATGTACCTACTTAATGTTGCCAGCCGCAGGAGACTGTAAGATAACGGTGACTCGCTTCATCCAGGCCATTTTCTTTTAAAACGATGTGAAAAAATTGAAAAGATACTTAAGGATATGCAGAATAAAGGCCACTAAATGGAATTTCCATTCTATCAACTGGGTGTTCATAGATATAGTTATCGGAATTCACCTTCTTCTCCGGACTCTTGACTAGTACTCTCCCCAAGCACTTAAGGGGTCTTCTCACTTTAGACACTAAACAAAGCTATTTTCATGAATTTTTTTGATTGGTTTATATTATAGATATTGACATAAAAGTTGTCACACTCAATAAATACACTTTCGAAATACATTTAAAAAAAATTTATTTATTTATTTAAGTCACTATTTATAGACGAAAATGGTAGTTAAAAAATGTCCTAAAAAAATTGTAAGTCTGCGCCGTTGATGAAATCTCGGAGATGGATCATCCGAAACAAAAAAATCAAACGGTTTTAGATTCAGTATGTTAATGGCTATAGCTTATATCATACGATTTTTAATATATGCAAAAATAATAAAATGGCGGACATTTATCGAAAAAAACGTGTTTTTCGACTGTTTTTGGCAAAAAATAGTAAATATCAAAATTTACAAAAACCCTTGATATGCGCTGTAGGTATAGTTGTTAAGAATATGTGGTTAAAATTTCATAAGGATCGGTTCCGTAGTTTCGAAGATTTTATCAACAAGCCGTCGAGACACGTTGTTTCGAGAAAAACGCCCTTAAAGTTTATTTGGGTTACATAAATACATTGTTTTTAAATTTGATGTATTTTGAAAGTGCATTTATTAAGTTTAACAAACTTTATATCAATATCTATAATATAAACGTATCAAAAAAGTTCATGAAGCGTCTAAAGTGAGAAGACCCCTTAACATGCAAAGTAAGCGGGAACCGGACATCAAACGCAGGTAATTGGAGATTATCGAAAATCGGGGATGGTTGATCCATTACTTTGCGGTCGCGATTTTTCAAAATCACGTTACACAATATACAGGGTGAGGTAGAACATCAGGGGGTCAAAGTCGGTCAAGGTCATTCAAGGTCACCTATTAAAATGAAATACAAATCTAAATATTTCGATATTTAGATATTTCGATTTGTATCATCGATACTGACCTTGAATGACCTTGAACGACTTTGACCCCCTGATGTTTCTTATGCGGCATGAGATGCTCCACAAAATGGTTGAAAAGATGTACCATTGCATTTAAAAAAGTGGATTTGACATTGACTTCAGCGCCTCCACGGATAAAAAAATAAGGTGGTCCGGTATAACGGCCTTCTTGAACACTGAAACTTTTGTCTAAAATATTTTTGGATATGATCAATAGTTTGAGTGCTATTGCTCTGTAACACTTTATGTGCCTCACCTTGTATGTACATGTATTTTTTAGCGTGCTCCATATCGCCAATCATATTTCGCAAAGAGGGAATCAAACTCGACAGTTGCTGCTACTTTTTAATTTGTTATGTGTACCAATGCGTAGACGTTGCATGTTTCCTTTCTTTTAGCCTTCTCCTCTTTCCCTCCTGCCCTCGCTTTCTCACTCTCTGTCCTTCTCCTTTAGATGTCTCGTGCTAACTATTTTCTGTCGTTTGTATCGACTTTTTGGCGTTTTGAATTTCCGGCAAATTGCAAAGTTTTGCCCCTATGCGGAGATGTCGCGCGATAACATTTTTTTTCATCTACAAATGGAAATATCAAAGATCGAGGAAACGAAACTTTCATGAAAAATGAGACGTGTCCCACCGCGTATCCGTCGGTTTCCAGAGGTTGTCGGAGTTTGTGACGGATTAGTGGTGGGCTTGCAACGTTTTCAGGGATCGTGAGTATAAATTTCGCCGAGTTATAACACACGGATGTTTTCTGGCCGAGGAAATAATTATTAAGAGACTTTGAGTGACTTTTGCAAATATCAAGACCTGCAGAGGGAAAAATCATTCGTAAATCTTTTTCTCTCATCAAGATATGGGCAATTCTCCTGAAATGATAATTTTGGAGGACAACGAACTTTATTAACACAAATATTTAATTTTTTCATTTGAAAATTGCAATTGACTTTAGTTATCATCAATATAAGATAATTCCCTATGGATCGCATTGGTTTTTTAGTTTGAGCGATTTGTCATGATTGAAAGAAATAGTAGGGCCAAAGGAATGATGGCAAACCTTTTCCTATCAAGTTTTTATTGGTTTATTGATGTCTTCTTCTCCTGTTTATTTGAATATTGATCTCGCTCTTTGTGTTCCGAATTCTCTTTTTGTACGGAGTCTTTCTTCTTTCGAAAACGGCATGACAAAAATCTAAGAGAATAATTTTTATGTAACCTCATGCATATGAACTAGGGTGGCACAGATTTGAGCGCTATTTTTTTCCTTTTTCGTAACATCCAATTATCGACTTTAAAGAAGAAAAAAATTGTCGCAAAAGCTGCGAGCGGTCAAAAAATATGTGAAGGTCGCTCAAGCCTCCCAAAAATGCAAATTTTCATTGAATCGATCCTTTTTCTTCGTTCACTTCTCACCCATGAATTTCACGATTTATAATTTTTTAATTAAGCTCGCGAAAGCTGTAGGCGCCCAATGAATATTTAGTGGTCGTTCAAGGGCTTCCAAATTTCTAATTGTGGCTTTTTTCTCTTCTCACTGATAAATTTAACATTTTGTAAAATTTTCAAAACAATTAATCCATTTTCACTTTGGAAACGGATTTTTTAAATTTACCTCATACTTCTAACCCGATAAAACGAGGGACCTATAATTTTGTTTACGGACCAGAGCTTTAAAGACTTATTTTATAAGAACAAAGATTATAATCCTTGGGTTAGTAGGGCGAGGTAAATTTGAAAAATCTGTTTCTTAAGAAAATCGATTGAATACCCGAGCAGAAATTTGTTCAGGGTGAAATCCGGACCGGATCAGGCTGCCACAATAGCAAATCCGGGCCAGGTCCGGCAAATTTAGTCCGGCCCTGATCAGCGATGTAACGCTTTTGCATATTCAGGTCCGGATCAGGCACCTTATCAGGCTCTGATCAGGTGCTTTATCAGGCCCGGATCAAGCAACTTATCTGGCCCGGATCAGGCATCTTATCAGACCCGGGTCAGGCTCCGTATCCGGCTCGTATCAGGCACTTTATCTGGCCCGGATCAGGAACCGTACCAGGCTCGGATTAGGCACTATATCTGGCTCGGATCAAGCAACTGATCTGGCTCGGATCAGGTGCCTCATCCAGCCTGAGACATGCGTGTCATCTGGCTCAATCATTTGATTAATTTTTTGTTTAAAAATAGATTAACATTTATTAAATTATTATCGCAGTTACACGTTATCAAGTTTACTAACGTTATTAATAATATAAAAACATTTCTTTAAAGTTTAAGTTTTTATTTTATTTGACTTGATCGTTTAGTTTTTGTTCCGGTTTTGGCGATGACCGTCCCAATCTTTCGCACTGTTTATGACCGCCGCTAGCCCATCCGAAATTTGTTTCTTCTTGATAGAACCTGCGTGGGGAGTACCATCATACTCTGTCAAGATTGCATCTGAAATATTTTGAATACATAGAAAAATTAGTGAATATACATAGAAAAATCACATCTTTACATTAAGAGGATATATCAGTCGGACCTAGGGAGCGCCACCGCTCCCCCGTGGAGTATATCTATATTTATCATAAGTATAGATATATTCGACTAGGGAAAAGTGAGCGATATAGGCTCCGACTGATATATCCTCTTGAGATAATTAAATAATTAATAATTATTTTTAAATGGTGTACCTCGTAGTGGCGTAACTCAATCTCTTTTTGTCGTTCTCGCATCATTTGTATATATATAGTGTTGTATATATATTATTGAAAAAAAAATGTTCGACGGTACGAAATGCAATTTGCGCAATTATTTCTCGTCATCCGGTCCCTGCACGTATGTATGAGTACATTTATGTACATATACGTATGTTTGTACTGTTGAAGATTTTTTCTTGATACGAAATATATCACACTATATATATAAATGGTGCGAAAGTGACAAAGTGAGGTTAAGCTATGCCGTCTCACTTCGCCCATCAAGTCGTATTTTATATATTATCACTGTTCATGTTTAGATAATCCACAGTATAATCGCAAATATATTTCACCTGAGATTTTGTATGCACTGCACTTTATTGAAGGGCTTGCTTTTCTTCGGGAGAAATTGATGAACCGAACGAGATGTGTCGATGTAGCTACTGCGTGGCTGTTGCGCGTTCTTCTACGTATATAATACGGGACTGGCTGCCCGTATTATATACAAAAGTTCTGATTCCATATAACAATAATACAAAAAAATTAACATAAATATTTATTTATGATAAAAAAGAGCTTTAAACAAATTTTGACGACACGCACTTTCGGTTGATAACCATTGTTTTCATATATTTCGCTTGCCTGCGTGTGCAGCTGTCAAAATATTTCGCGAGGCTTCGCCAACAGAGGTACTGTCTAGGCCTAGAGAGGAGAGGTTACGGAGTCACGAGCTTCATGCGAGATAAGGCTTTTATCCGGCGCAAATCAGGCGTGCCTGACTAGGGTGCCTTATCGATGCCTTTATGCTCCTGATAAGGCTCTATGTTCCTGATAAGGCTCCTATCCGGCGCAAATCAGGCGTGCCTGATCAGGGCGCCTTATTGATCCCGGCTTAGGCCCCTGTCTGGCGCAAATCAGACGTGCCTGATCAGGGCGCCTTATTGATCCCTGCTTAGGCCCCTATCTGGCGCAAATCAGGCGTGCCTGATCAGGGCGCCTTATTGATCCCTGCTTAGGCCCCTGTCTGGCGCAAATCAGGTGTGCCTTATCAGGGCGCCTTATTGATCCCTGATCCGGGCCTGATGGATCCTCAGGCAGCCTGATTAGATTTCTGCTCGGGATGTTTTGAACATTTTACGACGCGTCAAATTGATGGGTGCGAAGAGTAAAAAAAAATTGGCGAAAATTGGAAATTTCGAAGCTCTTGAGCGACCACCAAATATTCGTTGGCCGGGTAGAGCTTTTGCGAGGTTAATTTAAAAATTATAAAGCGTATAATTCATGGGTGAAAAGTGGACGGAAAAAAACGATTTTTTTATGAAAACTTGATTTTTTGGGAGGCTTGAGCGACCTCTGAATATTTGGTGACCGCTCGCAGCTTTCGTGACAATTTTTTTTCATTGAAGAAGATAATTGGGTGGTGAGAAAAAAATGACGGTATCATTTCTTTGGCGCATCTATCATGTCTCTGGATCTCATATGTCGGGAGGAATGACGAGTCAAACGGGTTTTTATGCACAGCGCGGCGTATTACGTTTTTCTAAGCTCAAAACCTGGCGGTGCGTGGGTGTCTAAAAGTTCCCCGTGAACCGGTAAAGAGTGACTTATTTAATTGAAAAATAACACAGTTAAAATTAACCAGAGGAGTGACTCCCTCCTAACATACAAGATCTGTAGGAAAAAAGCGTAAGCTACAAAAATGATTAGTTGATTTACAGCTCTCCAGAGGAATGATTGAAAAAAATTACTACAAAATTTCGTAACTTATTGTCAGTTACCTGTGCTCATTATTTTGATTTATTTTCCCGGGAGGAATCGAATAAATATCCAATGGTTTCAAGGAATATTTTTGTCTGGTGTTTTTGAACGTTTAGTACTTCTTTAGCTAGCTAGTCTATATGAAGTATGGATAGTTACACTCCGGAGCAGGGTTGCAAATAATGCATTACTTTTTGTAATGCATTACCGTTTTCATTACCCATTACTTTACATTTTGTAATGTAAAAAAATTCCATTACTCATTACATTGGATTTTGTAATGTAAAAAATTTCCATTACCCATTACATTGGATTTTGTAATGTAAAAAATTCCATTACCCATTACTTTATATTTTGTAATGGAAAAAATTTCCATTACCCATTACATTGGATTTTGTAATGGAAAAATTTCCATTACCCATTACATTGGATTTTGTAATGGAAAAATTTCCATTACCCATTACTTTACATTTTATAATGTAACAAAATTCCATTACTCATTACATTGGATTTTGTAATGTAAAAAATTCCATTACTCATTACTTTATATTTTGTAATGTAACAAAATTCCATTACCCATTACATTGTAATGGGCAATGGATTTTTTTACATTACAAAATCCAATGTAATGGGTAATGAACATTTGTTACATTACAAAATATAAAGTAATGAGTAATGGAATTTTTACATTACTTTTTCGCGTTGACAGGTAGAGAGAGAGCGAAAGAGGGAGAGGGAGAGAGAGAGAGAGAGAGAGAGAGAGAGAGAGAGAGAGAGAGAGAGAGAGAGAGAGAGAGAGGTGGATGGATGGATGGATGGATGGATGGATGGATGGACGGACGGACGGACGGACGGACGGACGGATGGACGGATGGACGGATGGATGGATGGATGGATGGATGGATGGATGGATGGATGGATGGAAAAACGTGTATCCATCCATCCATCCATCCATCTATTCATCCTTCCATCCACCTATTCATCCTTCCATCCATCTATTCATCTATCCATCCTATCTATCCATTCATCCATCCATCTATACATACATCATCTATCCATCCATTCATTCATTCATCTATCTATCTATTCATTCATCCATCTATCTATCCATCCATCCATCCATCCATTCTTCTACCTATCTATCCATTCATCCATCTATCCATCCATCCAGCCATATATCTATCTATGCATCTATCCATCTATCCATTCATCTATCCATCCATCCATCCATCCTTCTATCTATCCATTCATCTATCCATCCATCTACATATACATACATCATCTATCCATCTATCCATCGCTCTATCGATCCATCCATCCACCTATATGTATACATCATCCGGCTACACGTTTTGTTCGGAGAGGCTTTATATTCAAAGGAAAATGTAAGTTGTACACCTTTCGTCAGCGAATGAGGTGAAACACTTTTTTTCCTCGAAATATCAAGGGCCTCCAAGAAAAACGTGTACCTGCTTTTTGGTTATTTCCAAACCAATATCTGATTATATTAAATGAACATTTTCATCGATGTGTTTGTTATCTACAAATGATTCCGCATCCATCCATCCATCCATCCATCCATCCATCCATCCATCCATCCATCCATCCATCCATCCATCCATCCATCCATCCATCCATCCATCCATCCATCCATCCATCCATCCATCCATCCATCCATCCATCCATCCATCCATCCATCCATCCATCCATCCATCCATCCATCCATCCATCCATCCATCCATCCATCCATCCATCCATCCATCCATCCATCCATCCATCCATCCATCCATCCATCCATCCATCCATCCATCCATCCATCCATCCATCCATCCATCCATCCATCCATCCATCCATCCATCCATCCATCCATCCATCCATCCATCCATCCATCCATCCATCCATCCATCCATCCATCCATCCATCCATCCATCCATCCATCCATCCATCCATCCATCCATCCATCCATCCATCCATCCATCCATCCATCCATCCATCCATCCATCCATCCATCCATCCATCCATCCATCCATCCATCCATCCATCCATCCATCCATCCATCCATCCATCCATCCATCCATCCTTCCATCCATCCATCCATCCATCCATCCATCCATCCATCCATCCATCCATCCATCCATCCATCCATCCATCCATCCATCCATCCATCCATCCATCCATCCATCCATCCATCCATCCATCCATCCATCCATCCATCCATCCATCCATCCATCCATCCATCCATCCCTCCGTCCGTCCGTCCGTCCGTCCGTCCGTCCGTCCGTCCGTCCGTCCGTCCGTCCGTCCGTCCGTCCGTCCATCCATCCATCCATCCATCCATCCATCCATCCATCCATCCATCCATCCATCCAGCCACCCACCCACCCACCTCTCGCTCTCTCTCTCTACCTGTCAACGCGAAAGAGTAATGTAAAAATTCCATTACTCATTACTTTATATTTTGTAATGTAACAAATTTTCATTACCCATTACATTGGATTTTGTAATGTAAAAAAAATCCATTGCCCATTACAATGTAATGGGTAATGGAATTTTTTACATTACAAAATATAAAGTAATGAGTAATGGAAATTTTTACATTACAAAATCCAATGTAATGAGTAATGGAATTTTTTTACATTATAAAATCCAATGTAATGGGTAATGGAAATTTTTTACATTACAAAATATAAAGTAATGGGTAATGGAATTTTTTACATTACAAAATCCAATGTAATGGGTAATGGAATTTTTTTACATTACTTAATGAAATGTAATGGGTAATGAAATATTTTTCCATTACTTTTTAAAGAAGTAATGAATAATGCATTACTTTTTCATTACAAATTTCGCAACCCTGCTCCGGAGCAATGATTTTCAAGCTCAAAATACAGAGAAAAAGGTTAACGACTATTCATCTGCCAAACTTGTTTTGTAGGAAAATTTCCGATTAAGGGGTAAAAACTTTTGCATTAAGGGGTCTTCTCACTTTAGACGCTAAAATTGATCTGAAAGTTGTTACACTTTCGAAATATATTTTGTTTTAATTATTCATTAAAGTCACTATTTATAGACGAAAATGGTAGTTAAAAAATGTCCTAAAAAATTGTAGGTGTGCGCTGTTGATGAAATCTCGGAGATGGATCATCCGAAACAAACAATCAAACGGTTTTAGATTGAGTATGTTAATGGCTATAGCGCATATCATACGATTTTCTATATGTGCAATAATAATAAGATGGCGAACATTTTTCAAAAAAACAAACAAAACGTGTTTTTTTCACCATTTTTGGCAAAAAAGTAAATATCAAAACTTAAAAAAATTCTTGATATGGTATAGCTATAGTTGTAAAGAATATGTGGTTAAAATTTCACACGGATCGGTTCAGTCGTTTCGAAGATTTTATCAACAAGCCGTCAAAAAACGGTATTTCGAGAAAAACGCGTTTAACGTTTGTTTGGGTTACATTAATACATTTAAAAAAATGTCTTATGCATTTCGAAAGTGACTTTATTAAGTGTAACTACTTTTATATCAATATCTATAATATAAACCTATCAAAAAATGCATGAAAATAGCCTTTTTTAGCGTCTAAAGTGAGAAGACCCCTTAAATGTCTCGTTTAACTCCCCGTCGTCATACATTCTACCCGTAACACGGTGATCACACGGGGTCAGGGTGACCCCAGTCGTTTTTGAACGATTGTCACGTCGCATGTATTGTCCTGAATGGCTCAAAAAAAATTCAGCGTCATAGTTTGAACCTTTGAAAATGTGGAATGCACGGTAATTTTTTTTTTGAATTTTTTATCATGGCGGAGAAAATTCCTGAAGGAAAAAACGCAATATTTTACTAAAAAAAATCGTAATGCCTACAATTTTTTTTTTTTTTACAAAAAATGGTAAGCTTATACTCTTGAAATATGTCTCTGTAAGGAAAAAAAATAGCAGGTTAGTGGGCGTTCCAAAAAGGTATTTGTTTGGACATCTGATCAGGGCACTCAGGGAGCTTCATTTTGGAGTAAAAAATGCGATAATTACCAAAAATACTCGGTTTTCTTCGAAGAAATCTCAATAAAAAAATGCCTCTCGAGTACACAAAAAAAAAACATTTGTGAAAAAAAACCATGTTGTAAAAAAATGTAATGCTCGTCACTTTTGTAAAAAAAACATTGTAAAAAAATGCATTGCTCGACACTTTTCTGAGTGTGTCGACGTACTTGACTCGATGGTACAGAAATCTGGTCTTCCCCAAGAATGCCCATGATACCTTTTTTCAGGTCTTGTCGGAGCTGTTCCGCTTCCAACCGCCTTCTGACATGAGCGTTTATGAGGTGATCTGTGACTTCCTTCGTGCATTGCTTCGCTGTGAAGGCTTTCGATGCCTCGTTGTTATTGACGCAACGACAGTTGTATAAAATTCTGGCGTTGACAATCGCTTGATCGAGAATGCCGAAGAAAAAGCGCATCGACCATCGTCCACTTGCCCTGGCAGTAGTTAGTATAATTGTGACAAAGTAGACCGAAACAGTCGAGTAGCGCGGCACAAAAGAGACGATTTTGTAAATTGTATGTTATCTACATTTTCCAGCAATAAAATATACGAGATTATACTATATTACATTAATTATGACGAAGTTATTATTATGCCGAGATATACACAACAACAAAATGTAACTTCGAAAATTTGTTTTTCAGTTTGGAGTTATTCATTTTTTTTAGTAAAAATATTTTTTTTAATTAATAAACTATCACAATCATACTTACACTGTATAAATGTATTCCACACAGATTTTTTTTTAATTCACCCTTTTATTTAAAAAAATCACTTTATGTTCATATCGGGGTCAGGCTGACCCCAAATCGCGCGCACGTCTCACTATTTCCGATTTTACCAAGGTCCTGCCGACTGAATCCTCCGACCTCCAACTTTAAATTACAGATGGAACCATAAAGTACCACTAGAAGGCGGGCCGGTACCCTACGTCACCAAGAACTTGCAGAAATTTGAACTCAAAGTGGCGCGTGGGGTCATCTGGACCCCGCGTGACCCCGGAGGATTAATTGCCGATGGTCAAAGAATGGTTATTGCTTCGAGCGGAAATTTCGATGTTCAAATTGGTTTTGCAGCTAGACATCGCAAAGACGGACGCTGCAGACTTGTAACAATCTGAAGACGCGTTCATTATGTCGCGCAATTGCATGGAGTATGTACATGTGTATATACCCCATGTATGTACACACGCCTTTGCGTGTATTTATACGCACTCAGGCTCGCGAAAAGACGGAGACCCTTAGCGAGCGGCAGTTGCAAAGGTGGACTTGGATGCAGGATGGTGCTGTTGTACTAAACTAGAATCTCTCTCGAACGTGCGGAATTTTATGGCCTGTTTTACGCGCGATCATTAACGCCTGCAGGAAAAGGCGGGAGCTTCTATAATGTTCATCCAACGAGGAGGAAAGAAAAAGAGGAAACGGCAGAAATAAGGGAATAGGGTTGCACACAGCTGGTGGCTTCGTCGAAAACCATGTGGATCTTCGTCTCTCTGTCGTTGTATTGCTGAAGAGAAAGAGAGAGGAAAAGAGAGATTCAAGGGCGAGAGAGAGTGACAAAACTCCTTCCGTCACTCTCTTTCTCGCCTACTGACACGTTGTCCAACCCTCCAGAAACGGGCGATCGTTAACCCGTTTTTACGAGGTGTGTATATGTGTCTTAGACCCTTCTCGTCTGCACGGCGCTTTGACTCTTCGTACAAAAGCGAGTAATAATGAAAATTCCACCTTAATGAAACATCTCTTAAACGGTCATCCGCCGGTAACGGTCAGAGGTCTCGTGTGTAGTCATACGTGTCACAAAAGTGCAATTTAAGGGTGATGTTCTTTGTAGGCTTTGAAATATCCGAGAAAAACTCGATTCAAGATACATTATCTAGTTGTATACAGCACAATTAGGATGTTTGAGAGACCTTGGGGGGAGGGGGTGTACGGAAATTACGTAACGCAATTGGAGGGGTCCGGCCAGGCGTTACGGTCTACGTACGTAGGAGTGGGGGCAAGGTTTGCGTTACGTCACGATTTTAGAACTGTCTGAAATAGAAAAACTTCTGCATGCTCAAGTTTTGAACTTCAACTTCAACTTGCACAGTTACTTTCCCCCCTTTCCCAATTTCTCCAAGCAAAGTTTGATGAAAAAAAAAAATATTTTTTATAATTTTTGAAAGCCACATATATTCAAAAAAATGTTGGCAAAATGTTTAGTCACAACTCCGAAAATTGACGGAGTTACAGTCACATTATTGAGAACAGGTAGCGCGACCGGTTAGTGCCCTCAGTCCCTACAGGTGTGGCATCGGTCACAATAGATGGAGTGCAGGCTCTTATTATTTTGTGAAATATAATGACGATGAAGAACCGTCATATCACCCGTGACTAGATACTGTAATGTGAGCATCAATATTCTAGAAAAAAACTTAATTTTATATCAATAAAAACGGAACGAAAACTACGAACGCGTTTTTTCTCGAAATTACTTTTTTCGACCTTGACCGAGCAAATACTTGAAAACTTATCAACCGATTTTAAATTTTTTGTTTACATTTTTGTAATCGCAGTGACTAAGGTTATACGTAGCTGATTTTTTAAATTTTGATAAATTACTATTTTTAAAGATTGCTTGAATACAAAAAAGGGCCTTGAAAATAGAGAAAAATGTAAAAACCGTCGGCATTTTGTGAAAAAAACCAAAAGTAAAAAAAACCGCTATGCATAACGATATCTACATTTGTATAGATATCGATAAGTTTTTGACTTTATATTTACAGATAACCTTTCATAAAGATATCGATGGGACAATGAAGAGAATTTTTGTTTCGTCGTCAAATCGAAGGATATATCTCGGTTAATCTTAAATATTATTTCACAAAAATTCGTATAAAACTAGATGAATATATATTTAATAAAATGAGTATAAACCCGATCCTTTCATAATGAGTTAAGACTATGAAAAAAATTGCAATTACTGAGAGCCAAACACCCGTTACGTAACGGAATAGAGGGCGGCGGGGTTCAGCCAGGCTTTACGATCCTGGTACGTGGGGAGGGGGTAAACACTTAGGGAATTTGGCGTTACGTAATTTGTGTACGCCCTCTTGGGAGTTTCGTGGTATCCGTAGGATAATTCGAGGATTGTTTCCATATCGAGTCAGTATGGACGGTTCGTTTCGTCGTCGAGAAATCGCGATGATTGTAGTGATGTTTGCAGGATAAACTAAACGTCTAAAATAATCTGGATAAATATCGGCAGTATTAGGTGCGCGTTATGTTTGCGGCTGTACGGAACCCCTATGTCAAGTACCTCGGCCAGTGGTGGACATTGGCGTAGCAAGGAGGGGTACGGGTGCCCCCCCCCCCGCCCCGCGAAAAACCCGGTGCCGTCCTCGAAAAAAATCGACCCAAAGTAAACAAATTCAAACAATCAATTGGATTTATTTGTTTCACCCGAGTGAGAATGAAAAAAATAATTTAATAAACCTTGAAATATTTTCTTCGTCGTAATTTCGTAACTTGTATAAAAAGTAGCTATTTCATTACGTAAATTAAGGGGATCATGCCATGTGACAGCTGTTTGTTCGCTCTTTTCGGGATTTTTTTTAATGGACCATTAAAACACACTATCTTTGAATTTTTACCACACATTTATTATAATTTTCACCGTCCCTCAGAATTTTATTAAACAAAAATAACGAGTTCAATCGACTTTTACATCGTTCGGAAGACACTCATGTGTAATAAGAAGTTGGTTGACGGCTGCCATGATTCTGCAAGTTTTGTTCATCTGAAATCATAAATAAATAAACGGCATTTTAATTTGTAGATCTGAGGACATCGCCGGAACTAGAATGAAGTAAAAATGTCGAAACTTGAAATTTTTGCATGGTTTCAAAAGTTAATTTCCAAGTTTCGTCATTTTTTCGACATTTTCAGCTTAAAAAAGTATGGCATATATCAGAAATATTCTACTTCGAGTAAGAACTATAGATCTGACTATACCATAGAAATTTGAACGAAATTCGTTCAATAGCTTATGAGATATCATGGAAGCCAATTTCAAAAATACAGTTTCAAGAAAAAGGCGTCTCAAAGTTCAAGTACGATTCACCCAAAGAAAATGTTGGGTCACCATTTTTTCATTTCTGTTGAATTTTTGGAACTTGTGATTTTTCTTTTCGATTTTTTGTACCAGTCACATGGAATGACCGCCTTAAGGAGGTTGGAGCGTTAGCCACAATCCAAGGTTAAATTGAATAAAAAATACATGTTATTGTTTAGCCTATACTGAGTCTTTACGAATTTTTTGAACTTTTTCCACCACCAAACACCAGAGATAAAAAATAGTTTAATGTATGTCATTTTAGATGGGCAAGACTTTCACACTAAAGGTTATGTAATTTTTTTTGTTATTTAGCACCAAGATAAACCATTTCTAACAACGGATTAACGCAAGCTGAACCTTTGTAAACATTTAGAAAAAAAAATCCTCATCTTGCCCATCGTAAACCATGGGCCAATAAGCTCGTGACGTAGATATAAACAGGCATAATTATAAATTACTCAAAATTTCATTGTGAATTGTATAAAACATTCGTTGTCGTAGTTTTTTTCATAATAATCCTCGATAATGTTATACTTTTTCAAGTTGGTAGTACCACAAAAGTTTTTCTACTTTACGTAATAAAAATATTAAAAGGCATAATTTTGCCCTTCAGTGATATATTGAAAAAAGGCATATACAAAATGAATCTGTACCTAGTATGCATATTTTTGAGGTACATTGAAAAAAAATGAATAAACCGTCATTTGACTCAACTGAAGTGCTCCAACCTCGTTAAATAGACATTCAAATTTCACAATAAAATTAACTGTGGGTCAAAGAAATACATTAGATTTACCGGGCAAAACACAACTAGAAAAATACTGGAAGATCAACATTTTCTACCAAATAATAGATAATATCATTGTAGAACGCAATGTAGAACGCCAATTTGAAAATCTACCGTTACATTATGTAGTTGACGCATTTTTGAAATTGAATATGACGAACGAAGAGGATTTCATCAATAATTATTTTAAAATCTTAATGATCGATAACGCGTATGTAGTTGACGCATTTTTGAAATTGAATATGACGAACGAATAGGATTTCATCAACAATTATTCAAAAATCTCAACGATCGATACGCCAGCCTTAGAAACTGGAACGATGGTAATGAAAAACATACTTTCATTAAAAAATGATGAAACACATGCTCGAAATTCAAGAAAGCATATTAAATAGGAGTACTGCCCTAACATATATAAACTTTTTCAAGCAGCAATAATACTCCCAGTGAGTCTCGTCGGCTGTGAGAAAAGTTTTTCTGCCATGGACGGATATAAACGTGGTTTAGAAGCAAAATTTTGTAGGAACGGTACTCTCATATGTCACTGCCAAACACGGATAATGACATCGTTTAACCAAAAATCCAACAAAAAAAGTGTTGGGCCGATTTGCAAAAAAGTATATAAGTATATAAGGACTTATCCAATGGCGTATCTACTGAAAGTGAAGCTTAAAGACAGATAACTGGATTAAATAATGATGAAAAATTTATTCATTATTTTTTAAGGTATTGGAAGAGTTTGCTAATAATATTAACATGAACGTGTGATCGAAGCTTCATATTTTATCTGTGTTACGTGATTATCAAATATTGTGTAAATTTTATTTAAAAAACAAGATGATAGTGAACGAATCGCCTTTTTTCAGACAGCCCCCCCCCCCCAGAAAAAGTACTTGGATGGGTGATAGCGTAATGGGGTCGTATGACGATACGCTTTCGACGACGACGTACTCCAATCCCTTGAAAGAGCCAAAAGTGCGAAGTGATCATTGTGTGGCTCATCATCAAAGTTATTGCCATTACAAAGCTAATATCCTCCGAAAGCCAATTTTCGATCCATTTGTGAACTGTGCGATTTCACATGCCTCCAAAAGTAATTCTGTAGCTCATTGTTTCACGAACAATTCTTCTCGGAAGCAGCTTTTCATCTTTAATTCATCGAACGTCAATCTTATCAGCAGCGAAGCGAAGTTGTAGGCGTGCTTCGTTGCATTATTTCCGCAAGCTCCGTACAAGGGGCAAATTCATTTGAGACTTTTGCAACGGAAAATAATTCATACTTGGCGTCTTTCACGTGGGATAGTACGGTAAAATAGCCATGTACAAAGCCCCACGTAGACACGGGATAAAACATCCGTATGCTGGTAGTGGTGGTAGAGGACCTTAATTCTTCGACGACGACTTTAATGACTTTGAGAGGATAAAAACGTAAGGCACGCGGTGGATATGCTGTATCGTAAGACGACGAAGTACTGGGCGCCGTATATACGACGATGCCGGGACGATTTTATACTGCGCTTTCGTAGACCACCGTTCTCTCGGCATCTATAATTCATGTAATCAATTGGCGAACCGGACGATAACTTGAGCTCCGGCGATGCCGTTTTACGAGCTTTTTCTCCATTTCACCTTTACTTGCTTTCCCGCTTTTCCTCTCTTCCTGTCTTTTCGGCCGACCCTTCGGCCATTTCTCTCTCTCTCTCTCTCTCTCTCTCTCTCCCCCCTTCCCCCACCCCACCTCTCGTTATGCAAAAAGACATTGCACTGCCCTGCTGTCTGTACGCGATTCAGCTGTTAATCCTGACGACTCCAAAAGACTCAGCCCACTTAACCCTTTCCATATGCAGACAAAAAGACAGCAGCTTACACATACATCTTATACATACATACTTTTGTACATATTGGGTCTATACAACTAAGATGCTGTGGAACGTCGCGGCCACGAATCAATTAAACTTGTCAATCAATCTTTTTTTTCAACCAAAGTGGCAATAGCCCTTTTCTCTTAGAAAGACCCAAAAGGGCCGGGATTTATCTGAAATTTACGTTTGTTTTTTTTTTTTTTTTGGAAGGTTCTACGCGATCCTCTTTCTCTCGCTCATACTCACATGCTATAGATTAGCATCGCGGCGGTGAAGATGGTAGAACTGAAGCACTTACATCCGACAGCCGTCATCTACACGTGGCCCGAAGGTTCGTCGTTCGTGACACTAGTGTCATTTTGACTTCCTCGGGGATTCTGAAAATGCTACTCATTTTATGGTGATTTTTAATTTTTTGTTGTAGATAGGTACAAATCAAAAAGAAGCAATAGTGTTCACATCAACTGTATATTTTATCGAATACGTAATGGCGAAGAAAATATCCACGTAAGGTGGAAGAAGAGTTTCAGTGTATTCAGACAAGTTATCGTTGAAATTGACATTTTATTCCAAAAATTTTGATTAATTTGATATTTCATTTGTAAAATTTCGATTGACTTGGCATTCTATTCGAATTGTTTCGATTGGGTCGACATTTTATACAGAAAATTTCGATAATATTCACATCTTATTCACGAAGTTTCGTCGAATTCACATTTCATCAGGAACATTTTCATAAACTAACATTTCAATCGTAAAATTTCTACGAGCCTGGCATGTTGAATACTAAAACCAAAATGTGTATCAACAATTAAATATAAAGAAAAGAAAATATTATGTACCGCGTTTGAAATTTGTATTACTTTTCGTCCCCGTACATCTTATTACCAGCAAATCCTAATCCTGTCAATGATCGGTCTTTAAAACAGAAGAAAACAAAAAACAATAATCCGTTATCCGGAAATATTCTATCAAGCGTCAATTCGCGGATGACACGTCCCACTCTGCCAATATCTTTCAAGACGACATTTCAATCGTATCGAAATGTTGCATCGCGAATCGAACAGGCGCCGCGCATTCGTTATTGGGTGGAGATAAGGCACATAATTGTAAATGCGAGGCGTTCTGTGCAAGCTTCCGCCGAGAAATAAAGCTCGGGATTTTGCAGGCGTCTATACGACCATTGTATTTCGATGGACATGCTTCGCCTCGAATAAATAAGACGGCGAGGAATCCTTACCCACATGGGACGGAGCTTTGCGCAGTGAGGGAATATCGAAGTGTACACACGCTCACGTACACGTGTCCACGTGTATATATCCATGTGTGTGTTACACGTATAAACAAAGCATGTAACAGTAGTGAGAAAATGGAGAAAGATGTTAGGGTGAAGTGCAGCGGGCATTGCCAGAGTGTGAGAGAAAATGGAAATGTAAATCGAGGTTTGTGTACGTTGGTGTCTATTGGAAAGGAATCGTGGGAATGCAAATTGACGGCAGGCACTCGAAGCAAAAGGTGTACGGAGTGTATACGAGTCGATGCTTCAGGACCTTGGGGAGTACAGCCCGTGTATATCCTTGTGTAAATATATAAATAGGGGAAGGACATTTTGAACCCTTTATATCTGGGTAACGTTGACTATCAGCTGTTTCAAGGATGGTCCTTAACTTTTTGTTTAAATGGTTCGTTGATTCTAGGCACAGAACGGTTCTTGACGCAACATTTGTATGAGTGTGTTTATATTAATCTGAGGTGATTTTGAAGACATTGGGATGCATATTATGTTGAGTATAGGAACACCTGGCCACTACGAGGGTGCTTTTAAGAAACCAATTTCTTCGAGATCACGTTTCTTCCAGTATATATAAATATGTATGTATAAGGGATGTTGTTAGGTATACAGGTAGGCGCAATCGGGGACTGGTGCATTGCAGTAGCCAGCTAAACGGATAATCGATATACACAGAAGGCGTCAACTGCGACTTCCGTCCGCGAATTTACAACAACGTCTTTTCGCTTTTTGTATGTATATATAGATGTAGCCAGAATCGAGAAGGATACAGAGGTACGTACGGAGTCGCGCTGGTCGCCAACGATGATGCGACAACGAGCTGTAACACGGCACGAACGCGTTTCGTCTAATTGACCTATTTCGTCGAGATATTTCTATATCGCTGTTGGACCCCGAAGAGCCTGGGAGGCTTGGGTATACAGTGCGAACACGGAAGGAACTTCCACTCGGTCACGTTCGCCTGTACTCCCTTCGTCCACCCAATAGATTAACGATAATGACGAGAGGTATCTACTTATATGAAGAGGTTTGTAATATTTTCTAGTCGTTACTCGATCATAAGCTTGCACAGCAGCGAGACGAAGTTTTTATCAAGCGGTAATTGAGTTTTATGATGATTTTCGAAAATGTGGCACCATATCCGAGGGTAAGGATGACGTGGGAATAATTCTGTGTCTATGTGGTGTAGAAGGTTCGAGTGATCATTTTTTTTCGGGACGAGGCACAGATCAGCTTGATTTTCGTAGCCGGGCAGATGTTGTCGTAGGTATCTAATCAGATATCTACACTTGACCCTACTTTCTGATGGGGCTCCAATAGGTCATCGCATTTGATTCCGATACTAAAACGTCACGCTCGTACATTGGATTTTTTATCGGGATTCCCCATTGTAATCCAATGTACTAATCCAACTTGAATTCTAAATTATTTTTCTACATTTTTTGAAGAATTTTCTTAACGAAATATATAGATATACAAAATGAGTGAGTCTTGAAAATAGATGAACGTTATCTTAAAAAAAATAAAAATCGCTTGAAACAGTATATATTAAAAATCAATTTGAATGATATCTCCGAAAGGGAGCAGTACGTTTTAGCTCGGTCTTTTTGGCACGAGACATTTGGGCGCGGGGACGTTTTGGCGCTGCTGGCCTGGCGCGAGGACGTTTTGGCGCTGCTGGTCTGGCGCGAGGACGTTTTGGCGTTGCTGGTCTGGCGCGAGGACGTTTAAGCGCGAGGACGTTTTTGGTGCGGGGAAGTTTTGGCGCGGGGACGTTTTGGCGCGGAGACGTTTTGGCGCGCGGCAGTTTGGCGTGGAGACGTTTCGGCGCGGGGACGTTTTGGCGTAGGGAAGTTTTGGCTCTGCTGTTCGGATGCGAGGACGTTTGGGCGTGAGGACGATTTGGCGCGGGGACGATTTGGCGCGGAGACGTTTTGGCGCGGGGACGTTTTGGCGCAGGGACGTTTTGATGTCAGGGTGTTCCGGCACCAGCGCAAGTTGGTTCATCACCACAAATCGTGTGTCGATGATAAACCGTATGTTATAGGCCTAAGTCTTGAGCTGTTTGAGGAAAACATCTGAAAAAAGGATGAATACTCCTTTGAATCAATACAAAATGTATATAAATTTCAGCCAAATAAAAAAAAATAATCAAAACAATAATTTTTTCTTTGGATTTGGTGTTTTTTTTTTATTTGGGCTTGTTGTTGTTTTTTGTTTGGGCTTGGGTTTGTTTGGTTTTCAATTTATAAATTTATATTACGTTGCTTCCCTGCATAAGCACAAATCGTGTGTGCATGTGTGTGGATTGTGTGTTGTTATGGTTTATTTGACTTTATTCGAATTTGCTTGTGCGCCAAAACATTCCTGCAAAAACATCCCCACACCAAAACTTCCCCGCGCCAAAACGTCCTCGCGACAAAACATCCCCGCGCCTAAACGTCCTCGCGCCAAAACGGCCGCGCCAAAACGGCGGCGCCAAAACATAACGTACCCTCTCCGAAAGTCCACTGTAATTATCGTTTTTCTTTAATTTTACCGCACTTTGATATAATATCACCACACACGTACACGATCACGGAACGTGTAGCTTGTGTTTCAACACGCCGAATTTTTTTTCGTGACTTTACACCCCGAGCAGAAATTTGTTCAGGGTGAAATCCGGACCGGATCAGGCTGCCACAATAGCGAATCCGGGCCGGGTCAGGCAAATTTAGTCCGGCCCTGATCAGGGATTTAACGCTTTTGCAAACTCAGGTCCGGATCAGAAACCTTATCAGGTTCTGATCAGGCGCTTTATCAGGCCCGTATCAAGCAACTTATCTGGCCCGGATCAGGCATCTTATCAGGCCGGGATCAGGCACCGTATCTGACTCGGATCAGGCATCTTATCAGGCCCGGGTCACGCTCCGTATCCCGCTCGGATCAGGCACTTTATCTGGCCCGGATCAAACAACTTATCTGGCCCGGATCAGGCACCTCACCAGGATCGGATTAGGCACTATATCTAGCTCGGATCAAGCAACTTATCTGGCCCGGATCAGGTGCCTCATCCAGCCTGAGACATGCGTGTCATCTGGCTCAATCATATGATTAATTTTTTGTTTAAAAATAGCTCAACATTTATTAAATTATTATCGCAGTTACACGTTATCGAATTTACTAACCTTATTAAAAATATGAAAACATTTTTTTAAAGATTAAGTTATTATTTTACTTGACTTGATCGTTTAGTTTTTGTTCCAGTTTTGGCTATGACCGTCCCAATCTTCCGCACTGTTTATGACCGCCGCTAGCCCATCCGAAATTTGTTTCTCTTTGATAAAACCTGCATGGGTAGTACCATCATACTCTGTCAAGATTGCATCTGAAATATTTTGAATACATAGAAAAATCACATCTTTACATTAAAAGCACATATCAGTCGGATCTAGGGAGCGCCACCGCTCCCCCGTCGAGTATATTTATATTTATCATAAGTATAGTATATATGCGACCAGGGAAAAGTGAGCGATATAGGCTCCGACTGATTTATCCTCTTAAGATAATTAAATAATTAAATAATCATTTTTAAATGGTGTACCTCGTATTGGCGTAGTTCAATCTCTTTTTGTCGTTCTCGCATCATTTGTATATATATAGTGTTGTATATATATTATTGAGAAAAAAATGTTCGACGGTACACAATGCAATTTGCGCAATTATTTCTCGTCATCTGATCCCATGCAAACGTATGTATGAGTACATTTATGTACATATACGTATGTTTGTACCGTTGAACATTTTTTCTTGATACGAAATATATTACACTATATATACAAATGGTGCGAGAGTGACAAAGTGAGGTTAAGCTACACCGCATTGTCTTCGCCCATCAACTCGTATTTCATATATTATCACTATTCATGTATAGCTAATCCACAGTATAATTGCAAAAATACTTTACCTAAGATTTTGTATGCACTGCACTTTATTGAAGGGCTTGCCTTTCTTCGGGAAAAATTGATGAAACGAACGAGATGTGTCGATATAGCTACGGCGTGGCTGTTGTGCTTTCTTCTAGATATATAATACGGGACTGGTTGCCGATATCAATGTGTTGGCCAATCACATAGGACTCCCACCAAAGTGAAAAAGTATAGTCGTGTACATGCATACTAGTAGCGACATCTAAAGGCCAGAACGCGTATTTTTCGGGTGTAGGGGAAAAGGGGGAGCCCTGTCCAATGGGTGGTGGCGGCCGTTGCTTGCTTAGCAAGCATACTCAAAACTAAATATACATACTAACACATGAGGAGTGGATACCTCTCAGACTCGCCGTTAACACGTTTCACGTTTTCTCGAAGCTATGCGGTATAAATATAACCTGAAAATAGTTTTCATTCCATATAACAACAATACAAAAACATTAACATGAATATTTATTTGTGTTAAAAAAGATTTTTGATGACACGCATTTTCGGTTGATAACCATTGTTTTCAAATATTTCGCGTGTCTGCATGTGCAGCCGTCAAAATATTTCGTGAGGCTTCGCCGACAGAGACGCTGTCTAGTCCTAGAGAGGAGAGGATACGGAGTGACGTGCTTCAAGCGAGATAAGGCTTCTATCCGGCGCAAATCAGGCGTGCCTGACTACGGTGCCTTATCGATGCCTGATAAGGCTCCTATCCGGCGCAAATCATTCGTGCCTGATCAGGGCGCCTTATTGATGCCTGATAAGGCTCTTATCTGGCGCAAATCAGGCGTGGCTGATCAGGGCGCCTTATTAATGCCTGATAAGACTCCGATCCGGCGCAAATCAGGCGTGCCTGATCAGGACGCTTTATTGCCTGCTTTATTGCCTGCCGCTGTCTGGTGCAAATCAGGCGTGCCTGATCAGGGCGCCTTATTAATCCTTGTTCAGGCCCCTGTCTGGCGCAAATCAGGCGTGCCTGATCAGGGCGCCTTATTGATCCCTGCTAAGGCCCCTGTCTGGCTCAAATCAGGCGTGCCTGATCAGGGCGCCTTATTGATCCCTGTTACGGCCCCTGTCTGTCTCAAATCAGGCGTGCCTGATCAGGGCGCCTTATTGATCCCTGCTCAGGCCCCTGTCTGGCTCAAATCAGGCGTGCCTGATCAGGGCGCCTTATTGATCCCTGATCCGGCCCTGATGGATCCTCAGGCAGCCTGATTAGATTTCTGCTCGGGACATATTTTCGATTCGAATGTGGGGAGAATTGTAAAATGGCGTTCATCGGCGAATACTGCCGGATCCAATTGGATCCCAATAACAATTCCCTACGTACGGTGTCACTAACAGATCCCTCTAGGGATGTGAGTGCATCTTGGGACTTCCCAACAAATTTGTGCTCGGGATCGCGAAAGGATGTATTTTTTGGGAGATTCAACAAATTCCGGTTCAAAATTTGAAAAAAAGTTCTCAAACGATGTCAATCTGGAAATAGCGCGGAATTCACTTGGATTCCAAAGTAGACTCTCTAGGTGCGGCGGCCCTGCTAAATCCCTATACAAATATGGTAGGATCTGGGGACTCCCCACAAATTTCTGTATGGCCAGTTCTCTCGTATAACATTTCAGGACCGTCGAGAGGCATGAAAAGTGCACGATATTCGGGATATTTAGAAAATCTAAAATAAATACTTTTGGGAATGGGTTTCAACGTACTTGATTCTTCTATCAACGGAGAGTAGATCCCAAATTTCTTTATTTTAAAAATCCAAACTGGTGGCCTCAGCTTCCGTCCAATAAAGCCATGCACGGCGTATTTTGATCAGCGCGGGGTGCTTCACGGCCTTGCTAGTTTATCTGAGACAAAAACGGGTTGAACATTTTTTGAAATACACCAAATTCGGGGGGGGGGGGCATTATCGTTTTTTGTTTTCTGAAAAACCCCTGGACAGTAAAATGGCAGCCGTTTTAAAAAACTCAATTTTTAGCCATAAAAACGTAAAAAAAAGTTCGGATTCATTTTTTGACAAAAATCGCTCCTTGATGGCCTCAATTGGGGATCCAACAAATTAAAGTTCCTCTCAGTTGGGCTGATTCATGTGAATCGGATCATCCGTTGAAGCTGTAGAGCGCTCCGCGCAATGGAAAATGCCGTTTTCAGAAAAACGCGCCGAGCACCTCAGCTACACGTTTTCCAGTCGGCGGACGGTTCCGCTCAACAGGCTGTAAACTCTGAAATCCTTTAGTTATGAAAATATCCTTTTACTCACGTGCACTAAGCGCTATTTGCATGCAAATTATGTAAAAAAAATCAAATTTTTCATCGTCATGCACGGCAACTTATCCTTGGTTCTTCGAGCCATCGATGTTTTCTCATTTTGTTAAAGTTATCAGCAATTATCAATATGGTATTTTTATCACGACGTTTGACAAAATTCCGAGTCATTCTGGTTTGCCGTTTTGAGAAAAGTTTCGACAAGTTTTTGTGGATTTCTTCTCTACTGGCGGAATCGTGTGCCATTTCGGCTGAAAACTTGGATGACAGTTTTTTTGTCACAATTTGGGGCTTTTAATTTTGAAAAAATAATTCTGGTACCAAATTTCTAATAAAAAAGATCAATGATGTGTCAACCAATTCACGATGTTGTCCACTACGAAAAAGCGAATTTCCTCATAGCACAAAACAAGGTGTAATAAAACGCATGAATAAATTGTCATCTCGATAATTGGGATCAACGTTGTACACAGCGCCAAGAGCGGCAGGCGCAATTTCATTTTGTTCACGAAAAACGGGGGATCAATACCTCCATCAAGGTCATGATATCATAGGTCGTTGGATTCGTCTGAATATCAGCTACGTCTTAATAAAAAAAAAATATGTTTCCATTTGAAAAACCATTGATGACCTTGAGGACGCAAGAACTATTGACAAAGGTGAATTTTTCACCACTGTGTTAGCCCTTCGAAATCAATCAAATTACCCCCTGATATTTTTTTCGTCACTCTGAAGGCAACGGTGATATTTAGGGGTGCCACGTTAAATGGTCCACCCTATATATTCCAAAGGAATATGTAGGCGAGGGTCCTATGTTATAAGGCAAGGCGGAAACAAATGACATATCTTTTGAACCAGCCATTACTAAGCAGCCTTCAATATTTACACAATTTTCCTTTCAACACACCTTCATAAAAACGTATATATATACACACACACACACACACACACAATTGTAATCAAATTGATTTGCGAATTTGGCTAACGCTTTCCAGGGCCACAAGCAAGTACGAAATTCATCCCTCTTCTTCTTGAAAAAATACTTTACATCAAATCCGCTCATACAGATTACTCAAAGAAAATATAAGCTAAAAACTGAAGGTATCCAGTTGGATTTCGATATTTGATGAATTATTTTTTAAAAATATTTTGGGCAATTTAAAAACGAAAGTATTCTTTATAAAATTTTGCTTAAGTTCATAGTTTTTGAGTAATAAGTTTTTGAAAATGTCTGAGAGTTTTCCAGTTTTAAAGTTGATTTATGCAGAGAAATACTAATTAAAAAATGACACATCGAATCATCAATTCCTGGCCCATACAATAGGGCTTCTGCCGATGTGGAAGCTTCCAAAATATCAATTTGTTGTTGTCTTGGGGCCCCAACGCCCCTTCACTAATTGTGGGATATCCCGGAAACGATTAATCGGATTAACTTGATACTTTCAGGGAATATTTGCGAAACATCATACTTCAAGAAAATGTTTAAAAAAATCAATTTTTTGAAAATTTTGACTGCATCTTTCCTCTTAACTAAATTGTTCGTTGAACAGATTAAACCGAATCACAGATTTATTTGGATCAAATAAAATATTTAATTATTGGACGATATCAAATAGATTTTGATTTGTATAAATAAATATATCTAAAATAAATAATTCCAATAATCGAATGCAACAGGAAAATTTTGGTTTCATGAAAAATCTAGTTAATTCAAATAAAATAAAACACAAATAGACGCGGTTAGTTAATATCGATAGAAATTTTCTGTCACTGTATCAAACTCCCTATAGAGATATGGGTGCATCTTGGGACTCCCCAACAAATTTGTACACGGAATCACGGAAAGATATTCTTTTTGGGAGATCCAACAAATTCCGGCTGAGAATTTCAAATAAAATATCCTCAATCGACTTCAATTGGGAAATAGCGCGGAATTCACTTGGATTCCATAGTGGACGTGCGGCGTCCCTATCAAATCACTAAGATATGTGGTAAGACCTCAGGATTCCCCAACAAATTTCTGCACGGGTATATTTATATATTTATATAAATGCATGTCGGTTTGGGGGTGCGTGTAATGGAAGTGAGGAATTTCCGCAAACATTTATGTCAGCCGTATTCTTCTTTTTTTTATGGCGCATCATATAGCCTTTTTATATATGCCTTCAGCTGGTTTTTTCTTGGTCTTGTTTCCACGGCTATTGCCGCCCGCCCCTCTACTCAGCATACTTCACTTACCGAGGTTACAGCCGAGGTATTTTACGTTAAGCCGGAATGCCAGTAGCACTACTCGTCGGAACCTCCTCGTTATGGGAAACAAATCAGGCACTTATTTGGCAGAGCCGCTAATGGCCCTTCGACACGCCAGCCGAGAGGAGCACTCTCAACCCATAACGCCTGGCTCTTTCTCTCGCAGTTAGGTCTCACCTTGGACGCTTTATCTCCCGCGATATAAGTAGATCGCATCGTTGTAAATGTGTATATAAAAAATGTATGTACGCTGCTTACGAAAGTACCGCTTAAATTATTAACGCGGTCCTCTAGTTTCTCGGCTGTTTTTTAAAGGCTTTTTCAATAATTTTTTACGGGCAAAGCATCGAAATAATCAATCTCATTGTTTTGCATAATCTTTATTAACATTTAAATAAGCTCTACAAATTTTTGAAGTCAAAATATATAATAGAATAAAGGTTATAGTGGCCGACAGGATGACATCAAGTAAAAGAGGTGCTTGACGGTGACAAAGATTGCGGCTGTTCTGCTTATCTGAAATCAAAAAACCAAACGGCATTTTAATCTTCATATTTAAGACTAGCGATTGAACTAGAGTGAATTCTAAATTACAAAAATTGACTTTTTTATACACTTTTGAAAATTACATTCTATTTTTTACTCATTTTTTCTTAAGTTTTTCGCTCGTACAAAAAAAAAACTATTGAAGCAATCATGATAATCCTAGTTCAATCGCTGGCTTATAATATATTAAAGATGCTGTATAAATTTGAACAAGATCGGTGCAGTAGTTTCTGAAATATCGTGGTCACCGTTTCCAAAAATGGTGTTTCGAGAAAAACGCGTTTGAAAGTTCGCGCATGTAATTTATACTAAAAATTTCATCTCACCGTCAATCTGCTATGTCTGGACCATACAATAGGCCTTCCTCTTCTTCTTGGAAGTCACGCAGAACTGCACCGTCTTCCCTTTTCGCGATTCGGGCCTATTTTACAACATCACTCGTGCGCCTTTCTGAACGGTCGATCCGAGAGCTATCACGCTGTTGAACATATCCTTTAGCTTGCGGGCCTATTTTCACTCCCATGGTTTCCAAGGTCTTCAGGATAGATTTGAATCCTTCGTTGAAGATTATGACAGCGAGAAACGTGGCGATTTCAACCACTTTTGGCCCAGAATGGAGGTGGTTCGGAGCAAAATCCAGATTAATGAATTGAGCGACTCATTATTATTTTGAGTTTCCGCTCCCAGGCATCTGCTTAACAATTCTTCTTTGGATAAATCCTCAGAAATTGGCTTTATAATTTTTTTGAACTGCTTCAGAAAGAGGCGGTTTATTGTGTTTGAATTGCTCAGCCGCTCCGAGAAACTCAGCTCTGCGCCATTTGCACCAACTAGATTCGCCTGCAGGACAATTTTGATGCTGTGGATTGCTGTCCGTGGAAATCTTGTGAAAGAATGTTGCCCAAATTTCCTTTCTCATTTCCTCGATAGAATCTGGATGTCTCCGAATAGCTAATCCATAATACGTTGTCATCTCACCAATCAATTTATCAGTGAGTTTACCTGCACCTTTCCCACCAATACCTTTATTAGATTTTTTTGCATTTTGGAGCCGAGTCCCCATCCTCTTTTCAACGTGTCCAACACACTCTTTTTTTACAACAACAACATCTTCTCCATATGGTTCTGCCTTCAAAATACCGTTGAATGTCTTGCTGCCACCGCTCGGCTTTCGGAGCACCCCGGCGCGCGCTCCGTATACCTGCTCCGTTCCAGTGCCGTAACTTGTGAACCACTTCGAATATCGAAAAATCCTTTGGCACACATTTTCTACACATGTTGTAGATGTGATTTATGAAAAAAAAAATCGATTTTTTCGACCCGAGAAACTAGAGGACCGCGTTAAACGGAGCCTTTTTTCACCTCATTCGCAAAAATTGCTGATGCCTCTTCTTTCTCTCTTCGCAATGAAAGTTCAGGTTAAGGTCGGAGCCTGAATTAGAAGTTCCGAAAAATCGCTTTTTTATTGCTCAAATCGATAGATAAACGATCCAAGAATATATTTGCAAAGTTACAAAGGCCAATTGTAAATATTTTCGAAGATACAAGGCCAAAAGCAGAGAACCGAAAGGTATTTGATATTGACGTTTCCTTCTGTTGAAAACTTTGAAGCTCGTTTTCTCCAGGTTTCATTTTCACGGTTTTTCTAAATTGGCGGGCGTGATATACAAAAAAAAAAAAACGAAACGACTTATTGAATCAAACCAAAGCTTATTTTCTTCAGTATGAAAATCTCTTTTGAGTTAATTAAAAAAAGTCGTTGAACAAGTATTTTTAAATCATTTTTATAGCACGTTAAAGTGTTTTTTTTTAACATATTTTTTTTCAAACCTGAGACAAGTTATAATTTCCCGATTTTTTCAGCTTTTTCTTAATTCACCCAGAAGAAAAATATAAGACAATTGAACATTTTATTGGTTTTTTGTTTCAGTAAAGAATTACGAGCTACATCTTTCCCGCCGATTGGGGAATGCAGTGGCAAGACGCACATAGAATACGCTGATAAATCTGCAATCATTTATTGCTTCATGTTGAACATTTTTATTTGTCCATTTCAAATATACATGAAAAGATACCTCAATGTTTACTGGGCTTACTTTTTTTCTTCCGTCGTAAAAAAATTCCCGAAAAAACGTTTTTTTGGATCTTCTAATTCAGACTCCCGCTAAGTAGTCTTGTATAAATATGACCGGTCAAGGCGTTACCCAAAGAAGGGTCTGATTTTTTTTCCATTCATCGTCACTGAAAAATGATCTAACAATTAATATTGTTCAGGGAAAAACCCTGAATACTTCAACCCGAACAAAGTTGCATTGTACAATAGTAGTACACTGAAAAAAACAATTCGTTCATCCATCCAAAATTCAGTTGGTTTAACAAAATGTATCTTTAAATACGTTCAACATGATTTTTGATTGACATAACGTTGGTGGTAAAATAGTATAGTGGTGTGAACTGTATCTTATTTAGCATGTCAGTGCAACTGTTAAAACAACAAAGTTTCGAGACAACAAAATGCATTTTGCACATTCAACGATTCTTTTTTCTCAGTGTAGTAACCTGAAGACATTTAATGTACGTATTTATTATACGGCAGTCGTAGTAATACCGACAAATCTAAAGAAACGACTCGCGAACATTCATTATGTTGTAGTAGCACTAGTAGTTTACTTGGGATCGTTTAGGCTTGTCATTTAAGAACAGTAGAAATGGTGGTATTAGTAGTAGCATGTTTTGGTATTTGGGACTTTCCTCTCCGTAATATTGATGGTTATATCATTTTAAAGGGCTTATACGTCGTCGACATTTTTTAAAACATCGGTCTTTGGCTTTCGACGGATTCTCAAAATATAATATTTCAAAAATATTCTCTCAACATGTCAAGTCGATCCATTCAAAATTGAGGCACTTATGGATGTTTATAGCTACGTTCGGCGAATCGGCGAACTTTAAAGCCCTTTTTCTCAAAATGACTTTTTAAAAATCGGTGACCACGATATCTCAAAAATCACTGCACCGACAAACTTTAAATTTTACAAGCTTCTTTTACATATCAAAAAGTAGTCCTCCAATGAAGAAATTCATTTTTCGATGCATTGTTTTGTTTACAAACGAAAATAGAGCGTTTTTCCACCGAAAATGAACACCTTCACTTGGGACTGCGGTCATTTTTCAAAAAAACTCCATTTCATTCAATTCTTCGTTCGATCTGCAGTGGTCACCGCGAAGGATGGTTCTCAAACAGCGATTGGCACAGACCATTATATCTGCCACATTGAAAGAAAACTTTTCAACACAAAAAGTGTAAAAGATACTTAAAACTATACTCTTTAATGTGAAACGAATACTTGAAAACCCGCAAACGTTTTCCTAAAAAAAATTGAGGAAATTCCTCATTTTTGCGGCACAAGGTGTAATTTGTTAAGGTAGTGCGAGCGCGCAATCTTGAATTCTATAGATTTTGTTCAAATCTTAATCAGACATTGTTCATATCATTATACATGTTTGAGTGAAATTTCAGAACAGTCGACTACTTAGATTGGGAGATAATGGGTTTTAAAATTGCAACTTTTAACACTGCAGGGTCTGCATTGAAATTTAGGCAGAATAATTTGCCGTGAAAAATATTTGTTCCCTGTAATAAGAAGACATATGGCAACACCGCAGAACAGTATTGTTCAATATTTCGAGAAAAAAATAATTAGCGTGTTCCTAAAGTAAAAAATTTTGTCATAAAAAAATCAAATATTAGTATTTTATATATTAGTATTATCAAATTAAAAGTTGCAATTAAAAGTTGCAATTTTAAAACCCATTATCTCCCAATCTAAATAGTTGACTGTTCTGAAATTTTCTTCAAACATGCATAATGATATGAACAATGTCTGGTTAAAATTTAAAGAAAATCTATAGAAACCAAGATTGCGCGCTCGTACTACCTTAAGGGGTAAGGCCACTGTAAATTTTTTGAAAAATCGATTTTTTTTTATTGGCTTAAAAAATAGTTTAAGTTTAAAATAAAAAATAGTTTAAGTTTCTCCGAAACTTCTTTTTTTAATTTTTTCCAATAAAAAACTATTCGCAAAACTTTAAACGCGTTTTTCTCGAAACATGGTTTTTCAAAATGGCACGCAGCATAACTCGAACAATTTTCATTTTTTTTTACTTGAAATTTTAACCAGATGTGAACATTTACATTATCTTGAGAATGTCGATCGGAATTTTCAAGAACTTTATTTATTGATTTTTTATTAACAAAAAACTTGCCGTTTTTTTCGTCAAAAATCAATTTTTTTTTTCAAACGCACGCCAAATCCACAAAAATTGATACTTTTTAAAATCCGATCGACATTCTCTAGCTATAGCCCTCTATATTAATGGTTTTTTTTTGTTGTTCTAGATTCAAAAGTGCACCAGTGGTGCTGCGTGCTGCGGAGCCCTGGAAGCAAAACATGTCCCGGGAAGATAGCTGTGGAACCGCCATTTTGTTTTTTTTTTACTGTAAAAAAATTTTATAATAAAGTTTAATGTATGCCCGATAACACCATTAAAAGTTTTTTTTCAAATACCTTCAATTTCGGGAGCAAAAAATTAGTGAAAAAACCTTTTTTTTGGGCCGTTACAGTGGCCTTACCCCTTAAGTGACGAAAATTATCGAAAAAAAATGTTTTTCCCGTTTCCGGACCGAAATATTTATCAATAGTTTCACCAAACTTAGGAAAGGCATGTACAACGAGATGCTGTGTGTTCTTAAGGGGGTGTACACAAATTACGTAACCCCAAATTCCCCAACTGTTACCCCCCCTCTCGCACTCCCCCCATGCACTAGGACCGTAAAGCCTGGCCTCCCCTTCCATTTCGTTATGTAACGGGTGTTTTGTCGTCAATAATTGCGATTTTTTTCATAGACATAACTAATTATCAAAGGATCGGGTTTATACTCATTTTGTAAAGTATGTATTCACCTAGTTTCATACCAATTTTTATGAAAAAATCTTCAATATTAACGGAGATATATGCCTTGATTTGACGACGAAAGAAAAAATTCTCTTCATCGTCCCATCGATATCTTTATGAAAGGTTATCTGTAAATAAAAAGTAAAAAGTTTAACGATATTAATACAAATGCAGCTATCGTTATGCGCAGCCGTTTTTTATTTTGTTTTTGTTTTTACAAAATGTCGATAGTTTGGACTTTTTTTCTATTTTCAAGGCCCCTTTTTTGTATTCAAGCAGTCTTTAAAAATAGTAATTATCAAAATTTACAAAATCGGCTACGTACAACCTTAGTAACTGCGATTACGGAAATGTAAAAAAATAAATAAAAATCGGTCGATAAGTTTTTGAGTATTCGCTGGGACAAGGTCGAAAAAAGTAGTTTCGAGAAAATCGTGTTCAAAGTTTTCGTTCCGTTTTTCTTAATATGAAGTTATGTTTTTTCTAGAATATTTATACTTACATTAAAGTATGTAGTCATTGGCGATATGACGGTTCTTCATCTTCATTATATTTCACAAAATAATAAGAGCCTGCACTTTATCTATTGTAAACGATGCCACGCCTTTAGGGACCGAGGGCACTAAACGGTCGCGCTACCCGTTCTCACTAAAGTGACTAACTCCGTCAATTTTTGGACTTGTGAATAAAAATGTAGCCGGCATATTTCTGAATATTTGTACTTTTAAGAATTATAAGAAACGAAAAAAAAAAAATTCAAATTTTTCTTGCGGAGATTTGAAAAGCTACTGTGCAAGTTCTTGCACAGTCACTTCCCTCCTTAACTGACATTTCGTATGGAAAGCTGTCAACTTTCCGCGGTAAAATTTCGCGCCGGTTTTAAATTCAAAACTTGAACATGCAGAAATTTTGCAATTTCTGGCAGTTCTAAAATCGCCATGTCACGCAAACCTTGACCCCCCCCCCTCCCCCGTCTCCCAAGAACGTAGACCGTAACGCCTGGCCGGACTCCCCTAAATTGCGCTACGTAATTTGCGTACCCCCCGCCCCCTAATCGACCATGCCCCATACAATGGGAATCATATTCAAAGCGCTTTTTTGTCACCTTCAAGATTTTTTTTGTCGGGGTTATGAACGAGTTGAAAAATGGAGGTCGCAAATGATTGGAATTCGGATTTCCGGGCAAGTATACCGGAAATTCCTGAGAGACATTGCCAATGTAATTCACATGATAGGGAGAGTCCTATGGAAATGTATTTCTTTCTACTGCCCAATCGTGCACACCGCATCAGCTCGACTTCGTTTTATTTTTTTCATGTTTAAACGAGGGTTGAGGAGAAATCATCCCTCGGTTCGCTCGGACCAGTCAGCGAGCTTGATTCGTATTCCACGTTCGCATGTACGTATAGATATGTTCGTATGTAGATCGAATACAGCTTCGAAGCCTTGTGCGGCCACCAGAATCTCCAGCTTCGAGCTCTCTCTCGTTCCACGACAACGTGACCACAAGACCGTGACTTTGCTTTATCTGGGGGATGTACATTTTCATGCAAATTTCTGCGTTTTTTTCGGGGCTGGTCTCGTACGCCATATATAGCTTTGAGGAACGAACAATAGACCGCGAATTCTCGATGCCCCCCCCCCCCCCGGCCCCCTGGCCCGTTGCTACCCCAACAAACTGTACTGAAGATAATCCGTAAACTTTGAAGCGGAAATTGCAAGGATGGCGATTATTTTGGAAAACCGAAATGATTGTTGAAATAAGGTAAAATGTATGGAAGTAGTATCCTGACGAACAATCCGACTAGCCTTGACTCGGAACACTGATCATCGTCCAAAATGTACACGTAATGTGGAACAAATCGATGCCGAGATATGCCTTCCAACATCGACTCATATTTCCGAGTGTTCGATGCAGGCTTTAATATATGTTGTAGGGCTTGCGAATCTAAGAATAATATTTGAGGGGTGAAATCGATCTCCGACTTTGAGTTCGATCAAGGGTCGTTGCTGTGTTTTATATAGGAACTCTGCACCAGCGTGACACCGATTGCAAATTGTTGCTTATGTTGGGTAATGTTATTTACATACCCTACTTTCCGGCACCACCATTGCGAGGGGGTGAACCACCCCTTTAAAGGTCTATTTTTTATACTTGTTTTTCAACTTACAAAAGCCGATTTACCAATTGTAATGGAGCTACATTCAGACTAGAGGTCTTTCGTGATTTTTTGTGATTAAACGAAATCTCAGGGTAACTGACTCTCTCCCAAGTCAGCGCAGTCTTCTGCATCAATATTGTGAATTTCTAAATTACATTAGATCGATTCCGAATAAACTTAAGGCGAGAAATCCCTTTAGAATTTTCAAAAAATCGATTTTTTAATACATATTTCGAAAGTACGATACCCAAAGAATATACTGACCAAAGGAAAACTCGAAATATTGAATATTTGCGGAGTTACCGCATATAGTTTAGAGCGCGGGGACAGCATGCGATCAGGTAGCGAGTAAACTTTGAACGCGATTATCTCGAAACTACTTTTTCAAAAACGGCTCGTGTTGTAGCTCGAAAAGTTATCGACCGATTTGGATGAAATTTTGGGACGTTACTCTCAGTAACATTATCGGAACGTTATACCTAAAGTTCGAAAGGTAGCGTGTAAGTAAATATTTTTTTGGGGTCAAATATGTCGAAAATTCTAACTTTGGAGTAAAAAACCTCCCAAATTTTCAATCTTGCACTTTTTCATCATTTTTTAGGTATATCCTTTCCCTTAATATGTCAGTAAACGAATGACACTTATTAAATCTTTTTCAGATGAACAGAAAAAGAATGACAACTGCAGCACTTTTCGATGTCACGGAAAACAGGCATCCGAAGACCCTTAATAACGCCGCCATTTTATTGGTCATCCCGAACAAATTTTTTTTTAACCTGACAGTTACAATAAACTCATGTTTAGGTTTGAAAATGATCAGATTATTTTATCCCCTCTAAAAAAATTCCCGAAAAATACCTATGTTTCACGCTCGTAAGGGGATTTCTTGCCTTAAGGGGTCTTCTCACTTTCGACGCTACAAAAGGCTATTTTCATTCATTTTTTGATCGGTTTATATTAAAGATATTGATATAAAAGTTGTTACACTTAATAAATATACTTTCGCAATAAACAAAGCAAAATCTATTTATTTATGGCATTAATTATAGACTAAAATGGTAGTTGAAAAATGTCCTAAAAAATTGCAGGTTTTCGCTGTTGATGAAATCTCGGAGATAGATCATCCGAAACAAAAAAATCATACGGTTTTAAATTCAGTATGGTAATGGCTATAGCGCATATCAGACGATTTTTTATATTGCAAAAATAACAAAATGGCGGATATTTAAAAAAAAACGTGTTTTTTCACCGTTTTGGGCAAAAAAAGTAAATATCAAAATGTAAAAGAATCCTTGGTATGCGCTATAGCTATAGTTGTAAAGAATATGTGGTTAACATTTCATAAGGATCGGTTCAGCACGTTCGATGATTTTATCAACAAGCCGTCGAAAAACGGTGTTTCGAGAAAAACGCGTTTGAAGTTTGTTTGGGTTACATAAATACATTTAAAAAAATAATTGTTTCGAAAGTGTATTTATTAAGTGTACTAACTTTTATATCAATATCTATAATATAAAACTGCCAAAAAAAATCATGAAAATAGCCTTTTTTAGCGTCTAAAGTGAGAAGACGCCTTAATTCAATCCATTACTCTTATAGGCGTTTTGTGGATTTCTTGATAATCCGTAATATCCAGTTCGTGATGATACAATTCCGGCATGATGTGATCCCACAAACCCAAATATTAGGACGTTCAATAAGTTCTAACTATTTTCTATTATTTTATATATATATTTATATAATATATATATATATATATATATATTTATATTATTTCTAAGCTATATTCCAACGGATGGCGTTACCAGAACTGCGTGAGTGCAGTTTAACCCTTTGAAGCATAGCGACACACTGATATGTCACCTACTTCCACTCTGTTTTCCACGAATAAATTTTTTTTTACCGCATAAGGACGAATGTAAATGTATATTTAGGATGTTAGGAGATCAATTGTGACTACAATATCACTATTAAGTTGCACTTAGTGGATGTTGATCGTCACTACAGTACAAAAAAACGCGTTTTTTAGACAATAAATGGAATTGTGCCTGATCTAGCAGGTAAACCATACACAAACAATGAATTCAGAGACGTTTTTTGGGACGCTGATTACGAATTCGAGGTCAAAATCCAGAAATTAAAAATGGCGAATCCAATATGGCGGACCAAAACCTGGAATTTACCTGGATTTTACTGAAATTACTAAGCATCGAAGTTGCTCAATATGTTGATTCTGTTATACGGAATTTCTATTAGAATTACGCTTTTAGCATTACCCGGAGCTAACGGCGAGGACGTAGCGAGTTTCTAGCTCTATATTTTTGATTTTTTAATTTTTGCTTTTTTATTTTATATATTTTTTGTATTATATATTATTATAATATATTATAAAAATATATTTATATATTAATTATAATATATAAATAATGTTATATATTATTATAACCCAAACAAACAATTTTTGCATTTGTGGTCCGCCATATCGGATCCGCCATCTTGAATTTCCAAATTTTGAGTGCAGATTTGTAATCAGCGACCCCGAAAACCCCCGAGTACCAACTGTCGCTTTCATCAAACGATTTTTGCATTTATGGTCCGCCATATTGGATCGGCCATCTTGAATTTCCAAATTTTGAGTGCAGATTTGTAATCGGCGACCGCGAAAACCCCCGAGTACAAAGTTTTGAGCTGATTGCACGTAAGGAAAAATGTATGCTTTAAAGGGTTAAGATAGTAACGAATCTATAAAGAGTACTATCTTAACAACTTCAGTGTATGTCATTTCGCCGAAATGTGAACAACTTATTTTTATGACGTAAACATGTCAAAATTCGATCCATAAAAATGTTTGCGGGAAATTTTACTGCACTACTTTATGAAAAAAAAATCTGCAACTGACGTACAGAGAATTCTGGGTGATGGTTACGGTAACCATGCTTTTTCGGAAACAATATGCAGAGATTGGTTCAGATGCATAAAAAATAACGATTTTGATGTGTCGATTTCGAGGCATTACTCCATAAAGACTTATAATGTTAGACACTAGCTGAACTTGCAAAATCATTCGTTGATCACACAACAGTTTCAAAACGCTTAGAAGCACTTAGAATGATTTTTTTTTAACGAAGCCTTATTATTGACGAAAATACAACAAGAATTTATTCAGCATCCCAACAAATAAAGAATCGAAAATCACATTGAATCAATATGAGCACAATGAAAACTTAGTTATTAATTAAATATGAAAGTATCTCGATGTTTTGAGGATTCGTTTATGTTGGTAAGCGATGTCCAAAAGGTGCTCAACGATATAATGCCTGACCGAGAAGCACTCATACCGGTATCCCGTTCAAAGTCCCAGTCCAAGTGCGAAGGTCCATGTTTATCGCGACCGAGGATGCTCAATGGTATTGACCCTTCAGAGACACTACAGTAACGAGGGAACCTGGCTTGAGGATTGATAGTAAAGGACACCTTGGTCGTGTGAAGCGATCCCGTTTATTGAGCCCTCGTCTTCGACGTCATCCTCTCGTCGTTGTTCTTGCCGCCCTCCTTCCTTCCATTTGTCAGCCTATACATTTCCCCTTTGGTCGCATGGTCGTGCGCTGGACGTGGTGCAGCACGAGTAACGAGGATATTATGTGACAGGAGAGGATCTTGGAACGTTCTTCTCTCGTGACATCCTGAGCATCGTCCTGGCAAGTGCTCAGAGACACGATGAGCGGGGTTTTAGGAGAGGGCTGGGAGAATCGAGAGAGATCGTTATAGAAGTAGGTGAAGTGAAGCTGCTTCCACGCGAGCTGAAAATTACGGTTTCATGGACGAGAGCCAGGTCAGGTACGTACCTACGAAGGTGATGAACGATCCTCTCTTTCTCTCGCTCTATCTCGAGCTGGGACCTAACTCACCACTTTCCCTCTTAGACTCGCGTCTCCTTGCTGCCTTATTACACTCTCCCACACCCTGCTCTAGATTTTTTTGTGTTTCTGGAATACCAGCCTGCTGCAAAACTCGAACAAAAAGCCAACGAACGCTATGCCCTGCGTGAACTGCAGTACGTCAGGGTGGATTGGAGTTTGACCCTCCTGGTCTTCATAATCATAGCCAGCATGTCTTCGAGGCCAGACCGGAAATGCTACGGATTTTCTTCGTGCGTAAACAACAGAAACTATGAGGTCCCAAGATTATCAGACAAACTATGTGCCTAGTGCATGAGTGATAAAATAAGTGTCCTCATAATCCAACCTAACCTAGTTGGTTGACTGGATAATCCAGACACAGGATCAAGAGCAATCTGAATTTGATGACAAGATCAATGGGAATCTGAGCAAAGAAGCAATCAATGCAAAAGCTAATTGAATCCATGTAGTGACTTACCCAATGCTTTCAACACTTGATCGAGCTTGATAAATTGTACTCACGAACTCTTCTTGAGGTGTTTATATCGATAGAAAGCACTGCACAGACCGAGAACAATCATGCTGCATTTGAAGAACACTTTCCAACGTGATGGAAGACGCATCGCTACGATTTGTACTACCAACCGTTTCGAAGGACTCCGCGAAGGGTAAATTCCCTTGAGTCTGGGATTTTGGCTCTGAGGGAAGTTGCAGGTCCTTTCTCGTCAGCTTAATCACATTATCAGCTCCATTAGCGAGAGACTACCTCGGCCTAAAACTTTACTTGCTTTTGATTGTCTGCGTGTTTCCGTTCTCCCGCTCGCTCTCTCTCTCTCTCTCTCTCTCTCTCTCTCTCTCTCTCTCTCTCTCTCTCTCTCTCTCTCTCTCTCTCACTCTCTCTCTCTCTCTCTCTCTCTCTCTCTCTCTCTCTCTCTCTCTCTCTCTCTCTCTCTCTCTCTCTCTCTCTCCTCTCTCTCTCTCTCTCTCTCTCTCTCTCTCTCTCTCTCTCTCTCTCTCTTCCCTCCTTCTCCGTCCGTTTTTGATTTATCTTCAATGTGCAAAGTCTCACAGGGGAAAATGCCAAATTGTAATTGACGAGGCTCACTCGCGCCTCTTGCAGCTTCGCCGCCTTGTCTTGTCTCCGACCTCCTTAATTCTCGAATCTTCGCCAAAACTACTGCTAATCTCGCTAGATTTGCCTTGCGCGAAAACAAGCACAATTTATTTCTTTAATAATCCAATTGCATTCATTATTATATTATAATGACATTCATCCTTATTAATTATGCGTTTGCCGAATTTGCCTTGACACGTTCTCTCCAATTGTCTTCGGAAAATATAAGGCTCTGTTCGGCAGCTTTATTGGCTTCAACGGGTTAGGCTACTGTGACGACCCGAAAATCAGGGTTATTTGAAAAAAAATTATTTTGAAGGAATCAGTAAGATGATTGAAATATCTTCTGGACATTTATTTGTATTTTATTGACAAAGGGTATGTTTCATTTGAAAATATTAATTATCGAAGAAGTTATAAATATTCTCGTGAAGGACCTTCGAACGTGGGGGGGGGGGGGGGGGGGGGGGGGCTCACGGTGTACTTGATTTTGGCGATCTGGTTGATATGGAACAAAAGAAAAACGAGTTTTTTTTTTCTTAAAATACATAAAATTGGCTGAAACTTGACCGAGATTTTTTTTGTAATCGTGTTTCAATCATAAAAAAAATGTTTGTATTTTGCGGTTTTTTAAGGAAAAAATGATAAGCATATTCAATTTCAAGTCAATCCGTTCATTCGATATCGAGAAATCGTGTACACCGATTCCAAAAACATACATGACTAAACAAACTTACCTTTAAGTGGAGTTCGATCATCATCGTATGAAGCGCCGAAAGACATAAACAATGAATGATGATCAATACATAAACCTTCAGTACTTCTCATATCATATAGTAGTGGTGATGCTGCGCACAAGGTGTCATTACTCTCGAAGAATGGCACGATGAGATTGGGCTGCACTCGCTCCGGTCCGGAAGTCTTCATTCTTCGTGGAATCTTGATCTCTATTCGATGATTGATTCTTGTAACGTCTCCAATACCAATGAGAGAGAACGAGAGTGTATCCTCTATCCTGTCACTAGAGTTGATAAAGTGACCAGTATCAAGGTTATTTTTGTTTAACTACTGGTATCATCATTAGGCCATTTAGAGATGTGCTCCGGGACTATTTTCGGATCCCACGTCGTGTCGTACTTAGGTTTAGCCGGACGTTGTTTGCAGATGCCCCGAAAGAACGTTTTTATTCTTGGACTTTTTCCAATTTCTTGTTCGTGGAGAAAAGAAAATTGCAGATCTGGCACAATTCGCAGATCCATAAGATGCCCCGTTCTTAAATTCTCTTGTAAGAAGGGCCAATATAGTTGGCATCGAGTTCAAGGGAGGGTCAGCTTTTTCTAAATCACAAAAGGACCACCACTTTCTTAAGCCACCGTCGTACTGTTTAAGCGATGAATCGCTCAAGGAAGACATTATTATACAGATTGTCTTTTCCGGCATACCTTTCAGTGTAAATGCCTTCCTGACAGCCTTGTGGATACCAGTGTAGGTGCGCATCCACATTGGATGAATCTCCCTATTTGACGATCGTAGTAAATTAGGTGGCCAGTACACTTTGAAAATTTCAAAAAATCGATTTTTTTACTGTTTTTGAAAGTACATACATTCAGAACAATTGTGTCAAAATTTTATGAAAATCGGAGCTCTCTAAGTATTTTTTTTTTACCTGAACGTCAGGATCTCATTTCGTCTACCTGAGCGTAGAGCGCGCTCGGCCGACCCATCGTATAAACTTCAAACGCGTTTTTCTCAAAACAACGTTTTTAAAATCTAGCTCCACCGTATCTCTAAAACTGATAAACCGATTCTCTTGAAATTTGAACCACATATTGTAAACATGATTTGCAACAAGATGACCCTCGATGGTTTTAAAATTTTTACTTTTACTCTTTTTTTTGCGAAAAACTGCAAAAAACACGTTTTTTTTTACTTTTTTCGATTTTCATTTGCCATTTAAAAAAAAAAATTTGATGAAACTTTATTTCCGAGGGTCATTTTGTAGCTGGTGTTATACTGAATCTAATGGACTTTCATTTTTTGTTTCGGACAAGCCGTTGCCGAGTTGTGATGGGGCTACCTAGCCCACCTATTTTTGAGGCGTTACGTTAAACTAGAGTTTCTGTACTTAAAAATGAATAAAAATGAATAATTTTTTTAAAAATCTATTTTGAGACTTTATTTATCAGGCCAAACAACTTTTATATTCATATGTTTTATAAAATCCGCAAAAAAATCGCGAAAATAGCCTTTTTTTCGTGGCTCCAAAGTGGACTGGCCCCTTAATGTTTAGTTTGAAGTACATAGTCCGATAGTCGCATTGATTCGTACACGGGGAACCATGGCTGGGCTGGCGAATGTGGTACTACCACAATTCCTGTGGAGCCCTCGGATCGAATTTTTCGTAAAACCTTCAAGATAATTGCGAAAGGTGGAAAAGCGTAGAAGAAACAGGGTTTCCAGTTTACTGTAAGCGCATTTACAGAGAATGATTCAGGGTATTTAAACTACGAGATAAATTTTGAATATTTCGAGTTTACTCCATGGCGAAAAGGGCTATTTCTGGTTTACCTAATTGTTTACTTAAAGTGCGAAATGCTTCCACCGACAGTTCGAATTCTGTTTCTGGTTATAATCTTCTAGATTCAATATCTGCTGATATATTATCGCTTCACGGTATATACCCTTGATATACCCTCAGTGGACCATTTAACGTGACCATCCCAAATATCTCCGTTGCGTTTAGAGTGACGGAAAAAATGTCAGGAGGTAATTGATTGATTTCGAAAGGTTGATACAGTGGTAAAAAATTCATTTTTGTCAAGGTCATAGTTTTTTCGTTCTCAAGGTCATCAATGGTTTCTCAAATGGAAACATGTTTTTTTTTATTAAGACGTTGTAGCTAATATTCAGACCTATCCAACGGCCTATGATATCGTGGCCCTGAAATGATTTTTCACCAAAAGACACGTGTAAAAACGGGAAATCGTGATGGTATTGACAATAAAAATATCCAAATAATGTAATTGAATTTTTTGTGCCGAAAATGTATTGTAACAAATGTTCGAAGTGGTGGTCATTAACCTCGATACATTTTTGAAGACGTCGTATGGATGATTCTCTTGACCTTCGAATAGTTTCTGGTGTGACAGCGGCGCAGGCTCGTGTAATTCGTTCTCCCATGTTCGCCAGCGTCGGCGGAACATCATGGTAAACACGATCCTTTATAGCTCCCCAAGGAAGAAATCTAGTAGCGTTAAATCGGGCGAATGAGCAGGCCGAAAGATTACTGCACCTCTGCCAATCCAGCGTCCGGGAAATTTTCGGTTTAACACTTTGCGAGCTATAGCTGCCTAACGAGTTGGACAGCCATCATGTTAATACCACATTCGGCATCGCTGTGCTAACGGGGCATCTTGTAGTAATTCCCCCAAAGCGTTGTTAAAAAATCGACGTATTTCCGTCCACTCAAATTGCCATCTATGAAATATGGTCCAATAATCCGGTCCTCAATTACACCCTTGCAATTGAGGACTGTACAATACCATTTTCGATACGGTCATTAAATGTTACTTTGGATGGATACCCTTGTCTACTGATTCTAATATTGGTAGATGGTAAACATTCTTCACTCTACTACAGTTTTACTACGTTACAATGCCAGTATTTACAAACATCAGAAACATCTACGACTATTGACATTATTGTATCTGTTGGGTAACCTACGCCGCTATTACACGAAAAACTATTCGAAGGTCAAGAGAATCATTCATCCAACGTCTTCAAAAATGTGTCAAGGTTAATGACCATCACTTCGAACATTTGTTGCAATAAATTTTCTGCACAAAAATTCAATTACATTATTCGGATATTCTTATTGCCAATACCATCACGATTAACCGTTTTTACACGTGTATGTAGATGAAAAATCATTTCAAGGTCATGATATCATAGGTCGTTGGATCCGCCTGAATATCAGCTACAACGTCTTAATAAATAAAAAAACATGTTCCCATTTGAAAAACCATTGATGACCTTGAGAACGCAAAAACTACGACCTTGCCAAAAATGAATTTTTCACCACTGTATCAGCCCTTCGACATCAATCAAATTATCTCCTGATATTTTTTGGTTCCTCTAAAGGCAACGGAGATATTTGGAGTGGTCACGTTAAATGGTCCATCTCGTATATGATGCAAAAAACCAGATATTTCTATCCTCGCACCACATCCAAATGTCTTTTGCTATCTGACTAAGCTCTACAGATCGGACGCCGCCCATTCGATTTATGACAAGACAAAGAATGCGGATTGTAATGCCAGATAGTTTATATGTGTTCTGCGCTCTCTTTTATCCCAGTGACCATGAGTTCTTTCATCATTCCAACATGCACGCCATCCTGATGTCGAAGCATTCGTGAATATTTTCAGCGTGAAATTTCTTGCCGTAATCGGGTTATATTCCGTCATTAATATTATTTTTCCACCACTTAAAATCCGTTCATAAATAATTTGCAATTTCCATGAAAAACTGGAAATTATTAATATTAGATTTTAAAGCCCAGTATTTTTCTTTTTCAAAGTCCTTTAGATATAACCAACTATATTTAATAGCCAAGCAACATTATCCAAGAATCCAATGAACTTTGAAAAATCCCTTATTTTACATTTTTGTTTTAAACTGTACTTGCCTACTTGCTCCAATGTCTTTAATTATTTATCGATCGCAGTTCGACAATCATTCGTTTTGAGACAAAGATGAAACCTACAAACCTGCGCTCCTTTTCAGGGATAAGTTGGTTCTTTTTTTCGTCTGATAATTTATACGAGATATTCATTTAGTTTCTTTCAAATTTAGGATTAACCGCATGCAGTCATCAGGCTTTGGTACCAATATTTGTATTTTTTTATATACTGGTCGTTTACCTGGGTACATTTATGGATCGCACCTTTCGTAATTAATTGAGAAATTGATTCCGATAACTGGTGGTATTCTGTTTTTGACCGAATTTGTTCCACTGGAGCTGTAGTTTGTTTTACTATTTTTTCAAACGGTATCTCGTATCCATTGATCCATTTAAGAATTATTGGATCTAATGTCATACCTCTTCACGCCTTCGTAAAGTGCCTGAGCCTGCCGGAAAGAATACTTATATTCGCCTCTATCCTCCTCTGAGACACATTGGTATGAGTGGAATCCCGTGAAATCCTGATCTCGATTTTCGGTTCCCGTAAGTGTTCTGGTTCGACGACTTGTTTGGGGTGTACGTCGTCTTCTTTTGCCCGCCCAAAGCCTTCTGTTGATTTTGATGGTTTGGCTTTGGCCTAGTTTTTTGTGCTACTGTTAGTTTGGTAGCTGGAATGAATTTGTGGGATGTGAGCCTTGTAACAGTTTCGCAGCTTTTACGCATTCGTCCAATGCCTCCCCGAGCAGTAGCTCATTTGCTACGATTTCGTGTGGGGTATCTCGTAGTGAAGGAAGAATATTTTGTAAAAGGAAAATCCTCCTAAGCACGTTTTCTTCGTGCAGTATGTCAGATAACATTCTACATGCATCGCTGAGATGTTCTACCCATGCAAGTTTGTCCTTCGCATCGGTCCTATAAAGAGAGGTACACATTTGTCTACGAGTGATAACGATGCGCTTGTCCCTCTTAAGGGGTTACGTGAGTTTGAAAATTTCGAGAAATCCATTTTTTCAAATTTTATTATCTACTAGTACGATTTGTCTAGAATATTTTTCCAAAGTTTTGAGTCAATTGGAGTAAAAGTCTAGGAGCGAAAGCCTTTGAGAATTCCCCCCGTTATGGAAGACCGGCCGGGAGCGGGGCGGGTATATCGCTTTTTTCCCAAAACACTATTTTTGAAGCCGGTAGATATGATTTATTAACTATGATATGATAACTTCACTATGATTACTTAACTTAATGATTGATGATATGATTACATTACTATGATATGAACTATGATTTCTTTCTTAACTATGATATGATTTCTAATTTCTAATATGATTTCTTAACTATGATATGATATGATTTCTTAACTAATGCACCGATTTTGGTGATATTTTGCACGGTTCTTCAAAATAATATTGACTAGTGATTGAACGAAGGCTTTTTCGGTTATAACTTATTTTACAAGGCTATCCGTAGTGTGAATTATACTAAAAATTGACCTATAATATTTTGCATACAACTCTGCCAAAAATTCAAATTTAAATTAAAAAAAAAATCCTCCGTTTAATCACGAGTTATGCTTATCTACTAGCATAAAAAATAGAAAAGAGGCGCGAAACGCAATTTCGAGAAAAGCGCATTTAACGTTTTACGAGCAGTCTTATCATCGTTTACCTTTAGTCTGCGATTTCTGCACCATCTGTTGGACCGTCCTCTTCAATTTGAGCTGCCCCAAGCGACAAATGAGCGTTCGTCATTTTCACAGTAGCCCTTAACGTAGTCGTACTGTCTGCCATTTTTCATTTACATAGCCGAGAGATTTTATTTCCCCTCATGGGACAAATCGATGCGCAACGAAAGTTAGGCAAAATTATAGCGATCGTGGTTTATGTGTTTCCCCAAAAAAAGGTTCGGAGCTGAGTCCCAACTGACGAATCGACTCATCAATATTCTGCTCCCCTCTATAGCCGTGGGAAAGCAGAGGGGAAACAACAAAAACTGGTTCGCAGCAAAAAAAGGCTGGTAGAAAACAATGATGGGGATTAAAACTCAAAATCTCTGTTATTTCGGGCATGCAAATCGTTGCGATGTGAAAATACAATGGCGTTGTTACTTCGGTAATTTTCGTATTTGCCCTATTCTCTACTCTCTCATTCCCCCCCTCTCTCTCTCCCTCTCTCCCTCCCTCTCTCTCTCTCTCTCTCTCTCTCTCTCTCTCTCTCTCTCTCTCTCTCTCTCTCTCTCTCTCTCTCGCCCTATTTTCATCTCTCGTTGCAGCCTCGTTTCAGTGACCATTTATCGAATCGTTGTGCGCCGAGTATGAAGAGCGCGTACGAATCTATAACCCTTCAGAATATATACAGCCGTATATATGCAGTGTCCGGCAAAATCATAAATTCCCAAAAGGGACGAGAGCGCGCGCCGAGAGGGTGAATTGTAGAAGAGATGCAGGATTATGTTGGGCTTTCAGCCGTATACATACGTGCTGTGTGTGTCCTTTGCGCATTGCCACCAGCAACCCTTTCCACGATATACCTGAGCCAAGCTGTACCTGAATATCGTGAAATTTATCACGAGAATGCTCGGATTAAATCGATGAGGGGCTTAGCCGGAATCCGGATTGAAAATGGTAGAAAATTGCGTAATGGACATTTGGTGGTAGGGTGTGGCTTATTTTTCGGCTGGTAAGACTCGGTTACGATATATCACTGAATGTTCTCAATGTATAACTGATGTTGTATTCAATTAAGGGATTGTATACCTCCATCATTCCCGGAAACCATTTTTAATTATTGTTGATTGTGATCCACTGTAGTTTCACGTGTCTTATAGAACTTACAAAGAACTTATTAACGAACTTATTCCTCAATCCCAATTGCATGAACATATGAACATTTGTAGAGAGATCACATATAGAAATACATTTTTTTGAATCGTTTACATACATTTTTTGTTATAATTTTATTTATAATGATTTACATTTATTACTAATTGCCAATTTTGTTATAATTTTCTATTATAATGTTCAACAAATTTTTTTTCCAATACATTGATAAAGAAATACATTTGTTTTTCAACCATGTGTCGAACGTTCTACTAAATAATATATGATGTTTTCCGGATTTCTACGATTTATCTTTTAAAATAAATCGCGAACAAAGTTGAGGGTTTTTTTTCGATTTTTTTGCGTCTGCTCAAAACGTTCAATCGCGTTTTTCGCGAAACACCGTTTCGCGACTTTGCGGGAATCATAACTCTACTTAAAATTATCCGATTGTCAATTTGAAATTACTAAAATTTCCGTGATTGTAGTAGCTATGGTTGTAGGTGGCCGTTTCTTTAAGTTTCGTATTTTTCAAATTCCTGAACATAAGTAAAAATTTCGCCCAAATTACACCTTTTTTAAACACCCGCCATTATGTGAATTATTTTTTTTTCGAAAAACGTCTACGTACTACGGGAACTACATTTATGTAGATTATAAAACTTTTCCATCTTTATTTTTCAGACCAACCATTGTCAAGTTATCGATCCGGCCATTGAACTACATTTTTAATGCAGAAGCTCTATTATACTTCAACAACGATGTTGACTTTTATTTTTTCAAAGTAAAAAGATCACACGAATTAAGGTCAATGTGTGCTTAATAAAATACCTTTTTCCCAAAACCCAAATAAATAATCCAGTAGACAAAAAAATCGGCGAAAACCCTTTTTCGACCCATCACAGAAGTGTCCTCCCATAATGAATACTTTTATTCTGTCGAACGAATCTTTGTCACATCGTGATTCGCAGGGACACGTTATCATTGATTCATCTTCTCGTCACGTGATTTTTTCGCTCCTATGTCTCGAAATACTTGGGTTAGGTAGAACAGCTATATACATACAGTATCTCTAAAACGAATTAACAACGCAGCTACTAAAGTATCGGCAAGTATCTTGATTATTCATGCAATGAGAGACAGAGACTGAGAGAGAGGGTCTCTACCGGACGAGTATTTCCGTCAAGCGAGAATTCAACTTGCGAGCCTGTATGTCGACTGTCTCACGAGACTCACAGGTAGAACGACAAGGCACGACACTCGCGAAACTCCAGGGTGACGAGGCTTCGATCGAGTGCCGGACCCCGTGTGCCCCCTTTAAGGCCGTGCAAACATTTCGATGGAATATAACGGGAGAGCTACTCAGCTTCCTTGTGTATCTTCTCTCCATGTCTATATAATTATACCGGCGTGGGTGTGTGTGTCAGGGCGGAACAACGCTGTACAAACCCAGTGCCGTAGTCTATACATGCATAATACGTTGTCTCACGACGTAAAGGGTGTCCCAAGTATAACCAAAGGGATTTGTGTGGAAATCGGAGAAAATGTTTGCTCGAAAAACGTCGGATGCGTTCGAAGATGTTCGACGATTTTTTTTAACAGTAGCCAAGCCACATGTAAAACATTCCATACCAGTTTTGAGATTGCGGTGAATCTTCGATGTGGAGTTTGTCTTTCGTTCACAAACATATTCTAAAGATTATTATGTATAGCTGTATTTTTAAAAAGCGATTTACTTTCAGCGAGATTTGCCACTCTGTCTCGATGGAAAGGCTTGCTGAAAATAAGTTTTTTTTAAATTATTCTTCGGGAATATAATTTAGTATGTATTTTTTCTTCTCATTATTTTCTGTCCTTCTTCAGCTCTTGGTTCTGCGTGATCCGCGCTTCAGATAGGTTTTCAACCTTTCGTAAGGTCCTCAATGTTTTCGGATAGAGACTGGGACTTCTATAGCACACGGTTAGATGTGCTTCTTGATGTAGGGAACACATGACTTTTTCAAGTTCGTCATCTGTATATTGAAACGTCGGTTTTAAATGGAATTGATCAACGGTTGAAAGAGGGCTCCATGTTCTTCGCTACGTGGCAATGGATCCGTATCACGATAGGATAATCGTATTAGCCTGTTTGAGCACAAATCAATTTCAGTCCTCAGCGAAGTTAGAACAGCTGCCTATGTGCTAATTTAGACTACGCCTAACCGCAGATTTCGAGGATACATAGTCAAAACGCGAGACACAGGATGGATAGTTCGGATGCTAATGACGCCACTCCATTTCAAGCCGACGAGACGTTGTCTCGACGCGGGATTGCATCAGCCACTACCAGAAGCGAGTGAAATAGCGTTAATCATCAAGCCCATTAGTCCTCGTTGAAATACCGGGCATGGAAATGCCGCTGTTTACAAGATCATGGCCCACTGCTTAATACAATTCTAAGAGAGCATCAGTGTCTCGTAGCGAGAGCCAGACTACTACGGGCCTTTGCAATCGTGTGTTTCGCCAACCTTAATTGAAACGCTCCAATGGCCCTTTGTTTCTTAGCGATACGTTTCTGCACTTTAGCGGGGTTCTCCACTGTCGGGACGTTGGTCCTCCATGTACAAAACAAATATGGCAGCCGCTCGTTGCACCAAACTATATTTTGCCTTCATTGGAATCTTCATTTATCAAGCGTGGCTGATTCTAATTGAGACTCTTTCATTCCTATGATGCACGGTGGAAAAGTATCTCATTTTCATTTGATTGTGCGGCTCGAGGGTGAAGCAATTGAACTGGTGGATTGCGCGAGTATCGTCGGAGTTTGTTTGGGTTCTCGATGAGAGGAATGCTTATGCTTTTCGTTTATAACTTTAGGCAGTACGAGCATGGTAGCTTATCAAAAGAGAGTTCCACTATGGAGACGTTTAAATATCCATATTTGAATACCAAAAAATGGTAACGTGACATAGTCTAATTTTACACGTACGTGCAATCACTTGATATATGCTTTGGAATCTGTAAAATGTTGAGACTGGCATTGTCTCTTGTTTTGATTCACCTTGATTGACTGGGAGAAAAAATTGACAAGTATGCATAATCAGCAAAATGTATTTGAACATAGCAATATTCTTGCTACAATTCCGCAATTGACTGGAAAGTCACAAATGATGGATTCTCGCAAGGAGTTCACTGGGTTTTCGGGCTGTCGGTCTCGTATGATTTAGCTTGGCTAATGAATAAATACTGAATTCATAGCTTCATTATCTTGGTTCAGAATACAGCTGACATTGGCTACCCAGGAAAAAAGTTCGAGTCTGAGTGGATATGTTCATATATGTTTCAGATATTGTCATATATGTGTCAGATATATTCATATCTGACATTTTATAGTATCATATATGATTAGGTCTGATCATATTCCACATCATATATGCATATATAAGATCATATCTGATCAAATACGGTATCTGGCCTGACCATATATGAATTCACATCTGTTTATATCTGGCTGAGTACCAAGGCGAGTTGGTACCGTAAACTCGTATCTGAATATACATGATGTGATATGTGAACGTATCTGTTCGTATAAGATCATATCCGATCAAATACGGTACCAGACTCTGCTATATAGATCTGATATATATTCTTATCTGGTCAGGTGCCAAGGCGAGTTGGCAGCGTGAAACCATATCTGAACATATATGATGTGATATATGAGCAGATGGGTCATTCCATGTCAAATCGACAAATTTTTTACCTGACCCCCTTTGATTTCGCTGAAAATTTTCTATCTTTTTCTACCCCCCGAAAGTTATTTTTCAGAATTTTTTCAAATTTTTTTTCCCGACTCAAAAAAAGTTATGAATTTTTGAAAAAAACCGCTCTTTTATTTTTAAATTGCCAGAACTTTTTCAAAAATTGACCGTTTGGGAACTTTTTTTTTTCAAAATTTTTGTTTTTAAATGTAGTTTTCGAAAAAAAATATGAAAAAATTTTCAGAATCCCAGATATATGAAATATTTTAGTTTTTTTGAAAAAACCGTAATTTTCTCAAAGTCCGACCGTTTTTTTTTTGTTTTTTTTTTGCTCTAAAAATACTTCAACTAATTCTGCAATGATCCCCGTTAATCAAAAGATGTGACGACAATCGCTTCTAATTTTTTTTCTTGATTATAAAAAAATTTTTGTTGAATTTTTGCTGATTTTATATAACTTTGTTATGAAATTTTTTTTATTACCTCGTGAAACCTCAAAAGTTGAAAAATAAAATTTTATTGGAGAATTTCAAGTGATTATCGTCCAAGAAATTGTTATTTTTTTTCAAAAAAGTAAAAAAAAAGGACTTTTCTTACTCTTAAATAAATTCACCGTCTCTTAACATCTTTAAATAAATTAAAAACATTTTTTTGTATGTGTTCAAATTATATTATCTTTTATTTAACTTTCATCAGAAGTATTGTCAACAGAGGGCTGAAGCATTTTTTTATAACATGAACTACATATTCGCTCATCAGTCGACAAATTGTATCGAATTGCTAAATGCTCCGGTAAATTTCGCAGGGATATTTTTTTTCTATGCTTCTCCAAATTAAATGGATTGCAACATCGATCAAAAAACTTCGGCATTGTAATCACTCGTTAACAAAATATAAATTAACAGCACTTTATGATAAATAATAGGTACTTTATTTAGCAATAGTAAGTCTACGTGACACGATGAACACAACGACAATGTAATTATTCTGAAAACATAACCTCCATATTATTTAAATGAAATGTAGATGATATCTTTTTTACCGACAATCGATAGCTCTTAAATTATCACATTGTATCAACTGGAGGTAACTTTTAAACCCATTGTATTTTTGAAGTTGTCATATTTCAGTACCAAAAAAAAACGTCCATAAGAGTAAAAAAATAACGTCAATGAGAGAAAAAAATTATTTTTTTTTTAAAATAACAATTTCTTGGACGATAATCACTTGAAATTCTCCAATAAAATTTTATTTTTCATCTTTTGAGGTTTCACGAGGAAATAAAAAAAATTTCATAACAAAGTTATATAAAATCAGCAAAAATTCAACAAAATTTTTTTTATAATCAAGAAAAAAAATTAGAAGCGATTGTCGTCACATCTTTTGATTAACGGGGATCATTGCAGAATTAGTTGAAGTATTTTTAGAGCAAAAAAAAAACAAAAAAAAAACGGTCGGACTTTGAGAAAATTACGGTTTTTTCAAAAAAACTAAAATATTTCATATATCTGGGATTCTGAAAAATTTTTCATATTTTTTTTCGAAAACTACATTTAAAAACAAAAATTTTGAAAAAAAAAAGTTCCCAAACGGTCAATTTTTGAAAAAGTTCTGGCAATTTAAAAATAAAAGAGCGGTTTTTTTCAAAAATTCATAACTTTTTTTGAGTCGGGAAAAAAAATTTGAAAAAATTCTGAAAAATAACTTTCGGGGGGTAGAAAAAGATAGAAAATTTTCAGCGAAATCAAAGGGGGTCAGGTAAAAAATTTGTCGATTTGACATGGAATGACTCAGATACATTCATATAAAATTCTATCCCTTCAGAAAGATACCAATCCTGGAAAATATACGAAGTCTTATACACTCATACCTTATCGTATATGCAGTTCAGTTGTTCACACATGAAAACGTCTAAATATATGAAACAATATATAAGGATATGAGACGATATCCGATCAGATACGGCACCTCACCTGACTGTATTACATGTGATCATGTGAGTTACTATAATATTGTTAATTATTAACACGTCAAGTGATGACGTGTTAATAACCCCGCTCTATATATGTAAACATTTTAATATCTTCATGACTGCTCTAATAAGGTTTGATCTGTTTCAACGAGGTAAGATTTGCTCTGATATAGTCGGAGTCATACCTGGTCTGATAGTTCAGATAAACTATGATTCTATCATATGGGCAGGTCTATTGTTCATAGATGTCCAGGTCTACTGGGATCCACGGTATTTTATTCTTATACGTTCAGATCTGGTCCGGTCGGATCGGATCTGTCTGACATGATCAGATCTGGTTCAATAAGATTAGATCTTTCTGGCATGATCAGATCTGGCCCAATAAAATCAGATTTGCCTGACGTGATCGAATCTGGCCCAATAAAATCAGATCTGTCTGACATGATCAGATCTGACCCAATAAAATCAGATCTGGTCCAACACGATCAGATCTTGCCTGGGGATTGCATCTGGTCAGATCTGCTGCAATATGGACGGGTCTGCTCTCAAAATGATAAAAATGGCTCTGATATGATCATACATGCTCAGATATAAGCATACATGATCTGTCATGGCAGTACATGATCAGACATGGCCAATTTTCTTGTCTGATCATATCTGATTCTACAGATATGATTCAGATACATTCAGATATATTCAGATATGAACTTCTTTTCCCGGGTAGAAAATTCTCGATTAAATATTCGGTAACGGCTATTTCTTCCAATACCATTTTAATAAACGACATCTCTGCATTGCTTACGCTTCTTTCCACTAGAGACATCTCCCATTAGAAACCACGCTAAATCTTCCAACTTTGGATTTAGGTAATCAGCTTAGTCAGACGATGGGCTTTTCAGGTTTTGAATTATTCGTAGCATATAAGAAATGCAACGATCCAATAATCGCATACGAGTTTGTGCTACCTTGAACTTTGGCAACTTCGAACGCACAACACCATCTCTGACGTAATCACTTTTCTCACGGATGAGCACTGATATTGTATAAATAACGAGCCACTTTTGAGAATAACCAAGCGACATCTTGCCGTTTCATCATTATCAAGTGTAGGGAGAGTGATGGTGAATAAGGAAAAGGCAGGATCCTTGCGAGAGATCTTTAGCCCTAGTGACGGTAAATTATCCAAGTCGGTGAAGGGTCGTCTCGAACGACTCTTCATCGACTTGGATAATTTACCGTCGACTACTCGCCGCTAATTCACTGATCGGCGAATCTTCTGTTCAATCTCCGCATCTGAAATCAACGTCATTACCCTTTGCATCTTCTATGGTCTAAGGCACTACTTCGATCAAGAATATTTACGATCCTCTGCTTTACTTTACGCTCCGTCGGATTGTATTCGGACTACTCGATGAAAACGCTTTAACGATACTGACGGAATCAAGAATAATTATGCAATGTTCACGATTCACTCCTGTCATCAGGAATTTGCGCGGCGTAACGTTCCCGAAGGATGGGCATTTGTTCCACAAGATTCCGAGACGTTGATTTTCCTTCAACACTTGCCAAGATTGTGGAACCATTCAACTCGAACACGCTTCACCGAGCACTCCCGAGTCACAAGATGCGATATAATAAACGGGCGTACAATTTGGGAGCTTCTCATTCTGCAACGATATCAATATCAGTTACATTCCTTCTTCACACAGGAAGCCATGTTGTACCTGGATCTTTTTTTTTTCTCGAAATTCTAATAGACATATATTAAGAATGTTGCAAGAGGTTTTTCAGCGTTGCAAGCAAAACAAAATGATGCGGAAGCAATGTACCAGTTTTGTCTTCATCCGATAGGTTGAAAATATTGATAGAAGGCTGTGCAAAGTCACGTCCCAAAAAACAATTCATTTCAAAGGTTCTTCGAACGAATTAACCAGCCCCCAATAACGCTGAATATCGGCTCTCGGGGGTGGCTGACACGATAAGCAGGCTTTCGCAACTGAGTCGGATCCTTGGCATCATTTACGTGTCAAAGAACAGCTAGGACGAGAGTAATAAATCTGAATAAGCTGGGATTGGGTGGACTTTCTTGATATCACGTATATGTTGGTAGAATATAGAGGAAAGCATCGCCGCCATTGAAACACCAAGATTCTGATAATATGCATAGTGTCTTGGGATCTCAATCTCGGTGAAATCTTCCTCTTGTTGAGGGTCTCCCAACAGCGGTAGGATGTGGTGGCTGTATTCACACCCTTTCATCCTCATCCATCCTCTACCCCCACCGCACCCCACCTAATGTATATACATACTCACACGCGTCTAATACCTTTAGAAACTCCGTTGTTCTACGGCTCCGCGTTTGATGCAAATCGTGCAATCCTCGGTAATCAGATCCCTGGTTGTATTATGGCTCACCGCGGGTTCTCGATGAGCACACGAGGGAGGAAGCCAGACAGATATATCTTTATTTTCCTCGTAGGGTATACACACAGTGCTGGATGTACCCGTTAAAGGGTGCTTGAATACGTATACCGGGTGGCGTGTGTTGTAACCCGATTTTAGTAAGAACAAAGCCACGTGGAGACGTTCTTGGCAAAATAACCTACTTTAAAAAAAACAAGAAGTTTCACAAATCATTCCATACTCGCATTGATTGAGGTAACAAATGAAGGTTGTCGTAGATTCGTGATTGTAAGGGCCATCATCTACCAAAGCAGAGATGAGCGGATCTGGGAAAAAGCAAGATGATCAGCTGTTGTTTGGTTGCGTTTTCCCAGCTCTGGTTCATCTTCGCTTTGGGGGATGATGGCCCTAACGTGATTGGTATTCACCAGAGGTGGGCAAAAAGTAATTAAATTAACAATTAACATTTACAATTACTACCGTAATGGATAATTGAATTACTTTCTAACAGATTACTGAAGTAACCAGTTACCACAAATACCAAGTATAATTAATTACTGTGTAATTTAATTGGAAGCTAATCTGATACTAATCAATCGATTACATATTAATTCAAATAATATATTTGCGCGTTTTACAAAAATCCGAGTTACAGTTTTTGCAATTCACGAGCGCGAGTGGACCTTACATGTGGTAATTCGTGTAATTGCATGTTGCAGCAGTGTGCGCTGTTTGCATGTCTACTCGACACAAAAGTTATTTATTTCTAAAGTTGACAGTCGCGTACACACCACACTGGATCCAATTTTACAGGTTAAGATGATATTTTCTCCTACATTTTACCATAAATAATAACGTAATTGGATTACAAAGTATTTTACTACAATTCAATCAGATTACTTTGTAGTTAAATACATTATAACAGATTACATAATATGTACTGAGTAATTCAATTACAATGTAATGAAATCCAATTCAATGATATTACTCTGCAATTGGATTACTTTGTAACCAGATCAATGATCAAATTACAATGTAATTCAGCTATGCCCATCAGTGGTATTCACGATGTTCGAACTCTTGGCAAGGTGTTCTTGAAGCTTTCCTGGTTTCTGATACACATCGATTTGAGCTGCGCTTGATACTGATTCCAATCATAGTTTAAATGTGTAACCCTGATTCGGCACGAATGTGGTGGATTTGGAAATGCGGTGAACCCCTCAATATCCATTGGCAAAACCATCACGATCGCTTACTCGGAGACATGAGCACGAGCTTGGATATACCTGCCGGAATAAAACTCACGCGAGTATCTGTGTACCTAATTACGAGTCTGTCTGATAACAGCACTCCGGGGAGAGGGATGCATACTTGTACTCTTCCGTATAACAGTTCGAAAAGTATTATTGCCGTCAGCTACACCGGAGACTTCCTATCTCGTATAGAGTTGTAATTGGATAGGCTTGTTCGGAGAGCTCAATTTCCGTAAAGTCGTTATGGGGTAGTAAAATTCCAGGTGGAGTTGTAAATGTGCAGCAGGGACTCTCAGCACTACGATAAAAAGTTGTATCCGTTATATCTATGTGCGAATCTCGTATACGAGGCTCTTGGATGATTCTGATTCCATTCTCGAAGAAGCATTGTAGTAGATGGATTTTCAGATCTTTATCACAGTTTTCGATTCTAAGAACACCCTGTATATTGATACGTATATAAACGTTTGTATATTCGTTTTCTTTGGATCGAAATTGCTTTCTCCTTCGAATCCTATTGGATCGTGTTCTCCGACGTTGCTCCAGTATAAAGGGGAAATGCACTACAGAATCCACGTACGTATATGCGAAACGAAGGGGAGAAACGGAGAGAGAGGAAGATAGAGACGTATATATTTTTGACATATCCTTCCAACCCCTCGCTTAGAATCGAATTGATCCACGTGTTTGAGGGTTAAACCGCGTCTGCAAACTTTCCAATTAAACGGACGAGCATTGCCTAGAGCAGATTCCCCGATGATTGTTTCTAACCAATTTGGCATCGGTCTCGATCCGATGGTAGCCCCAAATTGATTATTTCTCGATGATTCAAATAAATTCAAAAAATGATCCGTTGTTATTTTATCCTATTTTATATCATGTATTATTATTATTATTTTCTCCAATATTTTGCCAGATAAATCTATTTTTTAATCGATAAAAAACATTTATAAGATTAATTTTTAATATCTAAATAAAAAGTTCTCTTTTTCTATTCAATTTTCTAAGTGTTATCGTATATGAAAATGAGCACATGCAAAATTTGAGTTCAAAATTACTTACAACATTCGGGAGAGCCGCTCAATAAGTTCACCATTTTCAATAACGGAGAAAAAATAATGATCTCATTGAATCCTTCTTTCAATAAGTTATCGAATATTATCGTTGATCGCGAATTAGGAGGTTCTTAAGGCCTTATATACGCGAAAAATTTAAAAAATTCTATTATTAATAATTTATTATTTTTAATCCCATTAGCCTAAACGGTTAGGAATATTTTAAGCTTTACAGAATTGAAAGATTCCAAAAATGAAGTAAGATTGCATTTATAATAGATACCGCGCGGCGCGGCCGACCGCCAACTTCAAAGCCGTTTTTCCACGATTCACTTTTTTGAACCTTGTGAAAGATCTAACTCTTAAAAGAAGGTTCAGATAGCTTTGAAATTTTTACAACAAATTCTTAGTATCATCACCTATCGTGTGAAGTACAGACACCAACATTTCAATGAGACAAAAAAATATAAAAAATAAAATACCGACAGAAAATTGAGGAAAAAATTTTGAGTTTCGAATTTTTATTATAATAATTTTTTTAAATAATATTGTTGGTTCACACTGAAGATACATTCATTATGAAATTATAAATATGTTAATTTTTTTCAGACACCTACATAGATGCCAAGGACTTTCACGATCAACGCGCGCGTAAAATAAATACGTTGCTTCATTATCCCGCGTAGAAATTCTGATGGGGCCCAAATCAGGGCCCGATCAGGTTGCCTGGCTGCCCTGATAGGACACTAATAAGGCAGCCTGAAAGGGCCCTACTAGGAAATACAACGTTGTGTCACATATGTGCCTGACCTGGTTGCCTGATCAGGCCCCTATCAGATTGCTTGATCAGAAAGAGCTGCATATAATATTTCAAAAATCCAAAATGGAATGTGAAGTACTTATTTTAGAGTTCCACCACAGTGAATTTGTATCATAATTCGTCATTCCCTGGCCTGCTGAAATGTTTTTGTTCGAAGAAAATATTTCGCCTATATGGGAATCGAACCTCGTACCTACCTACCCAAAGCTAGACATGCTGCCCCTATGCTACCGAGTGCTTGTAACGTCTTGATCCCAGATATGGCATGAGAGACCAAATGAATTTCTATAATTATTTCTTGTATCACATAAAGTATATTGATTAGTTCATATCATTGTGACAATTAAAGAGGTTTATCGAATAATATGCTATAGATTTTTTAAACTTCACCTTGTATATTGTGACCAAACTTTTAATCGAGTAAAAATTATTCTGCCACAAAAGACTCTCTCTCTCTTTTTCGCTGATTTTATTTGATTACCAAAATCCGTGGGCGCCAGTCGCAAAGCGACTCAACGATGAAGAGAGAGAAAGACGGTTGACCGGCTTTGTTCGGCGGGAAGGGCGGGGCGAAACTGGAAATAGTTCAAAATTAAATTTTTCAGCTGGAGCTTCGAGGTGAACATTCTTCCCGTCGTTTATTAACTATTTTACATCTTACAATAATATCTGTCCGGGATAATTGCTCACGAAAGCATGAATTTACGAGGCAAATCACGCGCTTCTATTATTGAAACTCGAGAGAAAAATCGGAAACTCACACACGCGCGCTCTTTCGATTCGGCCGGGATCCTACACTCTTTATAATCTAACACGTGCTCGTTTTCTCTCCGCCACGGAGCTACTCGTGGACGGGACTTTATTAAAGTTGTTTTAATTAGATCGCAAGATGTTTCAATAAATAACCGAGCCCCCGATAGTCGGTTACTCGGCCGAGCTTGGTCTTTCGCGTGAATTTGTATCACCGGCCCACTCGTTCAATTCTCCTCACACTCACACACACGTACCGCAACCCGTTTGCGATTTTTCTCTTCGAGTTTTCACGAATAATTGCTAACCAAAAATTGGAGATTCTCGCGTACGGCCACGATTTTAATTATCTAATTTACCCGCGCACCGAGAGCACGGGAAAATAGGAAGTAATTATTAGGCGATTCTTGCAAAACGTGGAAAAGTCGTCACCGCGACCGCGTTTTCTCGGGATTTTTATGAAGGAAACTCCGCCGTTAAATTATCCCGGGTTCGAAAGAACGATTAGAGTTACAGAGACTCAACTGATTTGACTGGGAAAATTTGATCGCGACCCACTGACCAAACGGGAAAGTGACTGGAAAATATAACTCACGGCTACAATTCCGATAGTGCGATTCCGTGTCGCGAATCTCCCCGAATTCCGTGTCGCGAGCAGGGCAGTGGACTCTCCCTCCCTCCCCTCTACTTGTTCGAATATTTCCCCGATAATTGACAGGTCCGTCTCCTGAGATCTTAACACCGAGCGAATATTTTTTTTTTTTATTGAAAAAGGCTACTCGTCTTTAACGACGCCCTATACCCCTGGCTCGCTATTTTACAATGCTTCCGAGGGAATTGGCGACGTAACATGTCGAGAAACATTCCGAAGCGGGGATTGGCGATGACATAAATTTGATGACGGGAGGATGCTAATTTTTCCTACTGCCCTGGTTTTTGGAAGGAGAAGCGCCCGCGCGAGAACAACGGAATATTCGTTCTCGAAAATTCCAGCGTTTTAACGGATTTTATTCGCTGTCTTCTTCCCTCTTTCCTTTTGTGTTGAATCTTTCGTCCAAGCCTTGGCCTTGAGAGCTGCTCGAGACAAGCGTATGAGCTTTGCTCGAAATACGCTGATGCTACCCGATATTTCGTTCTCCTTGTTTCTTTGATCGCCTTTCCTTGGGCTTTCGATGGTTCGATAATTCGTTCTTTCCTTTTCCTTTCCCTTTCCTCCAGGATTCCCGAATGGCTCATAGAACAAACGTGGTCGCGGGGCGCAATTAATAATCAAAATCTTAACATTTAATGCCCTAGAAAAACGTTGCGGGAGCGTAGCGTGGCTGAAGTGTTGAGCGGAGAGAGATAGGAAGCCTTCCTTTTACTTTTCCTTTATTTCACGGGACGGTGCTAGAAAACACCGTCACAATATATATATATATATAAAATTCCTTTCTCTCTACGCCTTACAAAGCTGCCGAAATCTTCGAACACGCATCCGCGTTGCACAACGTTTTTTGTCGTGACAATCCATAGCACCTTTTTTTAAATAGAATTCAGGAATGCATCGAAACTCCGAAGCTACGATGCGATGCTGTAAAATCGAAGTTTCCATTTGGACAATAAAAGGTTATGTGCATCTATCGACTGCTGAGGCAGTTATAGGGCAAGCCTATTTATGGCCTCATCAGGGAAAGCCATAGTAGGGCCTATCAGGGCAAGCCTTGGTAGGGCCCTATTGGGAAAAGCCTTAGTAGGGCTACATTAGGGAAAGCCTTAGGAGGGCCTATCAGGGCAAGCCTTGGTAGCGCCCTATCGGGGAAAGTCTTAGTAGGATCTTATCAGGGACGACCTTAGTAGGGCCGTTTTAGTATAGCCTGATTTAGGGCCAAAATACTTCCGGCCCGATCGGGACCGGATCAGGATATCCGTAATAGGTGTTACCGGTATCACACCCCGATCGGGGCCTGATCCTGGTCAGGCTAACCCTATGAAATTTCTACTCGGGATGTTACATCTCCGCGATTTGTTAATATTTCTGATTTTTTTTACATATACTTAACCATGTACATAAATGATCTGTAAAAAAATGTTGTCAATGTATGCGTCATTTTTTTTAACAGCATCTAGAAAAGTACCTTCGAAAATCGGCGAGATCGCGTATATAAGGCTTAATGTATATCCATTTAGCTGCACATCAAGCTGTTCCGGGGACGAACCTTATTTTTTTTCCATACGAATGGTCCATGTTGGGGAAAGGAGGGCCCTTAAAATGAGTTTTATAGAAAAATGGTTACATTATTGAAGGGTATACACAGGTTTCAAGACAGACAGGTTGATTACGTAATATTGGATATGGGGACAATTGGCTCCTATGAGGATGGTCTTCGTAGTCGAATGTCTTCAAAAGCACTTTCGGCATGTACCTTCGAGTTATCGAAAGTGTCCGAACCGGAAAGGCAGGGAGAGCGCGAGCTAATCTTCGTATCGCGGTACATGAACACACCTCGAATTTACCCCCAAGCGTATGTCGAAGTAATAAACCGGGCGTGTAGTTTGCCTACAGTTGACTTGGTAGAGCCATTCTCCATATGAAGCTACCGCCAAACACAATTTATCACCGAACAAGCGTTAAAGTTTGAGTATTCCCCGAGTTATCAGTGCTTCAAGATAAATTAGCCAGGTCGTCGTATTCTATCATCAGCGATTGTTTCTTCATCAACACCTAGAATCCCAAATTTCAGTTATCAATCACCCGAGCAAAAAAATCAGTCTCAAAGAACAACAATTTGTCGATGAAGCGATAAATCTAGTGTCTAAAACAACGTTCCTAGAAATAATCGGAGTTCTCGTTCCATCGAACGAACGCTCCAAATGGCGCTTCTATTTTTTTTCACATTAGAAATAAATATTCCCAGCATGAAATTAAATGTTTCCACGATGAAAAATAAACGTTTTCAGTAATATGAAAGTAAATGTATCCAGGAGTAAGGTTCTGAACCCACTTCCGAACGAACTGAAATTTTTCACAAACTTTCCTTTTAATAATCGAAGATAACCCCCAACGGGATTTTTGGCGACGCGCAATAGTTTTTGGGTTTGGGTTTGTTTAGGTTTGTTTTGGGATTATTTGTGTTTGTTTGTTTGGGTTTGTTTGGACAAAACGGAGAGCGCGATAACATATATAGGTATGTGAGGAGACGTAACAGATACACAGGGTGGGCCATTTAACGTGACCAGCCCAAACATCTCGGTTGCCTTTAGAGGGACGAAAAACAGTCAGGAGGTAATTTGATCGATTTCGAAGGGCTGATAGAGTCGGAAAAATTCATTTTTGTCAAGGTCCTAGTTTTTGCGTTCTCAAAGTCGTCAATGGTTTTTCAAATGGGAAAGTGATTTTTTTTATTAAGACGTAGCTGATATTTAGACGAATTCAACGACCTATGATATCATGACCTTGAAATGATTTTTCACCAAAATACACGTGTAAAAACGGGAAATCGTGATGGCATTGACAATAAGAATATCCGAATAATGCAATTTCATTTTTTGTGCAGAAAATTTATTGTAACACATGTTCGAAGTGATGGCCATTAACCTCGACACATTTTTGAAGACGTGGGATAAATGATTCTCTTAATCTTCGAATTGTTTTTGGTGTGATAGAGGCGCAGGTTCCAACGGATACAATAGTGTCAACAGTCGGAGATGTTTCTGACGTTTGTAAATACTGGGATTGTAACGTAGTAAAACTGTAGTAGAGTGAAGATTTACCATCTACTAATATTAGAATCAGTAGACAAGTCCATTTTTTTCACATGAGAAATAAACAAATCCAGCATAAAATTAAATATTTCCAGTATCAAAATAAATATTTCGAGTATGAAAATAAATGTTTCCAGCATGTAAATAAATATTTCCAGTATGAAAATAAATGTTTCCAGTATAAAAATTAATTTTTTCAGTACGAAATCGAATATTTCTGGTAGGAAAGTAAATATTTCCAGTATGAACATAGATATTTTCAGTTTGAAATTAAATATTTCCAGCAAGAAAATGAATATTTCCAATGTGTAAAAAAATCCATTTTGTCCACACATTATTGCACTTATCAATAACCCAAGTGAAAGAAACAGTCTCATAGTAAAACAATTTGTTGGTGAAGCGATACATTTAGCGTCGAAAATAACGTTCCTAAAAATAATCGGAGTACTCGTTCCATCGAACAAACGCACCAAATGCCTTTTCGTTTTTTTTTTTTCAAATTAGAAATAAATATTTGCAACATAAAATCAAACATTTCCAGTCTGAAAATAAATGTATCCAGTGTAAATAAAGGTTTTCAGTATGAAAAAAAATCAGTACGAAATTAATATTATATTATAAATATTTATATAATATTATAAATATTTCCGCTATGAAAGAAAATACTTCGAGTATGAAATTTAATATATTCCAGTGTGAACGTTAATATTTCCAAAGTGTAAAAAACCTCGATTTTGTCCTCATATAATTTACGTATAATCGGAATTGCTTTCTCATCATTTCGACGCCCAAGTACGCGAAGGAACGTTATCCTAATCCGGTATTCCAAGGATCTGCACTCTCGGACCACCGTGTTAGCTCTGCCTCTTTCGGATCCTTCAAGATTCTCGACCGTCCGAAGCCCGTTGGCACTACTCGCACGGCTTTCGAACGAATCGCGATATCTTATTACACGATCGCTTCGTGTATGCTTCTACCCCCTCCTCCAAACTCCCCCGCCGTTGCTTCTCGTGCCGGCGGTACATACGTGAGAATCCACAGTGTGAACAACATGCGAGCCCATTCATGCAAACATGCACGAACATGGGTAATGTGCGGTATGTCCCGCACTATGCTGAACGCTCAGTATATGGAACGCGGTATCTGCACACCCACATATACACTCGCCCATGTCCAGTAAAGACAATAAATGTTACGTAGCTTTGGACCAATGAATTAATTCATCTTTCCATTTACTCGATTGCTTCGTCCTTTCTCTCACGCTGCGCATCGGTGATTCTTTAGATAAGTGTAGATAAGTAGAAAAGCCGAAAAATGAGACTACATTTTTTGTTGCCATTTTCTCATTTATTGGGTTATAAATCATGATATTTGGTCGGGGAAAGCTGCAATTTTTCATTAACCATTTTTTTACAGGGAAAATATCGTTGAAAATAATTTCGAATTTTTCGAAAACTCCCGTATTAAAAGCCGAATACAAACAAACCCAACCCTCTCCGCTGGGAGGAGATGGGTTTGTTTGTATTCAGGAAGGCTTCTTTTTTAAATGCCCCTACCCTCCAACCTAATATAGACGTCGAAATGTTCAAAAATACCCTATTTTATCACGTATGTCCGCGAACTTTAAAACCCCATAACTTTTTACGGGGAGGTTGAATTTCAGCTTCCTCCAACTGAATATCATCATTTATAACCCTATAAAAGAGAAAATATCAACAACAAAAATTATAGGCTCACTTTCGGAAAAGTCACTTATCTAAAGAATTACCGAGGTTTCTATATTGTTGGGTCAAAAAATGTTCGATTTTTCACCAATTTTTTATGCAGAAAATATTAAATACAGAATGTTGAAATTTCGTACAGGTAATGATCTGAACAGGTAATCTAAAGCACAAAATCAAACATATTTTTACTTTGTACAATATTGTGTATAATTCGAAATAGAATCAAGAAGAAACATTGAAAAATGAAAAATAGTCGTCGATCGTAGGGGAAGTTTAGTTCTTTACCAAACATTTTTGCAGTCTTTTGTTCATAAAATAAAAACGTTTGAATATTTTTTGATAATTCTAGTTCAACTGATGGAAAAGTTTGTTGGACACGTGCCTGCCAAATTCCATAACGATTGCTCATCTAGGGCGTGTAGAAGCACTTTCGCAAACTTGGAAAACATGTTTTCGAAAAAAACGTCCTTAAAGTTAAAATGAAGTTTGTGTGCGAATGAAATGAAAAGTTTCATACTTACACCTAATCTGTTATCGAGGACCATAGAGTACACGTTCCTCTTCTTTCTGATACAGCAAAATTAACATTTTTTGGCGCAACGAAGTAGAAACCTCCCTTAAATGTTCGAGAAACATACAAACTAGGCGAAGTATTCAATATATAGGTTGTCTCAAAAAGGTTTGACATTTTAATTTAGTAATGAAACGTATTATTTATTTGAAAAGTATGAATATTTTAATTTTAAAATAAGGTACAAACATGGAGGTTATGTGTGGAATACAATATGCGAAAATGGCTGCCTCGTCCCTGTTAGCAAACGTCCACGCATTTGACGAAATTTTTTATAACATTTTGACATAATTGCGGACGAATTTCATTAAGGGGGGGGGGGGTAAGGTTGATTTGCTATAAGAAAGCATATTTACGATAATTTCTTTGATGACACAGTTAATATATATTTATTTATGTAATTAGTATATAACAAAAGGACATTTGAAGAATATTCTGTAAAATTTTCATTAATGATTATGCAGAAATGAGCCATTGATATAAAATCTTCCCAGACGCCTAAAAAAAAGTTACATTGCGTTGAACCGCATAACTCATCACTGGATCATCTGAAATAAAAAAAAATCAAGAAGATTTCATTAGTTGATAAATTCCTTAAGGTATCGCTGTCGAGTTTATTGCATTGATTTTTTAATTTTTGGTCACACTTAGAAATTTTCATATTGTAAAATAAATTAAAATTATTAAAATAACAAAAACTCCACAACGTTACCTCGTAATTTATGTGTAGAAAGAGTGTGTAAAAGTTCAAAAGGATCGGTACAGTAGATTTTGAGCAGAGAGTTCACCGACTTTGAAAATGCTAAGTGTGAGGAAAACGCGTTTAAAAGTTTCAAAGATTTCTACACTAGAAAATAAAAAAATAAACATCAATAAATAAGTGTTTTTTTATATACTTACACTGAATAATCGACGATTTTTATATACTTACATTGAATCACCCATAAAACATTCTATGACAAGATAATAAACAAAAAAAAAACACGAAAAAAATACCTTACGCCGCCCCTCTTAATGGTGCGTCCAATAGCTTCCTTAAGCACCGGAATTGTCAATTGGCATACACTTTTCCTTTCAGGAAACCCCAAAGAAAAAAGTCAAATGGCGTCAAATTGCACAATCTTGGTGGTCAATTCACATCGCCGCGGCTCGATATAACACGACCACGAAACTTCGTCCGCAATAACTGCATTGTTTCGGCCGCAGTGTGGCAGGTTGCGCCATCTTGGTTTATGTCATTTACCGGATATTGTATTCCACACATACCCTTCATATTTGTACCCTATATTAGAATACAATTATCCGTTCTTTTCAAATAAATAATACGTTTTATTAATAAATTAAAATGTCAGGTTATTTTGAGCCACCCTTCATTAGAAACTGCTGGTTCTTCATGTTGGAGGAGCGAGAATTACATAAACTCGGGGCCCTTGCTTCGTAAAATATTCGAAAGAGTGACTTTGTATAATTTTTCACTAATATTTCGTCTATTTTCATCATGAAACTTCATCTGCAATAACTATGCAGTGACATTGCAGCAAATAACAATTTCTATGCGTTGCTCGATCGTGCAATTCACCATGCCTAAACCTCAATACTTCCTGATGCCAGTTGTCAAAAAATAATACTCTATGTTCGTCACCAAAAAAAATGACGCGCAATTTAAAATGTCAGGTTATTTTGAGACACCCTTCATTTGAAACAGTGGCATATTTGAAACACTAGGCGCGGTAGATACACGTTGCAAAACTTCAAACACGTGATCTTTCGAATATTTGCGAAGTAATTTTATTTGCCGCAAATTTCGGAAGCTTGTACAGGTGTATATTCCAATGAACATATCCTTAAATCATACTGTTCAGCCAGTGGATCGTATTCAACAAGACATTCCAACAAGAGTTCGGCGATTCGTCATCCTGGATTGCGATGTCACGGATTAGTGTTCAAGTCAACTTATTCTTCCGCATTTTCCGTTCACCGAATATTAATCGGCTTTCCAAGTTCTCCATGGGTTTCACGTTGAGTACGGACTTTAAGGCAGTATTGTTGTCTTTAAATTCGAAAGAATCTTTTTTTTTATATTCCATTTTATTATTCTACAGACCTTTCGGAAAACGTTTGTGAAAACTGTTGAATGATACTCAAAAAACTTCCCGAGTTAAAGCAATTATAGGGAGTACGCTCGGGAAGCGCGGTCGAGACATTTTTTCTCGAAACTACCTACGTATGCTTTTCAAAACGGTTACCGCGATATTTCGATAACTAATTGGCCAATTGAGGGCCGATTTGGCATATACCGTCAGTTGCCTGTTTTTTAACCTTGGTGGCAGAAATGAGTTGGAATAATTTTTTTATTTACATAACTCGTAGAATTGTCATAAAAACAGGAAAACATTGATAACCAAACATTAGGATGCCGTCGTATTGTAATTTTTTTTTCTGAACCTGGTACCAGACATCACAACACTCATACAGATTAGGAATAATGCACGTGCGGGTAATAACGCTTGTCGGCTAATAAATAAGGTAACGAAAATCGTATTTAAAATGACCGCTCACGCTCAAGGCCACACTCACAGACGCCTATTGCACGAATATGTCACTAGAAGTTTGTGGAGGTACGAAACCCCGCTCCCCACTGCCGGTGTTGCATCATCCATCACAAGACGCGGCCGCGCAGCAGCAATAATAAAAATCGGTCCGAATAAATCGTATTTATCCCAAGTATTTCTTGTAATATTACACTTATCTATCTAAAATCACAGTCTTTATCTTTATCCATTCAAGCTTCGATGATCACAAATATTTGAATTACGTAACGTGGTCCAAATATTTTTTATTTTGTTTTTCTTACATACGTGGTCGACGATTATTAACCCTTTAACGGCCACGCCTATTTCTGGATGGCACAAAATCATTTTCTATGGTAGTATAGCTAAAAAAAGGTTAAATATGAATGTCCAACCATAAGTTTGTCGATAAGGGCGTCCGAAGTAGTACTACGTGCGCAACTAAGTTCCCGGGTTTCACACATGGATGGCGCTAGCGACACATGTAGTCGGCATACAGCTCTGAAATTGGGTGTTTTGTAGCTTGGAGATCTGTTAAGAATACCCAGTCGTAATATAAACAAATATCACAACGCAACGGCCTCTTTTCTAACCTCGAAAATGTCGAAGTTTGTGCCAAATAAACAGCATTTGCGGGAAGCATTGCTTTTCTGCTTCAACCTAAAAAAACAGCAGCTGAAGCACGTCGGTTACTTGAGGAGGATGGCGAACATATACCATAAAAAACAACGTGTGAAGATTGGTTCAAGCGGTTCAGAAGTGGTGATTTTGAGACTGGGGATAAGGAGCGCTCGGGAAGACCGCAAACATTTGCGGGCGCCGATCTGCAAGCGTTATTGGATGAAGATGACACTCAAACGGAAGATCAACTTGCCGAGGCATTAAATGTGACTCGCAATGTATTTCGAAACGTTTGCACGCCATGGGAAAAATTCATAAGGAAGGACAGTGGGTGCCGCATGAGTTGACTGAGAGACAAATGGAAATTCGAAGAGCCACTTCCGAAATTTTGTGTTTGCGGCAGAACAGAAAGAATTTCCTGCATCGAATTGTTACTGGCGATGAAAAATGGATATATTTCGAGAATCCCAAACACAGAAAATCGTGGCTTTCACTTGGCGAAGCGTCCACATCGATTGCATGGCCAAATGGCTTTGGAAAAAAGACAATGCTCTGCGTTTGGTGGGACCAAAAAGGAAGCTTGTACTATGAGCTGCTGAAACCGGGCGAAACTGACAATGGGCATCGCTACCGACAACAACTAATCAATTTGAACCACGCATTGCTCGAAAAACGGCCAGAATGGGACACGAGACACGAACGTGTGATATTGCAGCACGACAACGCTCCGTGCCATCGCAGTTCCATCGTCCAGGACACCATAAAAACACTGAAATGGGATCTGCTACCGCAACCGCCGCATTCGCCAGACTTGGCCCCTTCAGACTATCACTTGTTCCGTTCGATGGCGCATGGCTTGGGTGGGCTACACTTGGCCAATTAGGATGCAGTACAAAATTGGTTGGACGAATGGTTTCAGTCCAAAGACGGGTCTTTTTATCGTCGCGGTATTTATGTATTGCCAGAGAGATGGCAAAAATGTGTAAATAGCGAGGAAAAATACTTCGAATGAACCACTTTGTGTATTTGTCTTGAAATTTTCAATTTTTTATTGGTCAAAAAACCTGGAAACTTTGTTGCGCACCTAGTATTTTTGGACTGTAGGAAATTTGCTACTAACGGCTCGGTTCGAACTATTATTCTAATTCAATAAAAAATCTTCAAAGCCTAGTTCGTCCAGTTAAGCTTCCTCTACACAATTCTATCAAAAAATATTTCAAGAATGTCCATTAACTTACTTTTTTGGACAAAAACGGGCAGCAGATCGAGTCCCGGGGTCGTAAATTTTCGCGACAACATTGTTGTCAGATTAATATAATTCAAATGTTTACGTTTGAATTTCAAGCTGTCCCGGCATTTGTAGCTGCATCTAGCATGGATTGATGGAATTGTGAAGTAGCTTGTCCGCTATAGCGTCCTTACGCTTTTACCGTCGGCGTCAAAGTGAACGTAGCAAATTTGCCACAATGGCAGTTAAAGGGTTAAGGCCTACTAAATCTAAACATATGCCTTATTATCCTTCTACTTCTTGTAGCAATGTTTGTTTGTTTTATAATATATATTACATTACTTTTAAGATGTTACGAATGTAAATAAGTAGTACGCATATTTATTACTAATTAATTAATCGTTATTTTTAGTGCCTCGATCCCGATGCCTCCAAAACGAGTGCTGTGGTCGAAAACGATCTGGTGTCAGCTGCCCGAGCAGTGCAAACAGGAACTTTGAGTTCATACAAACCTGCAGAGGATTAGTGATCTCAAATACCAAATATAATACATATAGTTTGATTATTTAAGTATGCTAAAGTCGTAGGCCTTATTTTCCTACCACAGTTAAATAAGGCCTACCATCAAGGCTTTTAAAAATGCTTCATTTTTTTTTTTTTTTATGGTACAAGTTATCATTTTTCCTTTATATTTCATACAAGCTGAACTTGAATAATGATTATAATGAAAATATGTCGATTAAATTGAATATTTTTCATTTTATTTCAAATATCCCTTAGCCAAGCTTTATTACCTGCAGGTACCTTATATTCAGTTTTGTTCCGATTCACACAACGTCCACGACTCTGATCGGCAATTGGCGGCGTTTTCCGCGCACCGTTGTAAACAAACATACAAAGTACGCGATATCGTTGTAAACAAACGTACAAAGTACACGATACCGTTGTAAACAAACGTACAAAGTACACGATACCGTTGTAAACAAGCGTACAAAGTACATGATAATACATTAAATTGTTTTTTGAATTTGTACATATTCTTGAAGGATCAATAAATACGTGTTCACTTTTACAGCTATTTTTTACTCAGTCCATTCTAAAAATCAGCTCCAAAACAGCGCTCTAGACAACAGTAGGGGAAACCGGGGCATCCCCTGTCCCCCACAAAATTATGCCCCATGAAGTTCGGCACTAGTTGTATCGTGTGTCTAGCGAGACAGTGGTGGAACTAGTGGACTGTGACGTGGCTCTGCGTTGCTCACCGACAGACAAAATATACGTAAGTTATTGCATTTGATATTATTTTTCAATTTTTAATTTGGGTTCTGCTTAATTCGTGATTGTGTTAAATGCTGAATTATTTAACTGGTTACTACGACCAATTATGTAACTAAATAACTAACGATAGAGTTTAAGCAATCACCAAATACTCTTTCGATTCGGTTTACGTTTTCTTTTTACGACCTCCGGGGGGCATTATGGGCGGGGTCAAATGGGCAGGGTATTGCCTCAGGTTTGTAGTAATTTGTTCTTTTTTCTGCAGGTACAATTATGGTTCGGCACTACAAACGAAAGACAGATCATGGCAAATGGGATATGGAGAAGATAGTAGCAGCCGTGAGCGTTGAACAAGCCGAAAACTAAGTTGCAAACGAGCCTCTGCGTGCACAGAAAAAATTGTGTTCATCCATCCAACATTCAGTTCGTTTAACAAAGTTGTATCTTTAAATACGTTCAACTTGATTTTTGGTTGCTATAACAAAACAGTAAAGTTGGGCAGTAACCAAAGATACATTTAAACTATCTGCTTATTTAGCATGTCTGAGCAACTGTTAAAACCACCAAATTCCGAGACAACAAAATGCATTTTGCACATTCAACGATTATTTTTTCTGAGTGTGATACAGCCTTCTGCAACGCTATCTCCAGGTCTGTCAACAATGCCACAGGCATGTACAACACCACCATCAGGAACATCTTTCCATATCATGTCACCAGCAGATATTATGCCCAAATCCAAAGCACAAGTCGCTAGAAAACATAGCAAGACAGCAATAATCGGCAGTTTCCTATATAAGAGAGATTTGGAAGAAAACAAAACACGGAAGGCGGTGACTGGTGAAAAAAAGGAAGGAAGATGGGAAGAACAAAGAAAGTGAAAAGAAAAAAGAAAAATAAAAAGAACAAAGAAAATGAATCAGAGGAAGAAGACGAAGAATGTTTATAGTGTGGAGAATGGTACTCTGAGTCTAGAGAAGGTTAGGTAACTTGGCGTGCTTGCCACAGATGGGCTCACTGATACGCCGGCGAAAAAGACAATGATGACGAGTCCCTCCATATTTTCTCATTTTGTTCCAAATTTCAGATTTATATTTGTACTATGCCTATTATGCCCCACATATGACCATTATGCCCCACATCCGGGGCATAACGAGCATTTTCTTATTTTTTTTAACGTTCCTTTTGTACCAAAGACTGCTAAACTAAGACGATTCTTGTGAGGTACGTTTAAGGAATCTTAATGAGACCAATAAATGGCGGACGATCGATTTTATTAGCTGTTTCTATAAAGGTGTTATTCAAGTTTTCCCTTGAGGTGCCCGCGCGGCCCCGGTCTCTCCTACTGCCTTAAGGAGAGATATACACCTAGATGGTCGAGGTCGAGGATTTAGAAGCTGTGAACATTCCGTCGACCGTAGAAGACCTGCACTATGGGCCTGGTATCGATGATTCCATGTAAGTTGACAAATTTCATGATTTATTCATCCCCAAATGTTCAAACGCGTTTTTCTCAAAACCACGTTTTTCAAATCGGTACCCAAAATTTCTCGACAACCAATTGACCGATTGCCTTGAGGTTTTTTGTGGTTATTCTATACACCACTATCTAGTACTTGTCATAGGATTTCTTTCCGTTACTTAGTTTTTGTTTTATAGGCAAAATAATAACTAATTTTTGGCACAATAATCACTATTTACGTTCAAACGTCCGACATTTTGTCATAAATCGATATTTTCAAAATCGGCTACGACAAGTACTAAATTATAAATAGTATCTAATTTAATAATCTTTTTGGTTTTTTTCAGACGATTTTGGAAGAAACGCCAGTGGGTACCGTATACGCAGATTTTTTTACGACGCTCCAAGGATCATACAATATCCTTGTATATTTTTGATATTTTTAAATACAGAAAATTAAACATATTTTTGAATGTATATACTTTTAGATAATTAAAACCCCAATCCGAAATTTCAAATAGTCTTCGTTGAAGAAATTCACAAAAATGACCTTTTTCCGGCTCCTACGTGTGTATCTCCCCTTAAATCAAAAGTCACCTATAGACAATTTATTACCAGAATAAAGTTTATTTTTCTTCAATATTGGATTTATATTCAGTACTATCTAGCCTTGCGGAAAACGTTGTCGAAAAACATAGGTATGCAGTAGCAAGTAGTTTTGATGCATCCTGTATAATATACACTCGTGTGCGCTTTACAATTAGAATAGGTTCGTCGGTTCGAATATGCATATTATTTTTCGATAGTGGATCTCTCTATGCACATACTATGTTTACACAGTGTGCACGTGCATAGTTATGGATGCATTACCTCTCACGCACGGTAAAGTTCTCATAGTTTATTATATATATATATATATATATATATATATATATATCGCTTTATGTACATCGCTTTACGCTTGGGAATGTATTGGTTACCTCACTTTTGTTTGCTATATCCATCGATTCACGTATATACATAACGTGTTCATAATGTAGTGAAATGCGGACACATATACTTATTGCCGCGTGTCCGCAATGTATATTTTCCAATGAGTGTTGTACTCAAAGCAGCTTTCGCGAGAGATGGACGTGTACCATGAGCGTTACAACACACACGACGCCCGGAGCGTCGATTCGCTCGGTGCATCCATCCCACGTTAGCGTGAGTGCATATAGAGGTCTCTCTCTCTCTCTCTCTCTCTCTCTCTCTCTCTCTCTCTCTCTCTTTATGTCTCTCTCTTTTGCGAGGGACCACCTTGGCGCTTCGTATATGAAGTCATTATCTCTCCCCCTTGCCCCTTCATTTCGATGGGGATATACACTTCTTGTGTACCATACGCGCTTGTAACTCGAGAGCGATAGGGTAGACTTGGCTAAATCGTATTTCTCAAGGGCTTTCGTTGTGATCCGTAATCAGCTAAATTGTAAACAAAGACAATTAGTGTTAATAGCTAGTGGGCTTATTGTTCTTGCGTAATGTGTTCGGAAAATGAATTGTTGATATATACATATTGTATGCATAATTTCAACCAACATTCGAAATGACTCCAGACAACAGGTTTTTCAATAATTTTTTACTAAAAAATGAGAGCATTTATTGCAATAAATCAAATTATGCAATAATATTGACGTTCAAATGGATTAAAAAAAAATGTCATGAGTGAAAAAAAAACAAAATGGCGGCGCCAGAGGTGCCAACGAAACATTTTTTTTTTCATTAAAATAAATCATTCCGCTTTGCATGAACCTAAATTTAGCAAACAAATTAAGAATTGAAAATTTGAGGACAAAAAGAAGAAAAAAATACTTTTTTTAATAAACAAATCGTTAGAAACAATATTTAATAAAACAATTTATACGAAATTTTAGGTTTGTGTAAAGGCCAATAAGTTAAAGAATATCCGTAGAAAATTTCAAGTTGATTGGTTCATTACTTTTTGAGTTACATTCCACGACACGGAAAAAAACACGTTTCGAGAAAAACTGGATTGAAGTTTTCGTTCTTAAAAAGCAGAGTTCAGAGTGATTTATAATTACCCAAGCTTAATCTGCGATGCCAGGGCCATAAACAAGTCTCCTTCTAGGAAATCACTAATCTGGACTGCATTTTTCTCTTTTTGTGTGAACTGTTTGTGTAAAAACGAAAAACGTCGGTTACACAGGCCAAATTTTTCTTTAGAATCATCGGAAGTGCCCCCTATTATTCAAAAAGTAAACTAGCAAACTTGTTTGGTTAAGAAATGAAAAGGTTACCTACTCTCGGTACTTTTGGAAGGCATCACTTCGGTGACTTCCTAGGGGCCTTTAGGACTTTCTGTTGGGCTTCAAACTGTGGGAATATATTCTTCGGATACTAAAAATTTTTTTAAAGCAATACAAGAAATCGACATCTGGAGGAGGTTCCCCCCTTAAAGGTAGCAGGCTTATCCTAGATTGTACTTGTATAAAAAAATGTTAACAGAGCATTTAGGGTAATCGTGGCATATGAAAACTAAGACCCGCTTGCTAACTCACAAAGTGCTAACTTTGAACAGAATGGCGCGTGCTCAAAGTGAGAGCCTTGATTTTTGCGAAAAAAATGGGGACTTGTTATTCATCAAATCGAAAGTATACATCGAAAAAAAATCCTTCGATCGAAAACTATATTTTTACACCTAGAAAAAGCCCTAAAATTTTCAGAAAGATCGAAGCAGTCGTTTTCGAGATATTTGGCTCACCGACTTTGAAAACGTACTTTCGAGAAAAAGCGTTTGAATTTTCGACCGACGCTCCGAGCGTTGACATAACAGCCTACGAATCTATCAATTTTGATCCGATCACCTCGAAATTTTCAGGGAACATTTATGAGATGATATACCAGCGTTTGTTAACCTTTTTGATAAAGCCGCACACTTGAACCTCTGTAAAATGCTTACGGCACACCTTCGTATTGGACTACAAATAACCATAAATAAAATGAAACATAGGTAGGTAAATATTTAATATGGCAAAATAAATACACAAAAGAAACACACAGTACCCGTGTAGAAATTTGAGTCTGGAAAAAGTACTGTTCCTGATCTGCCTTCCCTAGATAATCAGGCTCTGGTCGGGCCTTCCACCCTGGAATAGGTTCGCCATGTAACGGGTCTAAGGTTAGTTCCCGATTCGCCGTTCCCTTTCTGGGGAACTGATCAGGAAGGGGCCGGATAACAAGCGGTAAATGACCAGGAAAGTTGTAGAGAATAGATCGGGAAATAACCAGGAACAGACGAGGAAATTAAAAATGACGTTTCAGCGTTTTTGGAACCTTGAGGAGGTAAAATCGTGAGTGTATTCGATTTAGTATTTCGACAACGTATTGTTTGTTGGTTATCTGCTTGCTAGGGTAGTATATGAGTGTACACAGACGCTTGTTCGCATTTCCCGATATGCAAAGAGACAGAAAAACGTACATAGATCACCATCCGAGCGAAAAAGGCCTAGAGTGCAAAGGGTTATTTCGCAAGTATCGCAAAATCATAAGCGTAAGTGCACACTGTAAGCATAGCACTTCTGTCCGTGGTACAACTCACAGGACGAACTTTTATCCTCGTACGATGGTACCTTGCTTACGCGAAGCGCTTCGCTTAGCCACCTGACGGATTGTTGGCGAAATACATTCAGGTAATGTCTTCCCGGCCAGAACATTGATATTTTCCAACATGGCGACAAGGCGTTCAAAAACCACGAATTACCTGCTTTACTGTTTTGCCTCCTAAAATAATTTGGCTATTCTTCGTGCTCATATCATTAGTTATCGTAATCCCGGTATTTATGATAAGCATTGTTATCCTCGTCGACTATCATTGATGAAATGAATGCTTTTAATGATGAACAGAATTACAACAGATGTATTAGTTTCATCCCAATCAATTATAAATATCTTTGATGAGGTGAAAAGCAAAGTAGCTTTCCTCTAGTTCTTAGAGTCAGGGTCCCCTTTTCAGAACATGTCAATGTTCTGGTCGGGTAGACATTACGTGAAGATGTACCTGCTCGCAATGTATCCCGGCCAGAAGATTGTAATTTCCAAACATAAAGGGTAAGCCGGAAAAAAACGACTTTGCGATCTTCCCGGTTTGTTCCATGGAAGGGGCCCGGTCAGGTAAATCACACAAGGCACGTCTGGTTAGAGCCGGACACAAAGTAGGGAATGCCCGGTCACATTTCAGCATGGGTAGTCAATGACATAGATTCAACGAGGAGTACAAATAAGTCTCCGCCGTTTGACAAAAGATGACCCTACCACGAGGTTACGGCTGAAATTGTCACATGTAAGACGCCATTTCGTAAGGCTGGACATCTGGGAAGACCATAACCTTGAAATATTAGCCATTTTGTATCAGCGTCACATAATTTTTTTCGTGCGAAAATGTCATCTTTTGAGATTTTCCTGTCAGTGCGCAACTATACGTAAATGTTATAAAAAATTTCGTCAAAAGAGTGAACATTTGAAAACAGGGACGAGGCGGTTATTTATCGGATATTGTGTTCCACACGAAACCTCCATGTTTGTACCTTATATTAAAATAAAAATATTCGTACATTTCAAATAAATAATGCGTTTGATTAATAAATTAAAATGCCATGTCATTTTGAGACACTCTATACATGCATCGTGGGTGTTGCGTGACGCGCAAAATGCGCAAAACGATCATGGCACGATCCAGGTAGTTCTACCCTACATGCGTCTTGCTCCAAACTTTTTTTTTCGCCAGAACAAGGTTCTTCTCGCCCTCGACGATTTTTCAATAATATCAACAATAGTCTGATTTTGAGGGAACAAAGTTGACGCGGAATTCGCTTTTGCAGAGGGCGACAACGCTCTCCACAGACATACTCACGATATGGCTGCGAAAGAGGAGGGAAAAAGGTACGAGCACTCACACGGAACGAGATTGATGGAGAGAAGCCGACGGAGGCTTCGGAAAGGGTGGGAAAGGGCGCTGGAAAAAGGGCCCAAGTCCTACACGCTACAGGGAGAAGAAGTATCGTAAGGTCGAATTGCGAGTCGTGTACGTTCGATTGCCTCCCAACTTCTCGAAATTACTTTTGCCCGGTGGTAAAAGGAAGACTTTCGAAGGAGAGCCCTCTGCCCTCTTGCTCTTTTATTCTTCGATTCCGCGGTCAGTGCAACACGAACAAGCGTTCATTTCCCATTGTGTACCGCGCACATGGATATTCGTGACTTTTCATCGTTCAGCTTTTCTACGTCTGCTGCCCCTGTGCTCTCTACCTTACGTTTTTTTGTTGCCATCGATTCGTATGTGTCTTTACGGCAATTCTTTCGGCACTTTTTTGCAGTGAAAAGCGTTACACCTTCGCACGTTGGAACTTTCATCTGTTCTGCGTGGAAAGCGCGAAACCGACGAATGTGCAATGCTCGCAGAAACGACTGTCAAGGGATTGGACTGGAATGTAACAACTTAGTTCTCGGTTTATACGTTGGGGAGGGTGGGGTACAATGTATCGCGGGGCACTGTGAGCTAGATGCGATTTCTCGGAGGTTTGTAGCTCGTACACTGAGAGAAAAGTATAGTATTTACAACAACAAAAAACGCGCATGGTAAAAGAGAGTATAGTCGAATTCCCTATAGTTTATTGTCACCGCTATTCTGATATGGTTAACACACCTATAAGCGAAAAGTATACGTAAACATGCGACTTTGGTGGCGTGTTTGACTATCTAGTATTTCCGAAATTACTATACACTATTGTAAAAGGCTTTACAATAGTATGGCGCTAGTATGGCAACCTGATCAGGGCGTGAACAAAAATGTAACGCTGCTCCTGATAACGGCGGGATCTGGCAGCCTGATTAGCCCCGAATCTGGCAGCCTGATTGGGCCGCTAACCTGGCGCCTTATGATGGCGTGTATACGGCGGCATGATCGAATGTATTATAGAAAATATACAGAACGAATAACATAAAACTTTTTTTGTTTGTTGAATAATTAACACCAAGTTACATCTGAACAGTTTGACAAGAAAACATATGTTTCTGAACATGGGGATGGGGATGGGGAGACTTGGGGATCTTCGTCGCTGCCATTAGAACCCTCTCCTCTGACATGGAGATCTTCTTTGCTGGGGTTGAAATTCTCTCCGCTGACATGGGGATCTTCTTCGCTGCCATTAGAACCCTCTCCGCTAGCATGGAGATCTTCTTCGCTGGTGCTCGAATCCTCTCCGCTGGCATTAGGATTTTGTTTGCTGGTAGCTTTATCAAGACTTTCCCGATCTTGAATTTTATCATTCGGGCCTCTTTCGGTAAATATTCAAATTGTCCATAAACAAAATAATGTATATCATTCTCATTTTATCAATTATATTTTATATTGATATTATTCTATTTTTAATTTTATTTAAAAAAATTTTTATATTTTTTAATTTTTTAATTTAATTTTTATATTTTTTAATTTTATTTTTAGATTTTTTACATTATATTTTATATTGATATTATTCTATACCCAAGTGTATAAAAATGCACGAAGTTTGTAAAAGTTGAAAAAAGTAAGGTTATACATGCCTGGTACTTGTACCGATGATCGGGACTCGTCAACTTTTTTCTCCGAATGACATCTCCTAACACGCAGCCATGTCAAAGACCGCTTCCTCTCTTTGCGATTCATACCGTTTTCACTTTATGTGCTCCTTTTTATATATCGTGAAAACTTTCAAGTTTTAACCCAAACGCGATGTATACAATGGCACACGTGCAAGCATAGTTTTTAAAAGCAAGACTAGCGCCACCAGTTTAGCGCTAGCCTGAGCACTGCCATGTATGGGCCTCCTAATAGAGCCATATTAGGGCTCTGATAAGGCAAACCACATTATGGCCATTTTCACGTTTGCCATAAGTTTGCCTGACCTGTGGCTGCCTGTTCACGGCAGGCTCACGGCCGAATCAAAATTCCCGTAATACGGATAGCCACACAGCTCCCTGATCACGGCCTGATTATAAATCTAGCTAGCCTGAACAATAGTAAAATGTCGCATAATTTATTGGCACCGTAATCATAATATGGTTAACACAACTATAAGCGAAAAGTATATCTAAACATGCAACTTTGGTGGTGTGCTCGATTATCTATTATCCCTGAAATAATTACTAACTATTGTAAAAATATTGACCGAATTAACTATATCGATATTGTAAAGCCTTTCACAGTAGTTAATTAATAGTTATTTCGTGAATACTAGATAATCAAACACACTACCAAAACGACATGATTGGATAGACACTTATAGTTGTGTCAATTATTGTTGTGGTGTCAAAAAACTATAGGGAATTTAACGATGCCCACTTTTACCATGGGCATTTTTTTATAAACAGTGTGGAAATTTTTCTCAGTGGAAGTTTGTACTGTTTATATGATTAACATTAACACCTGTTGAGTGAAAATTATTATGAGATCGTACGAAAAGTGACTATACGAACAAACTTATGGTAATCTTATAGTGAATACGTAAATCATTTGTGGAACTTGTCAATAAAGTAGAAACATCGGTAACATGCTATGATCGATATAGATATATTAGCGCATTAATTTATCAGTTTTAAAAATTCGATATTTCGAAAACTATTGCGTTGCGCCAAAAATCCATTCAAGGGGCGATATACACCTAGGAGCCGGAAAAAGGTCATTTTTGTGAATTTTTTCAAGGAAAACTATTTGAAATTTCTGATTGGGGTTTCAAGATATACATATAAATAAATGTCCATTACTGAGTCGTGACCATGTCGATAACTGGGTATGTCTTGAACACAGGTGAACAGCACTCGATCGAAATTATAATGAAAATTATTTTATGAAAAAATAGTTGTTTATAATGACTACAAATAAACAAAAATTATAATTCTGACGTAATAGGCAATAATTAGTTTTATTTTTTAAATTAATAAAGTTTCATGGAAGAGAAATTTATGTTTCAAACTCTTTATCAAATGATGTAATAAAAATCATGAAGTTTGTAACAGAGTGCGTAAAAATTATTCTGCCGTTCTATATGCAGACATAATCGAGTCAACAAAGTCCTATGAACCTTTGCATAATTAGTTAAGGCCTTATATACCTCAGGATCGTCGGAAAACAAGGCTTTTTGGGATTTTTAAAAAATACTAATAAAGCAATCGAAACGAGATTTAGAGGGTTTATTTCAGATATCCGTAGGTACCTCCAACGAGCGGACTCGTTGGAGTCGCACATGTGCACCCAGAAGAATTTTCTTTTCCCCATAATCTACATGAGTTTTGCTGCCGAAGTACACACGATTATTATAAAATATTTATTTTTGTACATCTAGCCCGATTTTTAAGAAAATCTCATTTTCGAGTGAAACAACGACCTTTGTTCGTTTCCAAAAATCGCAATGGTTAAATGATTGTAAAAATCGTGTGTACATCGCTGTAAAATATATCTAAGAAGTTATAGTTGAAATTTTAAGTCAATCGATCAAAAAATGCAGGACCTACGCGTCCGTCCGATTTTGAAAACATTTCTTCATGAACAAAAGGGTTTAAAGTTTTCAAACCATTTTTCTACATGTCTTAAAAAAATGTCCACCTAAAATAACTTTTGTATATTATTTTCGACATATTTATACATAATTTATGTCAATTAAAAAAAAAACAATTTTTTTTCAAAGGTATATAAGGCCTCAAAGTTGTTTGAAAACATGTGACGATTAGTGGGACGTTCCCGTGGCAATTACCAGACCAACTGTCTTGGCGACATGACGATGACTCGTACAATAGCATTTTATAACCTTTATGAAATATTTTCTCGAAAACTGTACCAGGCACGGGAATTTCACAACGACCTTCTTCTTCGTAATAAAAAACTGATTAAGAACGACGTAAAATAACTTTTACTCACTTTCCTAGTTGAGCTATATAAATTTGCAAAGTCAAGCGATCTGATTAAGGTGACGATTACTGGGCCATCTACCTTAGTGGGGTACAATATATCACCGAGAAATGGAGCACAATGCTCCGACTCCCAATGAGGAAATGAAGAAGTGACGACGCTCCGAAGAAGCGCAATGTGTCACGGGCCGCTCTCGACGACGTGCGATTTGTAAAAATAAGACGTTCCTGTGATATTACTGATTTTATACTGATAGTAATATACTTATTTTGTTTAAGTTCGTACTGTGATGTGTAAAAATCCGTTATCTGTGTTAGAAAAATATAAGAGTTTCAACTGCCTCATTGTACCCTACCTTTCGCAGTAGTTGACACACTGTACCCACCCATATGATACATTGTACCCCACCCATGGGGTACAAGCCGCACATTTCTTCGATCCCATTATTTTGGTATTTTTTATCTTTTTGCAAAAAATATGGGAGCTTCATTATACGCCCAAAGGTCTATGAAATCGGTTATGACCTCTTTTCTGATCAAACTACCTTGATTAGAGTAAACATTCGTTAGAAAGAAAGTGACACACTGTACCCCACCTACCCACATTTCATAATATTTGTTTGTAGAACATCATCGGGTATTGAATTGATCAATAAAGTTGAATATATTATAAATTGCATACAATCCAACGATAGACAAGAACTCCCGACTGCATGAAATTTTCAATTGCGAAAGAAGCTGCAAAGAAAGATATAATAAATAAATCTTTGCAATATCACAATGAAAATATATAAAAGAGTCAGATAACTTACGAACCTTCAAGTGGTTAGTCCAACTTTTTCAATATTCATCTAATTAACTTTAAGTTAAAACGGAACAGTATTGTGACGGGTAAAACAATCGATATTTTAAGCATTTTTTTGGTACTTTTGTGGTAATGGAATTTTTTACATTACAAAGTCCAATGTAATGAGTAATAGGAATATTTCACATCACAAAATGTAATGTAATGAGTAATGGATTATCTTTTCATTACAAAATGTAATGTAATGAACAATGGAATTTTTTTGCATTACTAATGCAATGCAATGTAAAATGTCTCCATTACTCATTACAATGTATTGAGAATTATTATTCGTTTGCCATTAGGGGAAGCGGCTTGATCTAACCCGATGGAAAACGAATAATAATCCATATTACCTTGTGATGAGTAATGGAGATTTTTTATATTACACTAGTAATGTGAACAAATGCCATTACTTGTTGCATTAAATGTAGTAATGTCAAAAAATTCCATTACTCATTACATTACACTTTTTAATTTAAATAATTCCATTACCCATTACAATGTTACGTGTAATGAATTTTTTGTCATCACAAAACATAATGTAATGAGTAATGGAATTTTTTACATTACTGAATGTAATGTAATAAGTAATGAAATATCTTTTCATTACCCATTGAAAAAGTAAAGAATAATGTATTACTTTTTCATGACAAATTTCGCAACCCTGCTCTGTATTAATTATATATATATATATATATATATATATATATATATATATATGCTTTTCGCTTGTCGGTGACGGCCTCGACACAGAAATACGCCGCTAAAGATTCAATGCAGCCATAGAGGCTTTGGAAAATAGATTCCAATTTCAGGTTCTTCCACGTGATGAACTCAAAAATGATCAATAAATGAAACAAAAAGTTAAAACCAAATGTGGTTTTCAATTAACCGGTCAATCAATCGATGTCAAATCAACTAATGAGTTTCACGTGAGGCCGTAACCAAGGTGATTTTTGTAACCCATGATCAATAACTCACAATTGACACACTTAGGGGTCTTCTCACTTTAGGCGCTAAAAAAGGCTTCTTCATTTATTTTTTGGATAGGATATTGATATAAAAGTTGTTACGTTACGGAGATGGATCATCTGAAACAAAAAAATCACACGGATTCAGATTCAGTCTGTTAATGGCTATAGCGCATATCATACGATTTTTGATATATGCAAAAATAACAAAATGGCAGACATTTTTCTGAAAAACAAAAAAAACGTGTTTTTTCACCGTTTTTGGCAAAAAAAAGTAAATGTCAAAATTTCAAAAAATCCTTGATATGCGCAATAGCTATAGTTGTAAAGAATATGTGGTAAAAATTTCATAAGGATCGGTTCAGTAGTTTCGAAGATGTTGTTTCGAGAAAAACGCGTTTAAAGTTTGTTTGGGTTACATAAATGAAAAAAAGTATGTCTTTCGAAAGTGTATTTATGAAGTGTAACAACTTTTATATCAAGAAAAATTCATGAAAATAGCCTTTTTTAGCATCTAAAGTGAGAAGACCCCTTAAACTGTGTTGCTTTGCTGTTATTATTGCTTGTGTGTTGCTATCAACGTGTTTTGGTAAGTCCAATGTGTGTAAATATGCGTCTTGCATGTTGATTCTATACGCTTTATGTGTGTTCGAATAAGCGTGTTGTTGATGTGGACAGCTACGAAGGTGTGTAATTAATGTAATGCGTAAAAAATGCACACTCGCGTGTATAATTTCAACGCATTACGAGTGTACTTTTAACGCATTACGTGTTGCCAAATGCATAATTGTGCAGAATCAACATGGCAACGCGTGTCTAGCCTTTACGTTGTGTTGCTTCCACATACTTTGACCACACGTCAAAGACGCCTAGTTGTTGCAGTGTACTGATATTCACCTCAGTTCCTGTCAATTCAAGTTCAAACAACCGAAATTCATTTCCAGCTGGATTTTTCTCTTTTCGTGTGGTACAAACTCGACGACGGATTGAGAACCACCATCGCCCGGTATACACTCTTGAGGTGGAGTACGCGGGAGAAGGATAGGTTTCGCGGCACGTCTTGTCCGGGTCGGCCACTTGAGGATATGCCTCGAATGGATGGATGGGACTTCTCGCTTTCTTCGCATCACTATACAGACATACATTTTCATGCATTCATATATATATATATATATACACAGTGTAGTAGAGATTCTGAAGCGAAGGGTATTATTAGGACCGGGCCCTGAACGTAATGACTTAATACCAGCACGCGACTGTGTTAGTTAGCCTATGTGGAAACCGCGCCTCCATATATAACTCCTACTTATATATACATATATGCGAAACAGTGAATTTGGAGACATTTAACTTCGAAGACCGCCGTCGTAGTAGCCGATTGTCCCCATACTCAACATTCTGTAAATTCTAATATCTTCAAAATGACATTGGAATTAATGCGGTAGATTTACATGAAGGTAATTTCGAGGATCATTCTGTCCTCAAAAACAGAGATTCGTTTGGAAATACTTCATGGAGCGTCCTCGAACCAGCCAGATGTGCTGGTAGTCAACGTGACATTGATATAGCGGGTTCGAAGTATACTTTCCCTACATGCATATACATTTATATACGCGTATCTCAGGACATGCATGGTTGGAAGATTCTCCTTTGTGCTAAATCTTGTTATGCTCGACTTCTCCACTAGTGAGGGCCATAATACATATCCGTGCAGGTTTTGGTGAGAGTAAAATACGAGGTGACGTTAAGCGACATGAGTAATAAAACAATCGGCGCCGGGATGTCGCCGACACTCCTCCTCCCCCCCTTGACGCTGCGGATCCACTTCGCGTACTTCAATTTTTATAACATCGCGTGTCACTAATTCTCATCCGGCAAAATGGGAGCGAAACGTCAAGCACACGAAGGCGACCTGCTCGGTCGTATGCCAGCTTAAATGACGAGCACTTCGAGATTTTCGGCATTATTTCCTCGCTGGTGTTATTACGTTGAGAGAAGACGATGTGCAAAATTTGATTGGGAAAAAAAAGATGTATTGTTTTATAGTTGAGGAAGCGCGAACGAGGTGTACAGAGTTATGAGGTGGCGCTGTAATAATGGTGAAGGTGGAGTGGATTGTTTGTTTGAATCAATTGGGATTTGTGTAAATGTAGTATGTCATTTGTTGAAATGATATTGTAGAATGTTGACTTGGCTGACATTGGTGGTAATTGTAATGAAACGTGACATTGGAGGCAACGTGATGATGGGGAATCAGCATTTTTATGAGCAATTTTGTTACCGTAAAACTTTGGGGCTACTTTGTTATTCAGGGTAACTTTGACAGTTTTTGGGGCTACTTTGACAGAGCACCAAAATACGTTTTAAATGTCTGCGCAGCGAGCCCGCTTGAACTTCTGTGGCGGGCGGCGGGTGTGGGGAACAAACGTGAACAACAATTTGTTTTTCAAGTTTATTATAATGTTGCTCAAGTTAATTTTGATCTCAATAACAATTGTAAGACTCATTAAGTGCCTATAATAGCACCCCAGGGACTTGATATTTTTATGTAAAATGTTTCCTTAAGGGAGGGCACCACGGTAACTGCCCATTTTCGACTGTTTTCTTTGGATTTTATTAAAGAAAGGAATAAAATACATGTTGAAAAGAGCTTTTAGGTTTTGTAAGGTATACCGCCCGACCTCCGAATAAGAAAACCGGCAATAAGAAACTTTCCCCAGTTTCTCACTCGAGCGCTCCCCCCACTTCGACTCGAACTCCGAGCTCGAGAATTTTGCGCGCGGAACCTCTGGTTAAGAAACCAGCCTGGGAGAGATTATTCGGGCAAAATAGAGTAAACGTTGTAGTGTAAATTGATGTGTGCATGCGTGCGTGAGTATGTGTGTGTGCGTGTGTGAATGTAACAAAAAATCTACAAGTTTATTAGAAATTTTTTTTATTCATTAAAAAAATACATGTATGTGTTGACAAAATTTCATATATTGGGAGTACAACTTTGCAGTGACCGTTTTTTTCAAAAGTTTAAGGCTTTATTATAAAAAAGTGGCTACATATTTTTTAATCAAAGTACTGCCCGTCGCTAGCTACGACCTCGGCCCATCTTTCAGATAGCATTCGAATCCCGCGTCGATAAAAATCTTGGTCCTTGGAGGCAATCCAGGAATCGACCCAATTGTTGACTTCTTCGTAAGTACCGAAGTGCTGGTCAGCCAAATCGTGTGCCATTGACCGGAACAAGTGATAGTCGGAAGGGGCAATGTCTGGAGAGTACGGCGGGTGGGATAAAACCTCCCATTTCAGTGTTTCCAAGTACTTTTTCACGACATTTGCAACATGGGGTCGGGCATTGTCATGCTGCAGTATCACCTTGTCATGTCTTTCGTTGAATTGTGGCCGTTTCTCTTTGAGTGCCTTACTCAAGCGCATCAACTGACGTCGGTAGAGTTCCCCTGTGATGGTTTGAGCAGCTCATAGTACACAACGCCCAGCTGGTCCCACCAGATACACAGCATCACTTTGGATCCGTGAATATTCGGTTTGGCCGTCGATGACGGAATATGACGAGGCAGTCCCCATAATTTTCGGCATTTAGGATTATCGTAGTAAACCCACTTTTCATCTCCAGTCACAATCCGGTGCAAAAATCCCTTCCTTTGTTGTCTTTGGAGCAGTTCCCGCAAATGCTGAGAATTCGGCTCGTAGGTTGCCATGTTTGAGTGCCAATAACTTTATAATGCATACACGTATCCGTTAGCTTTTTTAAATTGTTTACATTGGCAGAGCCTCTAGTTTGAAATGCCACTTTTTTATTGAGCTAGGGCCACTACTTCGGCCGCAGTGGCTCTCTAAGTAAAACGGTCACTGCAAAGTTGTACTCCTAATAAAATAAAAACAAAGATAAAGGCGTTTCAAGATTTTCATATAAAACAGCAAAAGTTTCCGAGACGTAATGACAAGCCTTTTCGTCTTGTTGCGTATTATTTCGATCCGCAACGCACTCAACTGACGGTGGAATATTTTCGAGAGAGTCGAACTCTGCCATTGAAGATGAATCCTCAGAGATATTGACTTCTTCTTTTATATAAATGGGATAAAACAATATGGACATAAAGCTCTTCGTCTAAATTATCACCTTGTGGCGCAGATTCTGTAATATTTTCTTCGACTTGTATACTAGAGTCTGATCTCTTACGCTTCTTTACAGTTTCGGTCATTTTATGACAGTTAATAGTAATTCAGATACAGTAGTATACAATAATATCCAATAGTATGTATATTAACGTGAAACAAAAGTTCGCTAAATAAATGTCCACGCGCAGTCGAAAACGTTTTTGCATGGGGGATGTGAGTACTAAGTTGCAACTCGTTCGAGCGAGTTTCTTGTTGAGAGGATCGCATGCGGAAAAGAATGAGAGAGACAGACAGAGGTAGAGAGCGCGGAGCGCGCGCCTGGCGCGGGTATGTGATATATACGAAAAAGTCTTCCCCTTGGGGGCTTTTGGTTTCTTATTCGGAGATCGGACTGTATATTGAAGTATGTAAAAAAAAAATATTTTAAAAATATTAAGGAACTAAGAGTGAAATATTTTCGTTAATTATATTGTTTTTAGCAGTAAAGTACGGGTAAGTTAAAAAATAGTTAAAAGAAACATAGAGACGAGTTTGAAAAAAAGTTCGTTTTTTCGACTATAATTTTCATCTTAAAAGTGATATATTTTTTTACGATTTTCGAATCATCGAAAAAAGCGTTCGTATTTGACTGTTAAAGCAATCTAATAAGCTACAGTGAAAATTTCAAGTCGATTGTACGAAAATTGTTCGAGTTCTGCTGCCTTAAGAACGATGACAATTTGGTTATAAAAAATCGTTTTTTTTTTCATTTAATTCCATGGATAATGCATAAAATATTACATTTTTTTATTAAAATGATTCCAAAGTAACCCTTAATCTTTGACATAAGTTGCATTTAAATGCCCTGTCAAAGAAGCCCCACGCTCGGGGCTACTTTGACACTTAAAAAAATGTATATATAAAATTATGAGGGGGTGGTGGAGCTTGACTTTCTTATACATTTTATAACCAAAGGACACACTATTCTATTGGAGCAAGGAAAATTAGTATGTAGGATGTTAAAAAAAGTTACCTACAAAAAACTTCCAAAACCTGTTGAAAGTAGCCCCGTTTTACGGTACTGATGAGATCCCATTTTGAGAATTATGAAATTCCGTTTGAGCTTCGAGGGTAATCGAGTTTCTTGAACTCACGATCAATGGAAATAATCTGATTGAGCTTTGTGCGCGAAATCCCAAGCTTTAATGTGATGTACAAAGCGCCCCCTCAGTCTACAATTTTCACCAGGGAATTAAGGGGTCTTCTCACTTTAGACGGTAAAAAAGGCTATTTTCATGAATATTTTCGATAAATTTATATTATAGATACTGATATAAAAGTTTTTACACTTAATAAATACACTTTGGTAATACATCAAATAAAATAAAAAGTATTTATGTAACCCAAACAAACTTTAAAAGCGTATCTTCTCGAAACAACGTTTTTCGACGGCTTGTTGATTAAATTCGAAACTACTGAACCGATCCTCATGAATTTTAACCACATATTGTTTACAACTATAGCTGTAGCGCATAACAAGGATTTTTTTTAAATTTCGATATTTACAATTTTTTTGCCGAAAACGGTGAAAAACCACGTTTTTTTGTTTTTTCGAAAAAATGTCTGACCTTTTGGTATTTTTGCATACATGAAAAATCATATGATATGCGCTATGTCCATTAACATACTGCATCTAAAACCGTTTGATTATTTTGTTTCGGATGATCGATCTCCGAGATTTTATCAACAGGGCAGACCTAACATTTTTTTAGGACATTTTTTAACTTCCCTTTTCGTCTATAAATAGTGACTCAAATAAATATTTTTTTTTTTGAATGTATTTCGAAAGCGTATTCATTAAGTGTAACAACTTTTATATCAATATCTATAATATAAACCTATCAAAAAATTCATGAAAATAGCTTTTTTAGCGTCTAAAGTGAAAAGATCCCTTAACGAAGGACACCACTATGACGGGCCGAAAAAGGTCGTTTTTCGGATTTTTTTTGTCCACCAGATTATTTATTTAAGATTTGGCAAAAAGTTATGTTATTAAGCATACGTTGAACTCATTTCGCGTAAATTTGATTTAATTTTTTTTTAATTTACAACATTATCGTTGTATAATAGATCCTCTGTATAAAACATGTGGTCCAACGGCCCGATCGTTAATTTGACAATGGTTGGTTTGAAAAATCAAAATGTTTTATAATCAATGTAAATGTAGTTTTCGTTGCACATAGCCGTTTTTTCGAAAAAATCACAATATGGCGGGTCCTAAAAAAAATCTAATTTTTGCGAAATTATAAGTTATATTCGGGGGATTAAAATGACTAATTTTCGAGAAAAAAAAACGGCTACGTGAAACGACAGCTACTGCATTTACGGTATTTTCGATTTTTTAAATTGAAAATCGGCCAATTGTAGCTACAGATATGGTTCCGGCCACGTCGAGATAAGTCGTTCCGAACAACACGCGGTTGAAAGTTTTAGTACTGTACGTAAATCGCTGCGCTACCTGCTCTCACTAAATTGTCTGTAACTTGGTCAACTTTAGATATTTTAACTTGAACATTTTTTCACGTAGGTATTCTTGAATATGTATACTTTGAGGAAATGCAAAGAAAAATAATTTTTTACTCGTCACAGTGGTGTCTTAAGGGGTCATCACAATGTAAAATTTCCAAAAGATTGATTTTTCTTTGCATTATCCGATAGTATAAACGGTTATAAACATGGACCTTGCATCGCCAATTGATCGTAAGTAGCCAATTTATATGAAAATTCTTCTCTCGAAACTTTAAACGCGTTTTTCTCGAAATGTTGTTTTTCAAAACGACGTACACTCTCAGAGGGAGAGTTTTCAAGTTATCCATCGCAAATTTTGACACAAAATTCTTCACCCTATTCTTTATCTTGCTATGGAAGTTTATTTTTAAACATTCTTATTTTTTTAACGAAAAACTGTCGAAAAAATAGGCTAAATTCGATCTTTTTTTTCAAACCACTGCCATTTTGTCAATTTTGATTAAAAGAAAAAAAGCCTAATTGATTAAAAGAAAAGTACTAGTTAATAATCTTTTTACTAATTTTGTTTCAGATAATACGAGTATTCATGGCCATAAATGCACATCGTGAGGATTTCTTTTTTTCAAAGACATTTTCAACCGTTAAAAAAATGGAAAAAATAAAAAGAAACGTTAAAATTATTTTCTGTTCTTCATGAGTGCTTTGATTTGACATTAAAAAGCAGACAGATTAGCGTTTTAACGATCGAAAAAAAAAATCGCGAAAATCATCTATTTTTCGACCCGTTACACTGTGATGATCTCTTAAAACAATCAGGAAAAATGGTAAGTACTAACACTTCATTAGAACTTGTAATTAAGATTATTTCTGTAAATAAAATCGACAAATTTAGGAGTTGAGAGTAACAAACATAAGTTATCGCCAATCGTAAGTTTACTTTATCAGATGTCGTTTGAAGCCTCGTTAGTAAAATATCAAACACCAAACAAAGGGTCCGCCTCTCTCGTGTGACCTGTACCATTAGAGTGTCATGATTGCGGATTATAATATGGAATTTAAATTAACATTTCCGAGCTGATTGTGATACAGTGAACATCATAATAACTATATATTGGTGAAAAATTGTCGTTTTAAATGATTGCCCAAACGAATAACTACGGGACTGTATTCTACGCGTTTTTTGACACGCATCCCGAGCAGAAATCTAATCAGGCTGCCTGAGGATCCATCAGGGACCGATAAGGCGCCCTGATCACGCACGCCTGATTTGAGCCAGACAGGGGCCTGAGCAGGGATCAATAAGGCGCCCTGATCAGGTACGCCTCATTTGCGCCAGACAGGGGCCTGAGCAGGGATCAATAAGGCGTCCTGATCAGGCACGTCTGGTTTGCGCCGGATAGGAGCCTTATCAGGCCTCAATAAGGCACCCTAGCCAGGCACGCCTGATTTGCACCGGATAGAAGCCTTATCTCGCATGAAGCTCGCCATTCTGTATCCTCTCCTCTTTAGGAGTAGACAGCGCCTCTGTCGGCGAAGCCTCACGAAATATTTTGACAGCTGCACACGCAGACACGCGAAATATATGAAAACAATGGTTATCAACCGAAAGTGCGTGTCGTCAAAATTTGTTTCAAAATCTTTTTTATCATAAATAAATATTTATGTTAATGTTTTTGTATTATTGTTATATGGAATCAAAACTTTTTTCAGGTTATATCTATATCGCATAGCTTCGAGAAAGCGTGAAACGTGTTAACGGCGAGTCTGAGACGTATCCACTCCTCATGTGTTAATGTGTGTATTTAGTTTTGAGTATGCTTGCTAAGCAAGCAACGGCCGCGACTATCCATTGCACAGGTCTCCCCCTTTTCCCCTACACCCGAAAAATACGCGTTCTGGCCTTTAGATGTCGCTACTAGTATGCATGTACACGACTACACTTTTGCACTTTGGTGCGAATCCTATGTGATTGGCCAACACATTGATACCGGCAGCCAGTCCCGTATTATAAACCTAGAAGAAATATATCTATACTTCTGATAAATATAGATATACTCAACGGGGGAGCGATGGCGCTCCCTAGATCCGACTAATATGTGCTCTTAATGTAAAGATGTGATTTTTCTATGTATTCAAAATATTTCAGATGCAATCTTGACAGAGTATGATGGTAATCCCCACGCAGGTTTTATCAAAGAGAAACAAATTTTCTGGATGGGCTAGCGGCGGTCATAAACAGTGCGAAAGATTAGGACGGTCATCGCCAAAACCGGAACAAAAACTAAACAATCAAGTCAAATAAAATAAAAACTTAAACTTTAAAATGTTTTCATATTTTTAATAACGTTAGTAAACTTGATAACGTGTAACTGCGATAATACTTTACTAAATGTTGATCTATTTTTAAACAAAAAATTAATCAAATGATTGAGCCAGATGACACGCATGTCTCAGGCTGGATGAGGCACCTGATCCGGGCCAGATAAGTTGCTTGATCCGCGCCAGATATAGTGCCTAAACCGATCCTAGTAAGGTGCCTGATCCGGGCCAGATAAGTTGCTTGATCCGGGCCAGATAAAGTGCCTGATCTGAGCCGGATACGGAGCCTGACCCGGGCTTGATAAGATGCCTGATCCGAGCCAGATACGGTGCCTGATCCGGGCCTGATAAAACTCCTGATCAGAGCCTGATAAGGTGCCTGATCCGGATCTGAATATGCAAAAGCGTTATATCCCTGATCAGGGCCGGACTAAATTTGCCTGACCCGGCCCGGATTTGCTATTGTTGCAGCCTGATCTGGTCCGGATTTCACCCTGAACAAAATTTCTGCTCGGGATATTGCGGTTTTTTTTTAGTTTCACGGATGATAGAATTTCTTGCAATTAGTATGAATAATCTCATACTCGAATTTTTTTTCAGGATGATGGAACTTTCTGATTCTGAGTTTCGAAGATGATAAAATTTCTGGTACTCGATAGAAATAATCATGATCCTCAATTTCCAAATTTCTCTCTGTGCATTGCCTATCTGGAGTGGCACTAAAAGAGAGCACTGATTGTCACGGAGGGACGAGAGGAAACGGACAAAATTTAAGGGAGTTACGTAAATGCGGGAACGCGCACGTTTCGGCTTTACGACTTTTCCCAAGACTCTCTTTCCTCGATTGCGTGCTGAATCCCAGTCGCGGGCTCGCCGGACGCGTACTTTTCATCGCGCAACCTGTCAGTTTTGGAGGCATATATTCTTCGAATATACCGGTATCCCGTAGATTAGTTAGCGTTGAACGCAAAATATTTGTTTCTCGTCGTCGCTTCAGGCGGGAGCCGAAATTGGAAGGTCCAAAAAAGCGTTTTTTTGAACTTTTTTTAGACGGAAATAAAACAAGTGAACCCAGGAAACATTGAGGTATCTTTTCATGTATATTTGAAATGTATAAAAAAAATTCAACATGAAAAAATAAATGACTGCAGATTTATCAGCCTGTTCCATGTGCGTCTTGCCACTGCAGTCCCCAATCGGCGGGAAAGATGCACCTCGTAATTCTTGACTGAACCAAAAAAACCAACAAAATTTCCAATTGTCATATATTTTTTTTTCTGGGTGAATAAAGAAAAAGCTGAAAAAATCGTGAAATTATAACTTTTCTCAGGTTTCAAAAAAAATGTTAGAAAACACTTTAACGTGCTATAAAAATTATTTAAAAATACTTTTTCAACGACTTTTCTAATTCACTTAGAAGAGATTTTCATACTGAAGGAAATAAACTTTGGTTTGATTCAATAGGTCATTTAGTTTTTCTGTTATCACGCCCGCCAATTTAGAAAAATCGTGAAAATGAAAACTGGAGAAAACGCGCTTGAAATTTTTCAATAGGAGGAAATATGAATATCAAACATCAATCACTTCTCTGCTTTTGGCCTTGTATCTTTGAAAATATTTCCAATTGGTCTCTGTAACTTTATAAATATATTCTTGTGTAGTTTATCTATCGATTTATGCAAAAAAACGACTTTCGGGAACTTCTAATTCAAGCTCCCGCCTCAAGGGCTTACACCTGGATGAAATGTTCGGAAATATCAATATTTGGTTATCGATGAATTCTTAAAATATAACATTTCAAAAATATTTTCTAAAAATTAAAAGTCGATCCGTTCTAAATCAAGGTACGTATGGGCATAAGTCGGTTTCTAGAACCGGCGAACTTTGAGCGCATGTTTCTTAAAACGATTTTTTCAAAATCGATGACCACGATATCCTGAAAATCACTGCACCGATCAACTTCAAATTTTACAACATTTTTTACATATCCAAAAAAACAATGCTAGAACGAGGGATTTTTCAAAATCGATACTATCACTTTGGACAGCGGCTATTAAAAATAAAATCAATATTTCATTAAATCCTTCGTTCAAGCACTAGGCGATTTCATGCAAAAACTTAATGCGTTTGATTTTTTCATAAGAATTTGTTTCCGAGCAGCAGTGGTCACCACGAAGGACGTTTGTCAAGCAACATCCTGCACAAACCATCCTATCACATTTATAAATATTTTCAATATAAAAATTGTAAAAGACACTGAAAATCATACTCTAGTGTAAAAGAAAAAAAATTAACCTGCACATGTTTTCCTAGAAAAAAAATCGTGAAAATTTCTTTTTTTCCAGCCATAAGCTAAGTGTAACCCATTTAGACAAATTAGAGACATATTCATTTTAATAAGGATAAGAGACATATTGATTTCATCAAGAGATTATCAATTAGGAGTCAATCTGATTACCTACCTTATTAATTCAAGCCGGAGTTTAGTACGCTAACCATTGTTCCCAATGGTCCATTTTCTTTTAAACTTTGACTAATGAGCTGTGAAACTGGGCCTCAATCAATGTTTTCGTAGTCAAGACCAAGCTGAATCATTTTCGGGTACTTGGAAACAATAAATTAACCCTTTTGAAAAAATAGCTGGGGCTATTTGCAAGATTGAGGCTACACACGCATAAATATACAACTCGTATTTAATAGTGTAGCATTAGGGTACCACAAATTCGAGCTCTATTTTTTTGTCCCTTTTTTCACCATCCAACGATCTACTTTAAAGAAAAAAATTCTCGCGAAAGCTGCGAGCAGTAAAAAAAATATTTTGAAGTCGCTCAAGCTGCCTAAAAATTCGAATTTTTATTGAAAGATCGATTGTTTTTCATTCACTTCACCCCCATGAATTTTAGGCTTTATAATTTTTAAATTAAGCCCGCGAAAGCTCTTAACGTCCAATGAATGTTTAGTGGTCGCTCAAGAGCTAAGAAATTTCCAATCTTCTGCGAATTTTTTGTTCTCTTCTCAATCAGAAATTTAACTTTTTGTAAAATGTTCGAAACAATTAAATCTTCTTTTCTTGAGAAAGGGATTTTTTAAATTCACCTCACACTTCTAGCCCGATAAAACGGGGGCCTATAGTTTTCTTTACAAACAAGAGCTGTGAAAAATTATTTTATGAGAACAAAGATTATAATTCTTGGGTTAGTATTGTGAGGTAAATTTGAAAAAAACTGTTTCTAAAGAAAAACGATTAATTTATTTGACACTTTTACAAAACGTCGAATTTATGAGTGAGAAGAGTAAAAAAAAAAAATTGGCGAAAATTGGAAATTTCGATGCTCTTGAGCGATCACTAAGTATTCATTGACCGGCTAGAGCTTTCGCAAGGTTAGTGTAAAAATTATAAAGCGTAAAATTCATGGGTGAGAAGTGAGCGAAAAAAATCGATTTTTTAATGAAAATTTGCATTTTTGGGAGACTTGAGCGACCTCTAAATATTTTTTGATCGCTCACAGATTTCGCGACAATTTTTTTCTTATCTTCGAAGAAGACAATTGGGTGGTGAGGAAATGGAAAAAAATAGAACTCAAATTTGTGCCACTCTAGTGTAGCATACTCTTCAATGTAAAGAAAATCTGTACCCGATTTTCTCGAGAAAGTTCGTGACAATTTCTCTTTTCCGGTGTTAATTTTTTTCCTCGACCCTTACCATCATTTATCCGATGTCTGGTCCTCGTGGACGGATAAATATTTTTGTCGCCCATGCTTTCGTATTCTTATGGGCTAACTTTAGGTTTTCGTCTCCGATTGTCTTTGTCCTTCCACGCTCCCTCAGCCTTCCTGCCCGTCGTCATTTTTTCGAGTCGTGTCCTCGCTGTAAGTATTCCTCGAAGTAATTCTTTCCCAGCCAGCGCAAATCTCGGAACAAACGTTACGAGCTGTACAGACGATGATAATAAACGCCGGGCAAAAGACGGCAGTCTTCCCCGCTCCGCTTAAATCAATTTTGGAAATTGTGTCCGCTTGTTTGTTTTACCGAGATTAGCGTGAAGATGGATAGAGCTTTTCGCCTGAACCTTCGGCATGTGAAAGTAAACTTCCCGAATTGCTCTGTACTTCATTCGATTTGGATCACAGGGGAGTCAAGCCAAGATTAAAAGCTAGTTTTCAACATAAACAACAACAATTTCCCAGTTACTAAAAATCACCTGCAAATTCGAATACACATTTTACATCTTTCTTCCACACTTGTGTTTGTTGCATACGAATTTATCGTCTCTATATTTTACTTCGAATAAGAAGAAAAAAACATTTGTTCCCATTTCCCTACGTAGGGACGGGAGCTCAAAGTAAGCACCCGCCCTACAACGGACATCCTCCATACGACTAACGTTTCAAGACGTCTTCGCACTTTAGACGCTAAAAAAGGCTATTTTCATGAATTTTTTTGATAGGTTTATATTATAGATATTGATATAAAAGTTGTTACACTTAATAAATACACTTTGAAAAAATATATTTATTTAAGTCACTATTTATAGACAAAAGTGGTAATTATAAAAAGTCGTAAAAAAATTGTAGGTCTGCGCTGTTGATGAAATTTGGGAGATGGATAATCTGAAATAAAAAAATCAAACGGTTTTAGATTCAGTACGTTAATGGCTATATCTTATATCATACGATTTTTTTAAATATGCAAAGATAACAAAATGGCGGACATTTTTTGAAAAACAAAAAAAAACGTGTTTTTTCACCGCTTTGGTGAAAAATCGTGAGGAACAAAATTTTAAAAAAATCCTTGATATGCGCTATAACTATAGTTGTAAAGAATATGTGGTTAAAATTTCATGAGGATCGGTTCAGTAGTTTCGAAGATTTTATGAGCAAGCCGTCGAAAAACGCGTTTAAAGTTTTTTTTAAATAAAAAATAGTATGAAGTTAGTAAAGTAAAGGTCACACAAACATACAGTTAGACTCCTCCGATCTTCATAACATTTTAGTATGATACTTTTGGATGTGTATACTTACGAAAAATGTAATTTGAAAAATCGATTTTTTGACAATTGTAAAGTGATAAGACGCCTTAAAACTTAGCGCGGTTTCGGGACGCGGGGACGTTGCCCCCGTCCCGCCCGACCGGCCATAGTCGTGACGCATGACGCTCAACTGCGGCCAGCCGCGCGGCTCGTGTGACAAAAAAAAAAAAATTCGACGGGTTTTGAAAAAACAGCAAAGTATGTACATCGTGTTTTGTCTATTTATGAGTAAAATAGATCAATACTAAAATGTGACTATTGTTTTATGCCTATTTCACTTTGTTTTATTCATATTTTCTTGAATGTATTCCAATCATTTTTTGGTCAGGTTTAATAAAAATGTCAAGTGGCACAAAAAGACAAAGCGGACAGGGCAAAGCGAGCACGTGTCCGCTATGCCCAGTATAAAAGATGGCTATGGGAAATAGAGTTGACCCTTTATTTAAATAATTTCCCTATTTTTTAAATATTGTTTTGTCGGAAAACTAGCACGTGACCGCTATGCTCCAATGACAATGTGTAATTAAGATGATAATAGAAGATAAAAGGTGACTATGTGAATTTATTTTAATAATTTTCCCATTTCTTTATCTACGTAGGAACTCACCAAAACGCTATTATTAATTGAAACTGTGTTTTTTACATGTTTCAAAGTCGTATTGTTACCTTCTTATAACGATATCCACTATTATTCTTAGATGGTAAATAAATATAAAAGAAAGAGACAACAAGCCTCTTGGGATGAGCGCTTAAGAAGGATTTGAATACTAAGGAAAAGCCAAAAAAGTAAGAAAAGAAACAAACTACAGACAAGGAAAATTACGTGTGCATTATATGCAATGAACGATATATAGATCCTCCCTCCGAAGACTGGATTCAATGCAATGACTGTTAAATGTGGGCTCATGATGCATGCGCTGCTTACCCTGGTGTTGGATCATTTTACTGTGATGATCGCCCAAAAAATAAAGTTTACTGACTGTTAACAAGACACGTTAAGTTTTTTTTTTTTTTTTAATGATAATAATAATGACTTGTCTGCAATAAAATATGTAGGTACATTTGTAGTTTTTTCCCCTATCATTCCCTATTTTCTTCTTATTTATGCCTAATCTCAGGAGAAAAATACAGGCTCGCTTTACCCTCTAAGTGCCCGCTTTGCCCAGAAGCCGTGCCCGCTTCACCCCCTGGGCAAAGCGGGTATTTCTTAAAGTTTTTGTTTTTGTTTAATTATTTGTATTTTGAAGATTTACTGGAAATGTGTGAATGTATTATTAACGGGTTATACGCAGTTAGAAATTTCAAAAAAATATATTTTTATTGCATTTTCGGAATCTACAACTATGTGAGTATATTCCCTGAAAATTTCCAATCAATCCAGCGAATATTCTCGGAAATACACACATGTTTGTAAGGACGCTTTGTAAGTAACACACATCGAAGGATTCGCATTTTGTCAAAAATTAAAATTTCATCTATCCCCTAAAAGAATCTTTTTGGTTTTTTCATTTTTGATAATCCAAACCGGAGATACTTTGCTCATCGACCTTTTTTGGCCTTGCAACTGCGTATAACGCCTTAAACTACGATCAATATAGCACCTGATAGCAAAGAATCTTTGAATATGCCATTTTATAACTACTTTTAAAAAAAATTCCCTTCGAGTGCCCACTTTGGGCCCCCCTCCCCTACGTTTCACATCTCAACTGTCAAACTACACACGGAATTGAACTTGGGATAACGCGATAATTTACATCACAACGTGATTACATAATTAATCGAAAGCCTGGCAAATAAAAGGGCACTGTCGACATTTCATCACGTTCTAAATTGCCGAGGACCCGCCCTTTCGTTCCCTGGGATTGGATAAGATGCGTGCAAGATGCATTTACATATAGGCCCTGTATTCCTGTGCAAGGATATGCCGTAAAATGTGCGAGAGTTGATGGAGGGCGAAGCACCCGAGCGCGTAACGATGGCAAAATTATAACCCGCGAAATTAGAGAAGCTTCTGCATTCCACCCAACGACTGCTTTCTTACCATCCCTTTCTTCTCCTTTTCTTTATCCTTTTATTCTTGCATTTCTTCCTACTTAAACAATTTAAGTCGTCGTCACTCTACAGGGTATATATATATATATAGGCCTGCGTATCTGTGTATATATAGATATATGTGTAGGCGTGTATTTCATTCAAAGTTGTGCCTAGCTACGGGGGTGAAGCTGAAGTTTTCATCGTTTATTCTAGACCGAAAGAGAATAATTCTCCTCGTCAGGACTTTCACGTCACTCCCTTGCGCCACCACCTTTTCCTGCTGGTGCACTCCGTTCTCCTTCCCGTGTCTCTCCTAACCCCCTGCGCTTTTTCGGATAATTACGCGAACAACTATTAATGGCAGTACTTGGTGCAAATACGGTCTCGTTTATTTGCCTAGGTGCTCGCCGGATTTGTGTTATTTATTTTTTATTACGCCAGATACAATGTACATCGAAATCCGTAATGATGAATTCTTAGCCGGAATAATCTTCCCTAGGATAGTAAGGTGATATATGAGGCAAGTAAAAAAAAAATCCACAAATAATTTCGAAAAATCGAGTTACTTTATTGAAAAATATTCACCGAGTGTCGAAGCTTTTAAAAAGTTTCTGACGTTTTTTATCGTTGACTACCATTTTTTAAACATTTTTCCATTCAAATGGCTGAATCTTTGGCAGGATTTGACGTATTTACATTCGTAAAAAACGAAAATGTGCGTCTTTTTATAGCCTTCCAGAAAAAAATAATGTAGATTTTATTGGGCAAGTCGAACGTCCGTTTCAGGGCAAAATATGTCAAATTTTTTTTTTTATCAAGGAAAGACACTCGTTATTTTATTTTTGAAAATTTCCCCGAATTGTGAATAAGAAAAATGGATTTTTGGTATTTTTTACATTATGGGATTTCTAAATGGGATTTCGTGAAGTAACAGCTATTTTTATTTTTAAAACATTTTTTAATTAATATTCGATTGAAGAGTGTGGAGCACTTCAAGACTCCAATACATATGACATATACTAGGTGCGCACCTAAGTTCCCGGGTTTCACACATGGATGGCGCTAGCGACACACGTGGTCGGCATACAGGTCGGAAATTGGGTGTCTTTATAGCTTGGACATCTGTTAAAGAGGTACGGTGATTGGAGCGAGTGCAAGATAAAAGCCCGATTTTTTTTAATAACATTGTCGAGAGCTTCGTCCATGCGTATGCGGAGTTTCCACGAGATTTACCGTACAGTTTCCGAGTTATTAATTGCTAAAGTTGGTCAGTTAGTCACACGTAGACGACAAAATGTGCCTGTCCTCTCATATATCGATTTTTTTGTGCTACTCGGAGCCAAGACACGCGTAAAAAAAACTGACGGTTGCGTTCGTTGGTTCGTTGTGATCAATAAGGCAACTTGAATTGGAAAGCTCACCGCAGAAATAAGCAATAAATTTAGAAATAAAGTCGCGAAAAACCGAAGTATTCGGCGAGAGAGACGTCTCGTGACTTAACCGCAGCCATCTTGCTCGAAGTGTGGCAACGCCGGATACCCGCGCAAATTTGATTCTTCTATCGGATATTTTCAACGCGAATTAAAAATATGGTTGTGTGAAGCCGTACGTTTTTTAATCGATTATAAAAGGCCTTTCGTCGATATTTACTCAAAGTTCTTTTATGTATAGCTAAGGCATCTCAATCTTTCTGGCGACATGCATACAACGCATTTATATGTAAATTCAGCATGGAAAAACCGTCATATAAAATGAACGCTCGTTTTTATACCTGCAAATATTGTGAAAATTAGGAAAGGGAAAAATTAGATAACAATCGATGAAATATGTTTTGGCTTCGGACAGATTGGACATTGGATATTGAGGTTAACGTCAACGCGACGTTTTTCATTTGCATTCGCAATATCATCTTTTCACTCTAATTCTTGTCCGACAGAATCTACCTTTGTCTCTAAACTGGAATTCAGGTACAATCTTGTTACTGTTTTGATAAACTTCTATAGTACTTATTTTCATTCTCCATGTTTACTGGCTACCAAAAATAATAAGCCGAGCGCGTGGGACCGATGACAGCTATCGAAAATGCAACGATGCTAAACGTCAACGATATGGCGTACTACTGAAGTCGAGTAGTAGATTATTACGTTTGTTTTCATATTATAAAAATAATAAGTAGCTTGAAATTCAATACTTAAAAAATATTTCTCGAAATATAGGCCACACACATATGTCTAAAACGGAGCGGTATTATGGCGAAAAATAGACTCTTAGTTTACTAACGTGGTCATCACCGTACCTCCTTAAGAATACCCAATCGTAATATAAACAAATATCGCAACACAACGACCTTTTTTCTAACCTCGAAAATGTCAAAGTTTGTGCCAAATAAACGGCATTTGCGGGAAGCATTGCTTTTCTGCTTCAACCTAAAAAAAACAGCAGCTGAAGCACGTCGGTTACTTGAGGAGGCCTACGGCGAACATATACCATCAAAAACAACGTGTAAAGATTGGTTCAAGCGGTTCAGAGTGGCGATTTTGAGACTGGGGATAAGGAGCGCTCGGGAAGACCGCAAACATTTGCGGACGCCGATCTGCAAGCGTTATTGGATGAAGATTACACTCAAACAGAAGATCGACTTGCCGAGGCATTAAATGTGACTCGGAAATGTATATCGAAACGTTTGCACGCCATGGGAAAAATTCATAAGGAAGGAAAGTGGGTGCCGCATGAGTTGACTGAGAGACAAATGGAAAATCGAAGAGCCACTTCCGAAATTTTGCTTTTGCGGCAGAACAGAAAGAGTTTCCTGCATCGAATTCTTACTGGCGATGAAAAATGGATATATTTCGAGAATCCCAAAGGCTCAAAAAAACAATGCTCTGCGTTTGGTGGGACCAGAAAGGAATCGTGTACTATGAGCTACTGAAACCGGGCGGAACTGTCAATGGGCATCGCTACCGACAACAACTAATCAATTTGAACCACGCATTGCTCGAACAACGGCCAAAATGGGACACGAGACACGAACGTGTGATATTGCAGCAGGACAACGCTCCATGCCATCGCAGTTCCATCGTCCAGGACACCATAAAAACACTGAAATGGGATCTGCTACCGCACCCGCCGTATTCGCCAGACCTGGCCCCTTCAGACTATCACTTGTTCCGGTCGAAGGCGCATGGCTTGGGTGGGCTACACTCGGCCAATTACGATGCAGTAAAAAATTGGGTGGACGAATGGTTTCAGTCCAAAGACGAGTCTTTTTATCGTCGCGGTATTTATGTATCGCCAGAGAGATGGCAAAAATGTGTAAATAGTGAGGGACAATACTTCGAATGAACCATTTTTTGTATTTGTCTTGAAATTTTCGATTTTTCATTGGTAAAAAAAAACCCGGAAACTTAGTTGCGCACCTAGTATGTCATATGTATTTCAAAAACCTGGTAATCATACAGCGAGTGCTCCACACTCTTCAATCGAATATTAATAAAAAAATAATATAAATAAAAATAGCTGTTACTTCACCGTGTTTAGGAATCCCATAATATAAAAATACCAAAAAACTGTTTTTCGTATTGATAATTCGGAGAAATTCTTAAAAATAAAATAACGAGGGTCTTTCCTTGAGAATTTTTTTTTTTTTGCCTATTTTGCCCTGAAACGGACTTTCGACTTGCTCAATAAAATCTAAATTAATTATGTTAATAATTATAATAATTTTATATTTAATTATAATAATAATAATTATTATTTAATTATAATAATAATAATTATTATTTAATTATAATAATTATTATTCTTATTTAATTATAATAATATTTTTTTCTGGAAGGCTAGAAAAAGACGCAAATTTGCGTTTTTTACGAATGTAAATACGTCAAATCCTGCCAAAGATACAGCAATTAGAATGGAAAAATATTAAAAAATGGTAATCAACGAGAAAAGACGTCGGAAATTTTTTAAAAATGGCGACACTTGGTGAATATTTTTCAATAAAGTAACTCGATTTTTCAAAATTATTTGTGGATTTTTTTTTACTGGCTGAAGTGACGTGGAATGCCTCATATATAGCGCGATTTGTTCAAACAATGTTTATTGCAACTTGCACCTTTTCCACAAACTATTCTTCTCTGAAAGCAGCTTTCCACAAATTTACTATATCTATTAAAATACAGCTTCTGTGCGAGTGCTCGGCTGGTTATTTAGTTTCAACAATAATGCTTGTGATTTTCTCAATGCAGTTTGTCACTTTAATGAGGCAGATATCAGAAAGTTATGCAAGTTTCTCATTCAAGAATTTGAGAGATTTATTGCGCATTTTCCGAGCGAAATTCGGATTAGACCCTGCTCTTCCGTATATATGTATGAAGGAAGACGATTTTGAAGACATTTGGCTCATAGGAGCCATTGTTCCCGAACTCAACATCACCTAAACACCAATGTCATCAAAATCGACTTTAGATAAACTGAAGTAACTAAATTTACGTAAATCTGGTTTCAAGGACCACCTGTTTCAAAATCATAGAAGCATTTGAAAAATATCGTACGACTATCCTAATATACGTACATAATGTGTGTCTATCAAATATGTGGGCGTGTGTGTGTGTGTGTGTGTGTGTGTTGGGGCGTACATGCGTAGGTGTATATTTGTCTCAGTGCGTGTGAGTGGGTGTGTGCGTGCATGTGTGTATGTGGGTGTTTGTGTGAGGGTGTGCACGTGTGTGTGCATGCATGTGTGTGTGGGTGTGTGGCTGTGTGAGTGCGTGTGCGTGTGTGTCGGTGCGTGTGAGTGTGTGCGTGCATTTGTGTGTGTGTGGGTGTGTATTTGCGTGAGCGTGTGTGCGTGTGTGTTGGTGCGTGTGAGGGGGTGTGTGTTTGTGTGTGTGTGTGTGGATGTGTGTGTAAGTGTGTGTGTGTGTGTGTGTGTGTGTGTGTGTGTGTGTGCGTGTGTGTGTGTGTGTTTGATTGTATTTCAAAACGACGCCATCTATGCGGCGTAAGGTGGATAACTCATCGTGCGCGAGCGTGCCGGTTCGATGTAATTACTTTAATCACATCCTGGAAGGCAGCGACTTGATGAAGTCATTACATACACCCTCTTGCTCTTACCGTTCTCTTTCTCTCTGTCTCTCTGCCTCAATTGCTGCAACAGGCTATGCGAGTAACGAGCAACTGCTATATATACGTTGGCGCTTCTTTCGCAAAACGCCACGTCGCTCTCTTTATCTTTGCTACGTATATTTGTCGCATATTATTCGTTGACTGCGGGGACGCGCAGTGCCCTGTAACGACGGCAAAGCAGTCGCCGGGGGAATATTCGGGATATTGGGCGTTCCGAGCTCTCGAGACATCACTGCGGGACACGATCTCCTTGTCGCCGTCGCGACTCATTTGTCGCAAAGGAGGTTTTCCTCTCGGTCTCATCCTCCTTTCAAAATTTACCGGGATACTCTCATGGGTTTGTTATATCTGAGGAGGTTGAGCGAAAGGGTAGAGGAGAGAGGGGACGTTAAAATCAAGTCTCAAGATTGCTCCATCGTACGTTCAGTTTATGATCTTCACACTGACTATGAAAATGCAACATAAGGATGGATACTGTGGCCGCGCGGGAAGATATAAAAGTATGTGAATACTTTTATTACAATATTTGATTTGGGACGATATTTTTCGGTAATCTGAGCGGGGTTTTTTTTAGGCAGGAATCACTGCTGAAAACTACATTTTTTCGTGGTAATAAAAAAAAACTCGTTGTGCAGGCAGAATTGACCGTGGAATTTATTGATATACTTTGTTTTTTGTTCAGGGTCTCTCAATTCTATGGCAATTTGTGAACCATTTTATTTCTCTATAAGCGGGGAAACACTTTTAAAACATTGAAAAATATACATTTTTTGTTTCACGCATGACATGTTGGTGGACAATTTGGAAAATGTAATAGGAATACTTTAAAAGCAAATTAAAAATATTTCTTACGTTATGGCCTGTGGACGTGGTTCGAGGACCCTTGACGTTAGCATGCGCCGTAGGTGTAATTTGGCGTAATGACGTTTATAGGCTATTACTCCGGTATAATTAAGGAGTTAGTAATTAAAAGCAGTTGCTGCCACCGATACATATTCTGGAAAAATAAACAGAATACCAGAGAATTTCGAAACTCGTTGGTGAGCTGCTAAAATCATTGAGTTTTCATTTACCAAAACTTTGAACGCGTTTTTCTCAAAACTGAATTTTCGAAATTGGCGTGAGCAATAAATCAAAAATAAGCAATAAATCCTCAACACGGCCTCCATCCGGAAGCCACATACTCTTCTCATTACATAAAGAGCCGTGAAAGCCTTAAAACTAAAATCAAAAAATAATGCATCGAACTCGTTCAAATTTTATAAACATTATAATCAGATCTTTGTACTTGAACCTATAGGTTTTGAAAAATCATTCAGAAAGAGTATTTTTTATTGCCGAATAACTTAAATATTTTATGTAAAATTGAAACTATTTATAATAGCGTACCATGTCTTTCGTTTTCTTGGCCTCCACTTTTTTTGCCCGACGCATACCGTATACATTTTAACAATAAGAAATAACACCGTTTCGTTTTTTATCAATACAATAGAAGCTATAGCTGACGCCGTTTCACTACTCACATCATAGCCTTCCCGGAAGATAGTGCCATAAATCCGCCATTCTTGAGTATTTTGTAAAAAAAAAAAATACGCCGTAATAGGTAAAAAATAAAATTAAAAAACACGCCAATTTTCAAGATTGTAGAACAAACCGTCCTTTTCTTTTCAAAACCGTAAACATTTTAGCTGCCTTAAGTTATATGAGGTATACAACGTAAGGATATCCTTAAAGGCGCGTTACCTCTTTAGGGGTATATTGCCATTAAAAAGGCCAAAAAATGTTCACGGTTAACGGATTCTATTTTCTCGAAATCTATGCTACATGTCAGAATAAAACTTTTTTAATTCGAGAACTTTTTAAACCCAAACAAACACATATTTTCATCATACAAAATGATTTTTAATTTTTTTTTATTAAGCTTGTATGATGGAAACTGCCCGCAGAACTAACCGCTCTGGAAAATCCGAAAACATTGTATTAATCTTTATTAGTATGTTCATCTCGCAAGCTACAACTAAGTCGAATACCTAGTGGGGTAGATTTTCCCGTGAGTTTGAACATGAAGTTTTGAAAAAAATCTCTTTTGGTTCACATATTTGTTTGTTAAATAAAAATAATAATAATGGCTGGCTGTAATTGGTAACCTGAGCGACCGCAATCGCGATTATGCTTGGGAAGAGAATGGCAGAGGAATTTCAAATCAAATACTAATCCGCAACCTTTTTAAAAAAAAGGCGCTTCGCAGGACCCGCTTAATGTTTTAGGAAAACACGTGCGCTACTTATGTACGGGTTCCTTTACGTCCCTGTGACGTGTAAAATAAAGGCAATGTCGTTTTGAAATTTAGACTCAACATTGTCGAGACGTAGCATGCAATTATTTGAGGAAAAAAATCGATTTCATTTTTTTATTCTGATGGGCCGGTACCCTTCAGCTTCTTCCAGAATTGGCGCTGAAAATATAGGGTAAACATTTCAGCGTATGAATTCAGATGCGTTGGTCAATTCGAAAAAGTCATTAAGATGCTTCGTGCAAAGAACTTTTAAAAAATATTTTTGGTCTACGAAAGTATAAATAACAGCAGGGTGTATGTTACAGAATAAAGTAATTATTTACTTTAGTGACTTTTCCGAAAAATGAGCATAACATTTTTTTGTAAAAATTTTCAACTCATTTTTCGGAAAGGCACTAAAGTAAATAATTACCCAGAACAACGCGTTCCCATACTTGAATTCTTGTTAATCTACACCTGCCCTCGCGTCAAAGCGACATGTGCAGCACGTTCGGATTTTGCGGGAGGGTTTTTCTCATAGAAGGCAGTCGGATATCTGGACACGAGATCAACGTGAATCTCGAATTTCACCATGTCCTTTTCGGAAGCCGGCTTACACACCCAAATCGGCCAATTAAAAGCTGAGTTGTGGCCGACCAAAAATCCACCACTTCATCGTATCATCGAATCGGCCTTTTGGCGATCGATCTTTTCGCATTCCGCGGTCTTTCTCGAATCGCGGTTTCAACTTGGGAAATCCGCTCAGCGTTTACTTTATTCGCTATGAATTGATATTCCAAACGGACTTAGGCCGATGCATCTAGGACGATTTTCCGATCCGTTAAATCGCCTCTAAGTTGGCCCGACGGATTTGGCTAAATGTTCTGAACTCACCCCATACGGTCCGTTTGTTCGCGATTTTCGGGAGGCTTTTGCTCGCTGAAGAATATTAAGATATTGGGATGAGCGCAATGCCATTCTCCAAGTCTACCAAAATCCTGGTTGGAAACCTGCTTATATCGCCAAATCGGTTTATTACGAGCTGAGAAATGGTCTAGGCAAAATCGGCACTCGCTGGCGCATACATACGATGCTCCAAATGGTTCGCAGTCACGCGATAATCTTTCGCTTGGTGGCGAATAAATTTCTTTCCATTGGCCTGCAGTCATCCCGCTTGTTGGGAACGCATATATATAATATATATATATATATATATATATATATATATATATATATATAAGGCATCCTGCTGTACATAGGGCAAAACCGAAAACACGATATGAATGATGGAACGGCTACCGCACACGTTTAACCGGTTTTATAATAATTTCCTCTCTCTCCCTCTCCCCCCCTCTCTCTCACACACACACGCACACACACACACACACATGTATATATGGGGAATGTATATTTTAAACCCGTTGCAACTATACAATGCTGGCTATCAGCACATCTTGCTGATTTAAGGACAATCCTCCGAATATGTATCTTCATATACATATTCGCTTAGCCAAAAATGATTTCGGAGGCTTTTGAGCTTGCGTAATATTGACTATGGTGATAATTGGCTACGGTGAGAGCGAACCTTCAAAGTCGAATGCCCCATGCACACAAACACACGCACACACGCGTGCGCGTATATATATATATATATATATATATATATATATACCAGGTGTGTAAGTATGAAACCGGAATTTGCCCATAGGTGGCGCTAGATGTCGATGCAGTTACCGACACATCACGTCAGCGGTGTCTTTTTATTGTATTGATATCCGACAAAGATTTCCAACTCACAATAACACGAGTTTCATTCAGTAGCATTAGTTTATTAGAGATAAACATGTCGAGTTTTGTGCCAACAAATTACGATTTGCCGACAGCACTACTTTTCTGTTTTCATCGGAAGAAAACCGCAGCCGAATCGCATCGAATGCTTGTGGAGGCGTTTGGTGAGCATGCTCTCGGTAAAACACAGTGTTTCGAGTGGTTCAAACGGTTCAAAAGTGGCGATTTTGACGTGAGGAACGAAGAACGTGGAAGACCACCGAAAAAGTTTGAAGACGCTGACCTGCAAGCCTTGTTGGACGAAGATGACGCTCAAACACAACAACAACTGGCGGATGTACCTACGGTAATGATATGATACTTTGTATCATATCATTACAATAAACGTGTTTTTTCTGTACAAAAATTCCGGTTTCATACTTACACACCTGGTATATATATTATTTGTGTGTGTGTGTATTTATGTGTATGAGAAGCGGGTTTTTGCTGTCATTTTAATTCAATCAATCTTTCACGTTTTTGCTGCAACTTTGAGAATTATGAAAATCCGATGCAGCGCACTGGAATTTAACGAGCTTGGCGCGTTAACGAGACCAAGCGTCATGTAAAATTTGGGGTCGAGTATATGCCGTTGGAAATGCGTCCCATATGAAACGACGACAGAGATGATAATTGCACGCAAAGTTTTTAATAGCCCGATACGTTTTTGATTGCTACATACCATCGAGCTTTTCGTATATACTATCGGTGTCTAAATCGATACTTAATCTCGAGATAAAAATATTCGGCGTTTAAATGGCACGGCATATTATTCGGAATATTTTCACTCGGAGGATTTTCCATCAATGCATACGGTATGCGTTTGAATTTGTAAATTATTCACCAGGCACATTGATTTGTACTATCGCGATACAAAATATTCGACAAACCCAAATAAACCCAAACATTATATTTTGTTAAAAGTTCTTCTTTTTTTGCGACGCACAATAAAAGTTCATTTTTCAAATCGTCATCAATTCGACTGTATCGGTTTCGAAAGAAAACATATTTGAATCTTAGATAATTTGGGACAGTTTCTAATGGAAAAATGGTGGATTTTATCATAGGTAATAAATCTCAGAAACATGTCAACTGCTGTTATTGAAGACATGATGTTACTGTAATTTACGATTTACCGTAAGAAAATGCGCTGCCCGTGGCTTTGCCCGCGCTTTGCCGGTTGAAATAGTTATTCTGACTACCTGGTTTACAGTTTTTGATAATTCACTGTGATTACTTTTAAACAAAATTTATATTCCATATATACCGACTTTTAGTTCTTTGGATCTTTATTATAAGTATAGGTAGATTGAGTATTTACGGTAATTATGCAGTATCAGGACCTTTGCGAAAAACGACGAGATTTTTTTCTTCGCCATGATGTTGTTTCTTCCATTATAGTAAATGATATTCCGTCGGGGGAGGCTGACATTTCCCATTAATTCCATACGTTATGGGGTTTTGAAGTTTCCAGAAACATGTAATATTTCGACGCCTCTTGTTTGTTGTCGCTAAGTAACTACGTGTTTCGTAAGGGCCAACCCAAACAAACAAACCCAAACAAACTCCCCAATATAGGCGTCGAAATAATTAAAAATTCCCTATTTTATCATGTGTTTCCGCGAACTTCAAAACCTCATAACCAATGAAATTAATGGGAAATGTCAGCCTTCTCCGACGGAATATCACTCAATATAATGGAATAAACAAGTCGACGGTGAAAAAAAAATTCCCGTCGTTTTTGGGAAAAGTCCTCATACTGTATAATTATTAAAAAATGTCAGCCTCCGCGGGCTAAATATCATTAGTGGTAACTAATTGAAGCAATTCATAGCAAAAAAAAAAGTCCGGCAAAAGTGCGGTGGAGCTTCTGCATAATTACCCTTCTCCCTCGATGACGTTTTATTGTAAAGCAATCAATTGCTCAACATATACACGTTCGATTTTAATGAAACATATACCAACATGCCGAAACCTTTACGACATTTTGAGCTATACAAGAGAGAAAACCAAATTTCATTTCGTTCAGTAGTTTTTAAGTGATGCGAGGCCGAAAAGACAGATAGACATGTAGACTTTACTACTTTATTATAAGTATAGATTGTTTTAATTTAACGTGATGCAGCTCGTGCTCGTTACAGAATTGAACTTCCAATCCCCATTTTTAACGAAAATCGCATCCGTCAGTGGAGAAATCCCTAAAATGTTTTCGGAACTTTTTCAAAGACGGCCGAACCGAATGGCTTAAATGTTCCCGAGTAGAAATATTGTCAGGCTGGCCTGATATTTGATCTGCGCCTGATCACGTTGTAGTACGGAGGTCTTACTACTTAAGTATGCCTTAATTTGCCCGATCAAGCTGGGATCAGGCGGTGGTCGAGCAAGCGGACTTACGGCTTACTTCAATTCGCCTGACCCGGCTAGCTTCAGGCGATGTCAAGCAACTGGATTTACGGCTTACTTTAATTCGTCTGATCCAGCTAACTTCAAGCAATCATCATGTAACTGGACTTCTACAGTTTGGCGCTAAAAACGTGCCTAACTTCATCTTGTCAAATGATACACAGATACAAGAGAAGCACAAGACATATTATTAATCACTTTATACAGTTTTACATATAACATGTACGCCATGAATAAGATGGACAAACACAATCGGAAGAATACTGCGGAACGACTGCGTCTGCGTGAATAGCGGGCTCTAAATAAGGGAAAAAACGAAGAAATAATACAGCAGCAGGTTAGTATAACAATTAATAATTTTCAAAGTCTCACAATTCTTAAATCTATAAACATAAATTGGATTAAATCTGACCATAAATGAACCATACGCCAAATTATACATGCATTGGTTAAAATATTTATTATGATACCTTTGACAGATCCGAAACAGATCCTCTCAGCGAGAAACGACTCGAAATTCCTGAGGATTGGCATGTGTTGGCGCTATCACTATGTAAGTAGACTTATATTTGTTTTGTGTATCGCTTTTATTTTCCTTTACTTGGCCCGTCTCCTTTGCCAGAGGAGAAAAAGAGACAGCGTAGGCACAACCAAATAATGGTAAGCTGACAGCGTAGATCAATCTGGTAAATGTGATGCCATCGGTGCTGATTAGCCCAGACAGCGTAGGCTAGCCGAATAATGATAAAGCGACTGCGTAGTTCAGTTAAGTGAAAGTAATTCCATCGGTGCAAGTTAGCCCATAAGAAATGCACTTCGGATGGACATTCACTGAACTGCACTACGCTGTCAACTTACCATTATTAGGTTGGCCTTCGCTGTACAGGCTCTCCTGCACCGATGGTATCACATTCACCGGACTGACCTGTGATTCTAATTTTCATTGAAAAATCGATTTTTTTTCGTTCACTTCTCACCAATGAATTGTACGCTTTGTAATTTTGAGATTGAGCTCGCGGCAGCTCTAGCCGGTCAATGGATATTTAGCGGACGCTCAAGAGCTTATAAATTTCCAATTTTCGACAATTTTTTTCACTCTCCTCACTCATAAATTTGACGCTTTGTAAAATGTTCACCAAAATTAATCGTTTTTCTTTAGAAACAGATTTTTCAAATTTACCTCAAACTACTAACCTAAGAATTATAATATTTTCTCTCATAAAATAATTCTTTGAAGCTCTTGTCTGTAAACAAAATTATAGGTTCCCCGTTTTATCGGATTAGAAGTGTGAGGAAAATATAAACAATTTGGTTTCTAAAGAAAAAATGATGAATTATTCTGAAAATTTTATAAAGTGTTATATTTATGAGGGAGAAGAGAACAAAAATTCGCCACAATTGGAAATTTCGAAGCTTTTGAAGCTCCACTAAATATTATTTGGCCGGCAAGAGCTTTTGTGAGCTCGAGTAAAAAATTAGAAAGCCTAAAATTTATGGGTGTCAAGTGGACGAAAGAAAATCGATTTTTTAATGAAAATTTGAATTTTGGGGAGGCTTCAGCGACATCTAAATATTTATTGATCGCTCGCTGCTTTCGCAACATTTTTTTTCTTCTTTAAAGTAGATAATTGGATGGTGAAAAAAAGGACGAAAAATAGAGCTCAAATTTGTGCCACCCTAATAAAATAATGTGCATACCTTATATAGATATCTATGTAGACATTGAATTCTAAGTGGGATACACATTTTCGTATTTTTCAGTGGCTGTCATTTGAAAATACAGGGAACACGGAATAGAAGTTCTTTCGAAACAAATTGGACAAGCCGTTGGAGCGGTATCAAAGCCTGATTAATTCAGCTAAAGACTGGGACAAGCTTCGAGCGTCGCGGAAAAAAATGAACAGAACGCCCAATGTAACGTTCCCTAGGTCTGGTCATAAAAACGTTGAGCTCTATTTACTTACGAAGTGTCTTAGTTTTTTGTTTTAAAAATATAATAGTTTATTTCGGGATGATAAAGTGGAATATAGTATAGTGATATATCTTAGTTTATTTCGAGTTTTTGTTCTATTACAAATACAAGATAAAATGATATTTGTTTTTCACATAGATATATGTGAAAAATCTATGTGATAGATTTTATATTAAGATTAAACAATAAACGATCAGCGTTATTTATAATGTCATGCCTTTTTCTATTTTTTGCATGCGTTGTATTTTTCATTCAGGAATAAATCGGTCATCCTGAACCGTGAAAAATCATATGATTTTTTCACTTTGATTAAGCCGTGAAAAAGTAAGCTCTCATCAGGCCTTAATTTTTTACGCTGATCAGGCCTTGATCTTTTACGCTGATCAGGCCTTGGTTTTTTACCCTGATCAGGCCTTGATTTTTTACCCTGATCAGACAGAAGTCAGGGATTGTGTTTAAAAAATGATCAGGGCTTGATAAAAAATTCTGATGAACGCTGGAAAAAGAAGTCAGGATGCCTGATCAGGTGTTTATTGTAGCTGGAGCAAGATTTCTACTTGGGTTCCACAGTTAATTGCCGCAAAATTGCTGCACAAAAGAAATACACCGCCTCGAATTTTGTTATTTTGAAAAAAAAATAATTATTACAGGTTTATTCATTACAGAAGAGTGTCTTCGGAACCGGTCATTAAGTGATCTGTCGGGTGAATCTAATCGCAAATCAAAGCAAAGGAGCACCCAGCCATACCAGAAGAACACTTCACGATTGCACACGAAAAAAAAATTATTGAGATTTTATTTAAAAATCAATAACTAAAAGCTTGGTATTTTACGTAAATGTTATTAAACAAAAGGATGTTCATTTAGAGGCTTAGAAATTATCTTTCGTTTCAGTCGTTCGAGGAATTGGCAATTTGTTGGATTACAAAATACAACAGTCAGAATTCTGTCGCTATGATTCAATTTACATGACATACATTTAGTGCTTGATGACAACGAGTAAACTTCGTTCAAGCAAGACCATGTCTGTCGTTGATTTTCTTGCGTAATTTTGAGTGTGCGAGGGTTTGGAGATTTTATTGGTGCATAGGTGTTCCGTAGGTGTGCATGCTTGCACATGAATAGCGGGCGTGTTTCGCAGCTCGTAACGAAAGTCATCAGATGAGGTCGTTCGGATACGGGCGTCTTCTCCTCTGTATTCCGTTAACTTTCTCTCTTCCTCTTTTCCTTTCGCTCTCTTTCGGCCTCTCTCTCTCTCTCTCTCTCTCTCTCTCTCTCTCAGGCTCTGTAGCTTTAACCCTCAATTCCGCGCACCCCATTTTGCTTCACCTTTTCTTGCTTCATCTCCTGCATCCTCCTCGTTCCCAGGCTGTTAAATGGAGTGTGCTCCGACCGATATCACGAAGGCGGCTGCTATCGAGGTTGTTTAATTACTTATCGTATCCTCTCCCTTCTGCCAGATGAAAGTTATTTTTCCGTCGAAATAGAGCGGTGAGAGAGTGTAGTCGAAGGATAATTGGAATAATAATGTGCACTGACAGATTACTCGGTGCAACTACGAACAAAAATAATAAACTTCGGGCAATATCGTTTCTACCGCACACTCGTTAGTGGATATCTACCACTAATTATAATATTGTAGCATACCATTCCGTTGATATACGCATAAGTAAATATTCTACAATGTAAATAATTACTTCACTTTTGTATGCTTCCGGTAAATGTCATTGACAAATAAATGCATAAATAGCAGTGGATTGAAATCAATTCAATCTGTGGTCATCATGATTAATACGATATAAATTAATATCTTACTAATTAAAACATTGCTGGTTTGAAAAAAAAACTAAAAAATAGTGTTCCCTTCGTCGTTTCATTTGAATTATAAAAAAAATCTCGATCGCTGATGAATAAATATTTTCCATCCTCTTTCAATATAAACGTTAAAGTTATTTATACGAATTTGTGTATTTAAAATCATACGATTTGAAGAAGGAAAGCCGTATTTTTCACCTTTGCCCATTTCTCAATTTTATTTAAAAAATAGCTTATAAAAAATTTATACCGATTAGACGAGTGTGATTTTTAATTTACCGGTGCAAGTAATCGACTTATAGGTCTTCACGTTGACAAGACTCATTGAGAGGGGTCTAACCATCCATTCGTCTCCTCTCTGACTCGTATTCGTCTTTAAGGGGAGGACGCCAATCGGGACCCACCGATTTCGCCCAAATTGTGTGGGAAGGTAGGTCCCCGCTCAAGGGGCCAGGCCACTTTGAAAATTTCACAAAATTGAAAGCAAGCAAGACTCAAAGAAATCGACGATGATGAGCAATCAGAAGGGATTTTGTACGGCGCAGGAATTGCCGATTGAGTTTAGGTAAGAGTTTTTCATAGTATAAACTCCAAACGCGTTTTTCTCGAAACAACGTTTTCAAAATCTAGCTCCATCGTATCTCTAAAACTAATAAACCGATTCTCTTGAAATTTGAACCGTATATTGTAAACATGATTCGTGACACGATGACCCTCGATAGTTTTAAAATTTTGATTTTTACTCTTTTTTTTGCGACAAACTGCGAAAAAATGCGTTTTTTTAATTACTTTTTTTCGTTTTTTATCTGCCATCTTTTAATTTTTTGATAAAACTTGATGTCCGAGGGTCATTTTGTGGCTGGTGTCATACTGAATCTAATGGACTTTGACGTTTTTGTTTCAGAGAAGCCGTTGGCGAGTTGTGATGGAGCTACCTAGCCCACCTATTTTTCAGGCGTTACATAAATTATAGTTTTTGTATTTAAAAATTAATAAAAATGAATTAAATATTTTTAAATGTATTTCAAGACAATTCATCAAGGCCAATAACTTTTATATTCATATCTTTTATAAAATCCTCAAAAAAAATCGCGAAAATAGCCTTTTTTCGTGGCTCCAAAGTGGACTGGCCCCTTAACGTTCCTAAAATGTTTCGCCTGAGTGGGCCATAGGAAAGGGTAAAACGCTCTCCAAAGATTTCCGAGTAGAGCTTGAGGGATATTTTTTAAAACCATTTCCTAGTCAGCGATATAGCGCAGTGGTCAAGCGCATTGCCCGTCACCCCGTTGGCTTGGGTTCGATTCTCGCTGCAACCGTTTTCTTTAAACATTTTTTTAAAAAATTTTGCGATCTTTACCTTTTTGTTATAGAATTTAAATATAGTCAAGCAGTTAATTTACATAATTAGGTGAAGTTTTTAATGAAAATAAAAATTCCCTAAATTGTTGCCATCAATTATGTAATAATTTTACAATTTTTAGGGTAATATTCATCATAGAGACACTTGAAACATACATATTTTTCACACCAGGTACACTTTATAAAAGCATTGTTTGAGCAGTTACATTTTCCCGAAACATGCTTCATTATAAAGCATACTTCATTCAAGTTTTGAAAAGAAAGTTGTTCCTCTATCAATTTGGATACAAACCAAGCGTACTGGATCATAGATGTGGAAATAGGAGCACGGAATTGATGCTGCACAATCGAATGTATTTTGATTGCATCTTCTCTTGACGACCATTGTGAACTAACGAACATACCTGAATTTTCAAGTCCTTTGATTGGCTGGCTATCGGATGGGCTGACAATACGGGGTTTGAAACGGCTATCAGAGCTATGTGCTCTGAACGCACTAAAGAGAACAAAGAAAACGAGCAGGATGAGGATATGACGTCAACAGTACAATTCTATAGAAGAACAGTTAAAATCACAAACCACGTTTTACAAAGAATACAATTAAAAAATGTATCATTCAAAATAATTCCTTAATACGATTTTCAGATTAAATTGGCAATTACGTAAATTAATTGGTTGAGTATAATTAATTTCTACAAAAAATAGTTGAACATGGCGAGAAATAAAAAAATAAAAAAAGGTAATAGCGAGAATCGAACCCAAGCCAGTGTGATGACAGGCAATGCGCTTGACCACTGCGCTACGCCGCTGACTTGGAATTGGTTGAAAAAATATGCCTCAAGCTCTACTCGAAAATCTTTGGCGAGCATTTTACCCTTTCATATGGCCCGCTCAGGCAAAATATTTTAGGAACGTTGAGTGGGAACCCACCTCCTTCAACCTACGCATTTTGGGCGAAATCGGTGGGTCCTGATTGGCGTCCTCCCTTTGTTAGACTGTTAATCTTGATGATTTTGACTCACAAAGAACATCAATCTGACGTACGCCTCCGATTTTAGTGAAACTCATGTATATGGTGGAGCATTAAAAACAATTAGATACGTATTCTTTTTATCTGCGGGAAAACGGTTTTAAGGGGTGCAACTACTCCTCTGAGTGTAGCATATCAACGGCTGATTTTGCAGATCCACCTGCAAGCAGTTAACTGATTCCAGTGAAACACAAACAAAAATTCTCCTAATGTAAAATAATCAGGAATCCACAATCGACATATTAAAGAAAACAAAAATTAAGAGCTAAACCACCTTTTTCTTTTTCTTTCTCTCACCCCACGTTTAAAAGGAATGGTTTAAATTGAATGAAACGAGTAACACTTCAAAGGGGGGATAAAATTGATGTTTTCGTATTGTTGCAGTTTTACTGGATAGCAAGGTTAAGGAGGTAAGCTACCCCTTACTCGGAGTTTTTATCGCAGTCGCTTTTTCTCTATCTAGAATGTGTGTGTAGAGTCAAAGAATTTTTACAAATTCGGGATCGTTGTTTAGAGCATGGAAACATGCGCGCCTTTGGTCGGCGTGTGAAAAATATTATATTTTTCAATATTTAAAAAAATCCCGATTGATGTATTTTATCCCATTTTAAGCTTCAGAAAGAAATCCATCATATTTGTAATCGGCGAAAAATTTCTCATCGCAAATCCACCAAAATAGTGTAAAGGTCGAAAAAAAATGTCGGCCCTTTTAGACATTCTTTCAAAATGGCCAAGTTCTGAAATTTCGGACAGCCGTAGCGACCGTCCTATTTGAGTCACAGAGACTTATTGGACGGCTTCCGAAAAGGATTTTGGTCGACTTAGGGAATGCTCCTTAGTTCATCCCGATGACTTGATTAGTTCTCTTGTAAAGTGCACTTGAAAAATGGCCAAAAAGAGGCAAAGGGATCTATAGAAAAATTCGCGAAAATCGATGTCCCGACTTTGAAATTATGCCAAATATTGAAAAACAATTGGAGCTCGATAAATCAAATGAAATTCAAAAAAGGCATGATCACAAAAAGAAAGATCGTGTAGTGAACTTTCAAATCAAAACAGAAAATAATTGACGAGTAATTCAGTGGAGCCACCACAGTTTTTACCAAAATGCAGCAATATTTTGGATTCTTAATATTTTTTAAAAAGTCCACACCGATGTATCTTCACCATCTGAACGTGAATTTACCACTCATTTCCCCTGAATCTCTCAATTGTCATTAAAAATCGTCGAAAACTTATGAACTGCGGTTAACCCCCTTAAGCTATCGGGCAAAAATGCAAAAGTATTTACGTAAACTCTAATTATCCCCCACTTCAAAGTATTTTCTGTTCCATTAATTGTAATGCACCCTTTTTAAGTGTGATGCGACAAAAATAAAGGAGTGTCTAGCCCCTTAACATTTGTTTTTTTTTCGATATACCCATAACGAATTTATCATCATTTTGATCGAGAAGAATTTGCGTTTCTGTTTCATTCAAATCAATGAACTGGGGTAAAACATCAAAATCAGTCCTTGGCATGTTGCACTCAAAGGGGTGGTATCAACCAAAATAATTTTTCCTCTATTAAAAAAATACGTATCTAATAGTTTTCAACGTCCTACCATACAGGGGAACTCGGGGCAAGACGAATACGCGGGGCGAGATGAATTATAAGCTTAGCGAAGTATCAACTGTCGCGGAAACACGCGTCTCGATTGAAAAAATAATATCGATTTTTTGACCAAACGATCTAATTTTTGGTAAAGTTTACCATCGTCTTAGTTCATTTGAATTGCTGATATTAATTAGAGACAGGTAGGTAAACACAACGGAAGTACTAATTATTAATATAATAAGAACAGTCTGTCAGAAGTTTTTAAGGTTATTTCGTGATTTTTTGTTAATTCGTTAACCGTCTAATGGGCTATGATGAATACAAGCTATCGGAAACCCGCAATATTTTACAACGTACTACTTTTTATGTTAGAAAGAGTTAAATTAAGGGGCCACTCCACTTTGAAAATTAAAAAAAAATGAAAGCAAACAAGACTTGAAGAAATCGACGATGATGAGCAATCAGAAGAGATTTTGTACGGTGCAGGAATTGCCGATTGAGTTTAGGCAAGAGTTTTTCATAATATAAACTTCAAATGCGTTTTTCTCGCAACAACGTTTTCGAAATCTAGCCCCATCGTCCCTCTAAAACTAATAAACCGATTCTCTTGAAATTTGATCCAAATATTGTAAACACGATTCGCGACACGATGACCCTCGATGGTTTAACATTTTTTATTTTTACTCTTTTTTGCGAAAAACTGCGAAAAAACGCGTTTTTCAAACTTTTTTCGTTTTTCATCTGCCATTTTTTTATTTTTTGATAAAACTTTATATCCGAGGGTCATTTTGTAGCTGGTGTCATATTGAATCTAATGGACTTTGATTTTTTTGTTTCAGACAAGCCGTTGCCGAGTTGTGATAAAGCTACCTACCCCACCTATTTTTGAGGCGTTACGTAAAACTATAGTTTTTGTATTTAAAAAAGAATAAAAGTGAATTTAAATTTTTTGAATATATTTTAAGACTATTTATCAAGCCCAACAACTTTTATATTCATATCTTTTATAAAAACCTTTAAAAAATCGCGAAAATAGCATTTTTTCGTGGCTCCAAAGTGGACTGGCCCCTTAAACTAGTAAAGCCTTTGCTTCCTCTTCAACCGGTGTTTCTACCGGGGGAAGAAAAAGAACGAACAAATGATTAAAATGATATGAAAACAAGATTATTCGAACTAAATACTACAGAACTTAAACGATTGGCTTATCCAATTCCTGGTATTGAGAATGAAACCACTTTGATATGCGAAAGATGCCAATAATCCGTGTCCCATCGTTCCCCCAGCGCTGTTTCATCTTGCTCTGCATACAGGGTAAGATGGGAAAAATAAAAGTTCAATTAAATCTATATATTGTATGGTAACAATCAGAAAGACTGACTTTTGTCTTCTAAAGTTAAGACACTAATAAATGTTGATTAGTATAAAAGAACAATTAAACTTGACTGACTCATATATGAATTGTTTTATTTGAACATGATCTTAGCGCTATCATCTTCTCTTTACTTCCCCTACATGAGTTTCAACAAAATCCATAATAATGTTCCTTATCGGTGTCACATTCTTCGGAAATAACGTATTAAAAATTCAACCTTTTCACCCCCATGCAATGTACGTACTTTTTCCGGAATAACGCAAAGCTCCAAAGCCGGGATGATGATACCACTTATGGCGGCTGCAGAGCATCATATATCGCGTGCGAGTTTGGCAATGTGCGATCTTATGCGCGATCCTGTGACCCCGGTGTTGCGGGCTCAGCGATCAAAGTATCCCTCGATGCGGATCCAAGTGTTATATACACACGCATGTACGTGTCACGGAGGAAGAGGGCACGCGGTAATGTTACAGACAGCGGACTTTGAAAACGAGTGGAGGTTACTTGTATATACGTGGAAGCGATTCGGCGCGGCGCTTTAATAATTATAGCTTGCCAAGGCGTAAATCACTTCGCCGAAAGCGTAGTTAAAAGCTATGGAGTACAGAGCGACCACGATCATATATACATATCTATATAAGTATGAGGGTTTGCGAGTAAAGTATATAATATGGGTTGGTCGGCCCCTTGGAACCTTGACGTCTTCCGAAAGACCTTTCGCCCGGCTAATGTCTTCATTACAGCGGCGATATCTTTTTTACCATCCCTGTCTATCCGCTGTGACTGCGGGTCGAGCGGCACGCGGACGTGGCAAAGCAAAAGGCCAACGAAACATGTGGATTAAGGAGAAGAAGAAAACTGAGGAGGAGGAGGAGGGGCACTGGGAAATAAACCATAAGGTAGAATACGAGACGAGATCGGATCATTCCGATAACCCAATCGCGGACTTGATATAATAACGCACCGACAGCCACACATGTATACCTAGTAGGATCGGTCGAATCTTTCGCCACTGCGAGGCTTCTATTAGCTGTCATAAATACACACCGACCACACTCACGGTTGGCGGGGGGGGGGGTGGAGGGTGAGAGAGAGAGAGAGAGAGAGAGAGAGAGAGAGAGAGAGAGAGAGAGAGAGAGAGAGAGAGAGAGAGAGGGAGAGAGATCACGAGTTAAAGTAGCCATTAATGCAGCCACTCGTGCGTACACATACGAAGAAATACATTCGCGCAATGCACAACCTATTGCGGAATCTCTATCGTGAATCAGTAGCGCTTGATTCGCAGGCTTTGTAACATATATCTACGCATTACGCGTGCTTTGTACGGAACCCATTCCGGGGATCGAAGATCTCCGCGAACCCGCGCGAGCTCCACTTGTACCGTGCTTGAACGTCGTGGGCTGTAATTTTCGAGGCGCCAGCGAGACTTTAATTCACCCGCGCGGGTACCATCGAGATAATTCTCGTCTATACAGGCCCGTAGACATTCGTCGAGGCCGAATTAAGTGCCGACAGGTGAATGCCGATTGCACAGTTGCGCAGTTCGGTGGCGTTCAAACACTTATTGCTTTGTGGTTGCATGTGCGAGACGTTTTTTACGTACGACTCGGGCGAGGAAGTTTGCACGAGATTTTTCGTTTAGTTTTGAACATATGGGCAATCGTATACAATTTGAGATAATTTATTGTTATGGGTCTATCATTGAGAATTGGACATTATCTATTTATGTTTATTTATTTGTTGGGTGTACAAAGAAGTACTCACTGTTTTTTTATGAAAATAATTATTTATTTACTTGATATGAAGGTACATTTTAATCGGGAAAGTATTTTCCGTTTCCTTCCACAAATTTCCCCCACCTGTCAGGCAGATTGTGAATTCCTTGGCGGTAAAAACATGGTGGTTTTGAGTCGATAAGGTCGCCCATGCAGAAATTTTTTGGGGACTCCCCAGATCCTACCAGATCCCTATGGGGATTTGATAGGGACGCCCCAAGTAAGGAGTCCACACTGGAATCCAAATAGATTTGTTGGGGATTCCCCAGATTCTACCAGATCCTTATGGGGATTTGATAGGGACGGCCCAGGTAGGGAGTCCACATTGGAATCCAAATGTATTTGTTGGGGACTCCCCAGGTTCTACCAGATCCTTATGGGGATTTGATATGGACACCCCAGGTAGGGAGACCACATTGGAATCCAAATGGATCCTGGGCTGTTTCCAGATTAACGTGGTTTGAAATTTTTTTACTAGAAATTATATAAAATGGGATTTCGCGACGCTTTGTAAAAAATTATTCTTTGATGGTCCCGTGCACAGATTTGCTTGGGAGTTTCAAGATGCACCAACGTGTTTCTAGGAATTTGTTAGGATATCGAATACTACAATATATAATTATATTCTTTAGTAACTTCTTTACTTTAGTGCTTACCCATATTGTATATTTATAGTTTGTTATGGGCTAGTATTTTTTATACGAATAAAAAAACTTGTTATAAATTTTAATATGCACACTTTTTGAATTTTTAATACTTGTACGTATAAAAATTTGTTTTGGACGTGACGGCAATCGGGTTACGATTGCGTCTGCGGTTTATCGCTGTAGGTGTGGGGTTTTGTTAGAGCGGCTTAAATGAGGTTTTAAAAGAAAATTAAAAGTAAGTATGAAATCATATTTTTATAAACATGATATCTATTACACATTCGCTTAAGTTTGTAGCCCGTAACAGCTATTTCCACCCGACCCGGTGGATTTTTCATCGGGATCCAATAGGGATTCCCCATCGGGATCTAACAGGGATTCCTTGTCGGGAGCCAATAGGAATTCCCTATCGGGATCCAATAAGGATTCAGAAAATCGCTTCCGACAAAAGAAAGACGTCGGGCGATAGAACATAAGCGGCGCAGGGTACATATATATTCGTGTCGTCGTTGAAAAGCGCGCGGCGATCGAGTTACCGCACAATCGCGATCGTAAAATTTATTTACTCCAAACACGCATTAATGTTTGTTGCATTCCAATGATGCAAGCATCAACCTTATTAAAGTGTTTAAATTTTATATAGTATGAAAAGTATTCAAAGAATATCCCGCCCATAACTGCACAAGTATTTTTGCTTAATAATAGTATAAAAAGTGTATAAAAACTACGTTACAGCATAAAAAGTATTTAAAGTATTTTTAAAAAGTTCATAAAGTATAAAAAGTACTCGAAGATATAGATATAAGATATAAGTATTCGAAGAATACTATACAAAGCACTATAAATATTCAGTATGGGTAAACAATAAAAAAAAAACAAAATAAGTATATTGTGGTATTCGATATGTACTCCTTTGTAAACAATAAATTGATCTCTTTAGTGTATCGATGCTTTTATTTTTTGTAGCATTTTGGGCTTACAGAATGCGATATGATCGATCAAGCATCGTATCGGATTCCGTTCAATACTATGGGGAAGCTTTAAGATTCTTACATTGGATTCCGATGGGAAATCCCTATTGGATCCTAATAGGGAATCCCTATGGAATCCCTATGGAATCCCGTTAGGAATCCCTACTGGATCCCGATGAGAATCTCTTTTGGATCCCGATGGGAATCCCTTTTGGATCCCGATGGGGAGTCCCTCTTGGAATCCAATGTACGAGCGTGACGTTTCCTGATAGGGATCCAATGGGGTGTCCCGTTGGATCCCTATCAGGGAGTAGGGAGAAGTAGGGGAATCCTATAGGATTCCAAACACAATTTCTACCTGGGCGGTAATGGAATTTCTTACTTAATCGAGCTTTTTGAAGTAGCTATCAGCCAAATGATGTTGGAGCGATGGGAACAAGTGAAAATCCCATGGAGCCAAGTCTGGTAAATACACCGGGTGGTATTGACAATAAGAATATCCGAATAATGTAATTGATTTTTTTGTGCAGGAAATGTATTGTAACAAATGTTCGAAGTGATGGCCATTATCCTTGACACAACGTCGGATTAATGATTCTCTTAAGAGGAGATATACACCTAGGAGCCGGAAAAAAGGTCATTTTTGTGAATTTTTTTAAGGAAAACTATTTGAAATTTCGGATTGGGGTTTTAATTATCTAAAAGTATATACATTCAAAAACATGTTTAATTTTCTTTATTTAAAACTATCAAAAATATACAAGGATATTGAATGATCCTTGGAGCGTCGTAAAAAAATCTGTGTATGCGGTACCCACTGGCGTTTCTTCAAAAATCATCTGAAAAAAGAAAACAAAAAGATTATTAAATTAGATACTATAATCTAGTACTTGACATAGCCGATTTTGAAAATATCCATTTATGACAAAATGGCGAACGGTTGAACATAAATAGTAATTTTTGGGCCAAAAATTAATTATTATTTTGCCTATATAACAAAAACTAAGTAATGGAAAAAAATCCTATGACAAGTACTAGATAATGGTGTATAGAATAACCACAAAAAACCTCAAGGCAATCGGTTCATTGGTTTTCGAGAAATTTTGGTTACCGATTTGAAAAACGTGGTTTTGAGAAAAACGCGTTTGAAAATTTGGGAATGAATAAATCATAAAATTTGTCAACTTAAATGAAATCATCGATACCAGGCCCATAGTGTAGGTCTTCTACGGTCGACGGAATGTTCATAGCTTCTAAATCCTCGACCTCGAGCATCTAGGTGTATATCTCCCCTTAACCTTCGAATAATTTCTGTTGTGATAGCGGCGCAGGTTATCGAACGGTTACAATAATGTCAATAGTCGGAGATGTTTGTCAATACTGGCATTGTAACATAGTAAAACTGTAGTAGAGTAAAGAATGTTCACCATCTACCAATATTGGAATCAGTAGACAAGTTTATCCATCCAAAGTAACATGTAATAATCAAATGCAACAATCCTTTGGCCTGCTCGTTCGCCGGATTTAACGCCGCGCCGCTTGATTCCTTCCTATGGGGAGCTATAAAGGATTGTGTTTACCATAATGTTCCGGCGACTCCGGCGAACATGCAAGAACGAATTACAAGAGCCTGCGCCGCTATCACACCAGAAACTATTCGAAGGTCAAGAGAATCATTCCTCGGACGTCTTCAAAAATGTGTCGAGGTTAATGGCCATTTTTATTGTCAATACCATCACGATTTCTCGTTTTTGTACCTGTATTTTGGTGAAAAATAATGTCAAGGTCATAATATCATAGGTTGGCGGATTTGTCTGAATATCAGCTACAACGTCTTAAGGCCTTAGGCCACTCTAGAGGCTGAAAAATAGGCTTTTTGGGGATTTTTTTTCTTCATAAAATCTACAAAATAAATCGAGATTACAAAAAAGGGTGTTCATCGTACATATCAGTGACTGTATACAATATTTTTTTTTAAGCAATTCATTTAAAAATGGCTGCTGTGCCGCATTTACCTCAAAATTGCATTTTTTAAGTTGGCCGGAAACATAACTCAGACAATTTTCAACCAATTTAATTGTAATGTTGAATATATCTCGAAAAATACATTGTCTACGGAAGTACGTAGGATTTTCTTTTTGTATTGAATAGTTCATTTGCTATTAACAATTATCTGACGACTTTTTGGGGAAAGTGAATAATTTGCCTAATAAATCGTAAGATAATTGTTAATAACAAATGAACTATGTAATATAAAAAGAAATCCTACGTACAAAAAACCTAAATGGTGTAGGTAGCTACTGCCCACAATAAACTCAACTAGGATATTCATAGTAATGATGATTGTAAACAACGCTCAAGAAGGAACAATGATTTTGGAGCAATACGCAAGATACCAATACCCAAAAAATTTACTTTTTATGGCGAAAAAGCGATGCACCCACATAAAAATGTCCGACGCACTCGGAGGGCGTCGCGCAATGAGCGGCAGGTTCCGAAACGCAAAGCAGTCTTTTCCCCCCTCAGGGCCGGGCTGCTGTCACTAACCAACGGTCTTCGAGTTGTTCAACTTGTTTCATTTGACCCGTGTTTCTATCGACCCCAGCATACCCTACTTCTCGCGCCGCGAAACTAAAATAATCATGATGTCCTTCCTCAAAGGTCATCCACCAAAGCGAAGATGAGCGGCGCTAGGAAAATACAACCATAGAATCGCCCAGCTCAGCTTTGATGACTTGAATTCCGCGGTTGATCGACAGCTCGTTTCCAGCTCCGTTAATCTTTGCTTTGGTAAACGTTGGCCCAAAATCCTCATACCCAACCACCAGCCACTTCAAACCGGAAAATTAAAACAGCTGGGCCATCCCAACCGCTCAGACCAATCGAAGCTGCAACAAATGTGGTTGTTCTTCCTCGTATTTGCCAAGTGACAAATGAATCCTTCCAGAGTCAACTTGGGAATTTCCGGACCGATGAAGATAATCCTCATCTCGAAGAACAAGGATTATCCGAGGAGAAGAACACAAGAACAAAAAATAGTTTATCTTAGAGTTTACGTTTAGCCGCAAGCTTGAAGAACGATCCTCGGCTATAGTTTCGTCTGCGTCGATCGCGTATCCCATCATTTTCCGCTTCCTCTTCTGCGTCTTCTTCTCTTTCTTCTTCTCGTACATTTAATCCACCGCGTTTTCCGTAGCAGGTGCACAGGCGTGGGTGCATCCGGACCGGGAGAAGACATCTAAAAGTTTCTCTCACCGGAGGCGAAACCGTCGGCATGTGTTCTCGCGTGCCGGAATTATTGCACGGGGCCGGACTTCGGAATTCGGAGCTCGCATTATATACATACATATATATACACACACACATATGTGTGTATATATGTGTGTGTGTGTGTGTGTGTGTGTGTGTGTGTGTGTGTGTGTGTGTGTGTGTGTGTGTGTGTGTGTGTGTGTGTGTGTGTGTACATAATATACATATGTCCATACCTGAATGTAAATATATATGAAGCCGACTCTATTCTACACCCATACATGCCCAACGATGATCGGGGCTGAAATCGTTTAAAAAAAAAGAGAACCCAGGGGCTACGGAGTAAGACAAAGAACATGAGATTCACCTGCCGCAGGTTGCCTCCCTCGAATAATGACTCTATTGGTTGCGAGGCCGCTTCGATGCACGTTGTGGCAATCCGTGCGCCCACCTGTCCTCATTAACTTAATTCTTGGTGCCTCAGATGTCTTGAAACGAAGACGAGCGGAAGATTCGTGACAGACATATATATGTATAATGTGCGAAGATACTGCCATTGACGATTAAGCCATGCTGCTATATATTATCATACTTTTTCAATTATATATATATATGTGTGTGTGTGTGTGTGTGTGTGTGTGTGTGTGTGTGTGTGTGTGTGTGTGTGTGTGTGCGGAAAGGTGATTTTCAAGAAATTTGACTTTGAGACCCGGCCTCTTAGAAGCCAATTATCCCCATATTCAATATATATATATATATATATATATATATATACATACACATATATACACACACACATATATATATATTGAATATTGCCAGGGTCCAATGAGCGTGACCGTGAGGCAAACGCTGATCGCGCCGAAAATCTCGATGGCGAAACGTATCCAAGATATATGGTCCACCTGCCCGACTGGTAATAGTTACAAGAAGAGGACGAAAGAATTCGGGATCATCCCCGTATATACGAAGCACGATGTTTAAAGAACACAGCCGAATGCAGAAAAACAACCGCGTCCGGGATTCATCGTCATGGAGGCTAGATACAGGAGTCCGAACTCGGCATTTTAACTTGTCCCCAAAATTGCGAATATCAAGGCTGCGGTCTTTCGAAAGTGATATGCTCTATATATTTCATATGTATATCAAATATCGTCTCCGATTGTAGGGCAGCTGCCTAACATATCTAGCTTCAATTGTCAGTGTTATAATAAAATGCAAAATTAAGTGATACGCTGATTGGTACGAATACAGTATCGATGAAGCAGTATAACTTTTTCAGTCACTACACACAGATGCGTAGTTTTAGATATTGAAAAATTAACGTTTTCTTTGTTATCATACGTAATGTATCGGATGACGATAACGAGTATGTATTACAAAACTTGAGTCTGCAGGTATGATTAAATTTCTGAAGAGGCTCACTTTTTTGCTTTTGAAGTAGTTTTTCTCGTAAAATGCTTATGTGCACATTTTGAAAATAACGAATAAAGTCGTGCAAAGTGGTATACTCTCACGACGGGTGTGTTGTGTGGTTGGAAGCTCGTCCGATCACTTTCACCTCGTCCGCCGATATATTACCATATATACATGGTGTCCCTCTTATCTTTGCCACCCGAAATAACTTGGTAATTATCGACGTCACAAAAAAATGTTCCAGACAAAAGTTGTACGGTGTGAAGGGGGCCATCAAATGCGACCAATTTATTTTTTCATTTCGGTGGAGGCGCTGACGCACAGTGATGGTCACCTCCTCTTTTTTAAATGGAGTGTTTTTTATGCGGCTTGAGGTGCTCCACAAGATGGTTAAAAAATATACCATTCCATTTTAAAGAGTGGAGGTGACATTCACTGTGCGTCAGCACCTTCATCGAAATAAAAAAAATGGTCACATTTGATGGCCCCCTTCACACCGAATCATTAAATTCTCGTCTGGAATATTTTTTTGTGACGTCGATAACTGCCGAGTTATTTCGGGTGGCAGAGATAAGAGGAACACCCTGTATATGGGTCTTCGATCGTCGCGCCACTCCTATTATTCCCATTCTCGAGTACACTTTATTCACTGTCACCTCTTTGGAGTTTAGCCTCCTGTATCTAGTCTCCATGCTCGTCGTATTCGGCGAGCGGCTGCGTCGCTAAAATTGCACCGAATTTGCATTTATGACGATTGCATCGAGTAATAACGTTGTGAATTATTTTATGATGCACATGTAAACTTGATGCAGTGTCTGGCTAATTATATCCGGCGCAATTGCCAATAATACCCAACACAGTAACAATCATTACAATAATTATTCCAAGACACGCGTGTAATATTAACAATAATCATAAAAAAGAATCAGCAAAAACTTGGTTTGCATTTAAATTTTTATCCGGCTAAAATCAACTTGACTTGTTTTTGACACTCGCATTTGTTCGAACTTTTCCATGAGGCTTTTTTTTAATAAAAAATAGGCGATGATACATGTGTATTAGGGTGGTCGTTATTTTGGCTTCGGTAAAAAAAATTTAACATCTAGAAAAGAAACGAATCAAGATATGAAAAAAAAATCTGTGTAAAATTTGGACGCGCTGGGATAAGGAGAACACGTGCCACCAAGCAGTTTAATTTTCAAAAATACATGCATTTTTTTAATGGCTGCACTGAAATATTTATTGGTCTCATAATATTAATTTAAAAAAAATCTGGAATTGGGTACATTGATTATACATATTAAGAGTTACAAAATATATTATTTACTGATTTTTTTCATCAATCACGTACCGCAAATTCGTACCTTTACGAGTACATAAGATATTACATAAGGAATAGCCGTTCATCTATGAAATGATTGAAGTAGAGTATATTTGTTTACGTTCGGATTTTTTTTTAATTTTCGGCCACAACTTGAAGAACAAATTGTATTTGATCTTCATCATAAGTCAATCGATTGTTATAATCGGTGATAAGTTTGATCCCCCGCTCCGCTATATCATTACAGACTCATATTCTTTTTTTAAATCAATTGCGCGCCGATTTGATAACTCTCGTTCGAGTCCCCAACAGATAGATTGGTGTCGAGAAAAGTACAATCAATTTTAAATAATTCAAAAAACGCTATAGATTCGGGACTAATAAAGAAATCAATGTCTTTATCGAGCAGAAAAGTAAAGTCTAACTGGAAAACCTGATACCGTTTGGAACCGCATCGTAAAATCGAAATAAATTTGCAGAAACGTAAATATTTCACGTGTTATATTTTTTTTCTATGTCCAACAATGGCAAACAAACTCGGTCGGTAAAAATGAGCGGACGAAGCGCCACGACCAAATTTCGAACTATTTGTGTGCACTATATTTTGTATTATCGCCACTACAGTTTGAAATTCTTGTCGTAGGCTCAAGAAAAAAAATATCATTTTGAAGCATTCAATACACGATTATTACATTATTATTTGCATAAAAAATCCGCTCCGATAATTAATTGACTGCTTCGATTTCCCGCCACAATGTGGCCAAACCGCCACGTCCGTTTCCAAATTTTCTATTAATTTTTCAATCTACTCACGACAGTACATAATTGATAGATAAAAAATGAGTAAATAATATATTTTGTACCGCTTAATATGTGTAATCAATGTACCCAATTCCAGATTTTTTAATTAATATTATGAGACTAATGAATATTTTAGTGCGGCCATTAAAAAAATGCATGTATTTTTGAAAATTAAACAGCTCGGTGGCACGTGTTCTCCTTATCCCAGCGCGTCCAAATTTTACACAGATTTTTTTTTTCATATCTTGATTCGTTTTTTTGCTAGACGTTATTTTTTCTTACCGAAGCAAAAATAACGACCACCCTAATGTGTATAGATATCAATCTGGACTTTGGCAGCACCACTCCAAATGCAATGGACCAGTTCATCTGCTTGCGGTGAATTTCTTTGAAAGAAAATCGACCGTGAATGGGAAGTCGGTACCGTAACAACTGCAGCAAAAAAGTGAAAAGTGATTTCACTCACGTATAATTACCGAGGTGATATCGATCGATTGTGAAAATAAAGTGTGTGCGTTAAGTAGCCGAAATTTATTGATGCCTCGCCTTACTGCTGGCTCTGATTTCTCACTTCCATGCGTTATCTCAATCTCTCTAGTTAACCAGACGATCCTTGAAGCTGGATAACATCGTCACCTCCGGGCCCGATGTGTTCGTTCGGCAATATCGTTAGGTCCCTCTTCATTTTCTTGGCGTTATATATACGCTAGGGGACACACACACACACACACACACCATAGTGCTGAGTCAGTAGCTCCGTTACTTTGGTTAACACCTTCGCTCTTTGGAGGTGATTAAAATACAACGAGGTGTGAGAATATCTACCTGCCCATGGACCTTGCGTCCCAAGATCGATAATCTCGGAAATCCGCCTTACACGCCAACATACCTGTACTCAAAAACCACCGTGACCACAACGGTATTTCGATTTTATCGCTACGCCACGACGCTCAACCACACGTATAAACTACTCCCACAATCCTGACCCTGAACAACGTGAAACTTGACAAATTCGAGAAAAGAAAAAAAACCACATGCACCTGCAACAGTCACTTGGTATTTTAGAGATAATTCTTTGGTCACGGCTACCAGACTCTTGTTTAAAGAAAACATCAAGATTCAGTCGTCTGGCATTCGATTTGTACACTTAAATTTACGATGCAACGGACACGTGAGGTTCTTTCACAGCTGGAAATAAGTCACAGATGCTTCGAAGGAAATGTTCTCCGACGATTTATACGGAATGTCATTAACGACGATATTAATCTCAGTGAGTTTCGCGCTGTTTACAAATGGACCCTTTTTTTCATTACTTTTATCGAAACACCAATGATATCGTGTTTACAAAAATGAATCTCGATTTTGTCCGGTCTTTTCGAGGCGATCTCGGCAGCCGTTTGTTCACAACGAAATGTTCGATTTCGAGCGGATTATGCCTCGAGGGTTTTTCATCAACACTCGCCACTCCGGAAAACGAGCACGTTTTGTATTCAACGTATGTATAATGCGCGGGATAACGTTCGGGGAGCCCAGAATACTATTCTGAATAAAAGTAAATCAGACATTTTTTCTTCTTTTTCTCTGATCGAAATCTTCATTTCATTTCTTTGCCTCTGGATGCACATTGCGAGCCTTCCCTTTACCCCGGTTCGTTAAATATATCATCGCATTGCTTTTTTCCTCTCGTATTAATTCTCCTTCTCGGTTCCTTTAGCAAGGGCTCAGGGGGATATGTATACGGTTGCAGTTACCTGGTGCCCGAGTACTTTCCTATTTTCTCGCGACGTCTCTATTTCTATGTGCTATTTCTGCGCTGTAAGCGCCAGCGATATTCATGCTCTGCCCTTTACCATCTCCCCCCCCCCCCCCTCGGGCCCTCTCTCTCTCTCTCTTTCTTTCTCTCTATCTCTATCCGCTCTCACTCCCTGTTAACTTCTATATCCCAGCTGAGGTGAACTTTGCGAGAGGGGAATAGGATCTCTCTGGCCAGGATGCCAGAAAAGAGAGCGGGATGGTGAGAGCATAGCGGGAGAACGGCTTAACCCGCGAGTCTCTCGCGGCAATGGGGATACTAGTGCAGTAGGTAGAGGGTACCGAGGGAAAATTGGAAATGCGGCTAAAACGAGAAAAAAGTTAAATTAAATACTGCACACTGGAGCCGGGGTCGCCCGCTTTCGCGATTACATATATATATATATGGATGCATCTCTTTTGCACGTGTATATATATACATATATATATATATATATATATATATATATATATATATATATATATATATATATATATAGTGTATATATGTGTATATACCTTTGCAGACACGAATGCTACACTCTCGTCTTTTCACACAGACACACTCGATCCTCATCGTCCAAAGTATATATTGCAAGAACGGGATACTCTTTCACACCGACACGCACACTCGGGTACGTATTTTCACGCGGATTTTTCAATTTTCTCCGGGGTCCCGCACTCCTCGGAAGCCGGATGGTCCTCCGCGCTCTTTATCTCGCTCCCACGCGCACCATATCGAGCTTTTGCTCGCTTTGTGCTTTTTTTATTCTTCTTTCGTTACTGGCTTATAGCCGACGCGTCTCAATGTCTGCGACTCTTGCTGCCGTCGATCCGTAGGGTGGGGATCCGATGTGATAGTCAGTGTTACTTGGGGAATCATTCAAACACGGTGTGTATGACTCATTCGGCTGGACCTGGTGATTTTTTTACTTTTTCTTGCTGCATTGAGGGTAGGCTGAGATAAATGGTGTTTTCAATGATTTTTTAACTATTTTTTATATTTTAATGAGGAGACAATGATATTTGATAGGTACTGATAGTTACGGGCAAGGATACAGTACTGATTATCTTTTAAGCGTTGGTTGTTCAATGATGTATTATACGGTAGGTTTTCATAAGATGGATATTCCTGGAGCCTGTCAAAAATGTACTCCCCCAAGATCCTAATGGTGAAGAGGACTAGGATATGTATACATTGATTAAAAATGTGGGTTGTGATTTGCGACGATGTTCATAGTGATTTGTTTGTTTATTGAATATTATTATTATGAGATACGACGTGCTACATGCGTATTTGGTGTGTTATTCAAATAATTCGTATTGACTGCATGTGTGTTGGTTCAAGGCATCGATGCGCGCCTGTTAAGGGGCTTCCTCACTTCAGACACTAAAATAGGCTATTTTGATGCATTTTTGTGATTGGCTATATTATAGATTTTTATATACAAATTGTTGCACTTAAAAAATACACTTTCGAAATATATTTAAAAAAATTTGTATGTCTTTATGTAACCCAAACAAATTTTAAACGCGATTTTCTCGAAACAACGTTTCACGACGGCTTCTTGATAAAATCTTTGAAACTACTGAACCGAGCCTTGTGAAATTTTAACCACATATTCTTTACAACTACAGCTACAGCACATATCAAGGATTTTTTAAAATTATGATATTTACTATTTTTTTGCCAAAAAAACGGTGAAAAAAAAAGTTTTTTGTTTGTTTTTTTTTTTCGAAAAATGTCTGCCATTTTGTTATTTTTACATACATCGAAAATCGTATGATATGCGCTAAAATTATTAAGATACTGAATCTAAAACGGTTTAATTTTTTTGTTTCGGATTATCCATCTCCGAGATTTCATCAACAACGCAGACCTACCATTTTTTAGGACTTTCTTTTAACTACCATTTTCGTTTATGAATAGTGACATAAGGGGCCAGACCACTTTGAAAATTTCAAAAAATCGAAAGCTAGCAAGACTTGAAGAAATCGATGATGATGAGCAATCAGAAGGGAATTTGTACGGTGCAGGAATTGCCGACTGAGTTTAGGTAAGAGTTTTTCATAGTATAAACTTCAAACTCGTTTATCTCGAAACAACGTTTTCAAAATCTAGCTCCATCGCATCTCTAAAACTAATAAACCGATTTTCTTGGAATTTGAACCACGTATTTTAAACATGATTCGCAACAAGATAACCCTCGATGCATTTAAATTTTGATTTTTACTCTTTTTTTGCGAAAAACTGCGAAAAAACGTTTTTTTTTAACTTTTTTTCGTTTTTCATCTGCCATTTTTTTCTTTTTAGATAAAACTTTATATCCGAGGGTCATTTTGTAGCTGGTGTCATACTGAATCTAATGGACTTTGATTTTTTTGTTTCAGACAAGCCGTTGCCGAGTTGTGATGGAGCTACCTGGCCCACTTATTTTTGAGGCGTTACGTTAAACTATAGTTTTTCTACCTAAAAATGAATAAAAATGAATTACATTTTTTAAAAATGTATTTCAAGACTTTACTTGTCAAGTCCAACAACTTTTATATTCATATATTTTATAAAATCCTCAAAAATAAATCGCGCAAATAGCCTTTTTGTGGCTTCAAAGTGGACTGGCCCCTTAAATAAATAAATATATATATATTTTTTAAATGTATTTCGATAGTGTATTTATTAAGTGTAACAACTTTTATACCAATATCTATAATGTAAATCTATAAAAAGGATCATGAAAATAGCCTTTTTTAGCGTATAAAGTGAGAAGACCCCTCAAATGCATAGAATATTTTTAAAATCCAAATAAAAATAAAACACTCAACCCCGATTTCTAGATCAATGAATTCTTTTATAATTCGTCATTCCCTACCTTTCTGTAATTATTTAATTCGAAGACAATATTGCGCCTATACATGGAATTAAACCTACAGCATACCTGACTATCTTCTGCCTATTCTAGGCACGCATTGGGTGCTTGTGGCAATTTTATCTCAGATATGGCATATTTATATAACAGACTAAAATAATTCCGGCTGTACTTCCGCATAGCTGTTATATCCGATTTGGGTCAAATTTCGCACAGATTATTTTTTTGATAGTTTCAATCATTGCTTAAAGGGATTTTTGGCGCATTGCAATAGTTTTGTAATATATAATTGTCATTTGTACGGTGTACATCATAGTAACGTGTGTCCAACAAGAACAGAAGGTGAACTATAGGAAGAAGTTTTGGACTGATATCCTATTGTTGCAATGCAAAAAACATACTAGGGTAAGAGCACCGGTACCCAGCCCCGAACTAGTAGTCGGACGCTTTATATTAAATTATATATATATATATATATATATATATATATATATATATATATATATATATATATATATATATATATATATATATATAGCCAATGTTAAAGTATTGGACCAGCTGTCTACTGGTTACGAGCTGGGGACTGGTGCTCTTACCCTATGTAACAGTTTGTGAGACACGCGTAGTTTTTAAGGGGTTAGGCAACACTAGAGGTCGAAAAAGTAGGCTTTTTGGGGATTTTTTTTCAGAAAAACTACAAAATAAATCGAGATTACAAAGAAGGGTGTTTATCATACATATAAGTGACTGTATACAATAATTTAGTTGAAGCGATTAATTTCAAAATGACGGCTATGCAGCGTTTATCTCAAAACTGCATTTTTGAAGTTGGCCGGAAACATAACTCAGACAATTTCTAACCGATTCACTTGAAACGTGAATATATCTTGAAAAATACATTGTCTATAGAAATACGTAGGATTTTTGTTTTATATTGCATAGTTAATTTGTTATTAACAATTATTTGACGATTTTTTAGGCAAATTTTTCACTTTCCATAAATTTGCCTAAAAAATCGTCAGATTAAGAAGTTCAAAATGAAATTCCGGGAAAACTATTGACCGCTGCTGAGGGTTCAAAGCTACAAACTATTGACAATTTGTAGCTTGAACCCTCAGCTACATTCTTGTCCACAGCGCTAAACTAGTATGTCTTTATTTTCGGTCAATAGTTTACCCACAATTTCATTTCAACCACCGAGAGAGGTTGGAAAATGAAAAATTCAAGGATGGTCCATAGGAACGAAAATATAGAGAAAATGATTCTCTATATTTCGTACATTTAAACCATCCCCGAAAAATCGTTTGTTTTTGAGTTATCCAAAAAACATTTTTTTAAATTCTTCAACAGTTTTTTGGGAGTGAAGAGAGGGATGGTCAAAACCTCGAACGACGCGTTTTTTCAAGGGCTGCAACGTTCTCATTTCAACAAAAATTGTATGAATTTTTCCTAATGAGTTATCGAATTAAAACTGACTTTTCAAAATTACACCCCCCATTTTTCACCCCCAAAATGAACTTCTACGACTTCGGCGCCGTGGTCCAGTAAAGACCGGATATTTCTGAACATTTTGTTTCCTGGTGCCGACCTCGTGGGGGTTGTAGTTTGGCATTAATTCACCCCCTACACTCCGATTTTTCCTACACAAACCTACACTCCGATTTTTAGGCAAATTTGGATTTAAAACCCGCGGCACCTACAAAATCACCCGCCAAAGCCTAGCCTATTTTTTTCCGATTACGATATACAGCACGACTGTACTAATAGTCAAACACGCCACTCGAATCGCATGTTTAGATACATTTCTCCCTTATAGTTGTGCTACCCATAATTCGATTGCCGTGTCAATGAACTACAAGCAATTTTACTATGCCCTCTTTAACCATGGGTGTTATTTTTGTAAGTACCATGGACTTTTGTCTCAGTGCTTGATTTCCGCACAAATCCCCTATCCAAACCATTAATAATTTTATAACGGTACTGTGAATCCTCATTTTCACGTTACCCAGGGTTAGTCCGATAATTAGTCGAACCGTACCTATTTTTTCAGCTCCGTGGTAACGTTCACTTACAAGGAACATCCCTCAGGTGACACCCTTCGATTTTGTTGAAATTTGGATATTTTACAAAGCACCGAAAAGTAAGCGATACGTATTTTTTTATCGGCGGAAAAACGGTTTTAAGGGGTGAAACTACCCCTTGATATAGGGGTGGTTCATCCCTTCATTTTTTTTTGGCAATGTCACTATAGTGGATTTTTCAGTGCTTCAGATTGGAAGAATTTTCGTTTTCGTTTAGTTAAAATCGGTGGATTCCTTGTGTGTGGCACTGCTATATTACCCCAGAGAATCCTCTTTTCGAGGGGTGGTTTCACCCCTTAAAACCGTTTTTCCGCTGATAAGAAAAAATACGTATCGTTTACTTTCCGGTGCTTTATAACATATCCAAATTTCAACAAAATCGAAGGGTGTCACCTGAGGGATGTTCCTTGTTAGCAGATAACGTACTAAAAAATGATCAGGAGTTTTCCATAAGCGTAATGTAATTAGCTCACGAAATACATCGAGATGCCAACAAACGGTACTGTGGATCGTATTCAAACTGCGCAGGATGATCAGCAAAGAGGTTATGAAAGTCCGGAAAAAATTTGAGCTCAGTGGTAACATTTTGACTTAACGCCATAACAACCTTAACCAAACGAAGCAGTTACCCGTTTTATGCAAATAGAGAGGAAATATATCAAAGTTCTACAGCAAAAATCTACGATGACTTCATCGTCCCGAAGGATTTTCCGATAATGCTTCGCCTGTTGAATCTTTACGATTTCCGTCCCTCGTTAGCGAACGTCTTCAATCCCGCAGGATTTCCAATCTCCTGACGGACAAACGATGTATAAGGATCGCACGTGGATGCGTTTAGGCGATCATGTTCCATGGGTGGACGGGGGTTAGCGGGTATCAGAGACCCCGTGGAATTGACCGCTTCGAACCTGAGGAGTCCCGATCTTCGTTGGCCTGGCAACCAGTCGGGCTCTCTTCGTCAGAATTGAGTTTCTCCAGGGAAGAATCTAGATAGCATTTGCATGGTAGAGACACGAGGAAACGGAGTAGCAGAGACTAACTGGCAGAGAGATGTTTCGTTCCTACTGTTCAAAGTTGCCTCGAAGGCCTCTCGTCGTCTTTCGAATAACCGTCTACTTACTTGACCAGTGGCCTTGTCTGACGCAGTCTTTCACTACTACGACTACTATCAAACTGGCAGGGACTAATTGCCAAGTTGTTACCTCGAGTCTAGCACTCGAAGTGCTGGCCACGCTGCCAGCAGCTTCGCATCCAAGAGAATCCACTTTCCACTCGCTGTCCGATAATTTCTCGTGTATCGAGTAAATTACCGAGGGAAGCCTCGGCCATTCGAGAGGCTTCTTAACTAAGTGAGGCCGCGAGCCAAAGTTGCCGCTTCTCAACATCTCACAGTCACACCTGAAAATTTTATACCCACCACTAAATTATGTTTGACATTCTCCGCCGGTGTCTCCAACAATATATCATCTTCGCTTTCGTTCAATGCGGGTGTCAAATGCTGGAAGTTATTGTTACAATGCCCCGATAGAATGACAAACATGCGTGTAAACGCTTCATAGTTCTCCTCCACTGATCAGTCAAAGCTACGATCAGTTCTCCTTTTTAAGGTTCTTATGGGGTTAACCCTAGGACCCTACAGATGGGTACCGCAAACCCCACATTATTAGTGAGAAATGCTAAAATTTCTCACTAATTTGTGAGAAATTAGTGAGATATTAGTAAAAAAATTGTGTCCTGCTTTGTTCAATCGCTTTTTTCACGGTAATAAATTTATATTAGGGTTTTCTCGCAAAGCCTATTCCATTCGTCAGTTCTCGAGCATTGGATTTCAAAAAAAATCTCTCTACGACAAACAGTTCGTTATCAGCGTTGATTCAAAGTGGTGGGGTGTGTGTAACCCCAGTGTAGGTTATTTGTTTCGTACAGATAGTGCAGGGTCCTAGGGTTAAGTCAACATGTTACCACCGAGCTGAATTTATTTCTGGACCTTTATAACCTCTATGCTGATCATCCTGTGCAGTTTGGATACGATACACAGCAGCGTTTTTTTAGAAAAAAAAAATCGCCAACTCGACGTATTTCGTGGGCTCGTTACATTACGCTTATGGAAAACTCCAGATCATTTTTCAGTGCATTATTAATATCTGCTAAGTGAATGTTACCATGGAGCTGGAAAAATAGGTACGGTTCAACTAATTATCGGACTTGGTACCGTGAAAATGAGGATTCACGGTGCCGTTGTAAAACTATTAATGTTTATGATAGCGAATTTGTGCGATAATCACGCACACAAAATATTAGACTGTGCAATCATGGCGACGTCGTAGATGGTACAAATGCTATTTATCTTATCGGTATTCGGTAATTATGCCCGGGAACCTCAAACTGCTTGGTCAGGATAATTAACAACGAATATTATTGGTACTTATTCTCTTAATTAGTGATAATCACTTAATATTAATTTGATAACTATGTTCAGAAATTATACATTTCTAGGCAAAGACAAAATAAAGTGGATTTTTTGTCATACATCCATTTTTTTAGAATAACGGAAAATTATCAAAGTTTTGGATTTCTACGAGGTTGTAGACAGCTCTAGTACACACTTTTTCTTTCCAGAGGATTTTTTTTTCCACTCAGACCGATATTCATTTTTGACAGCTCCTTGGGCCGATATTGAGGTTACGAACGGGGCGCGTATGTCTCTACTTCGCGACACTTCTGCCAACCTGGGCATTATAATACATCACGATTTACGACGTTGCTAACTCGTTCCGCGTTAATTGAGCGAGAAAAAGTTATAGAAAATAATTATACAAAGTAATGAAAACACTTAATGTAATCACCGAATGTTCAAAAATGCATATTTTTATAAATACATGTAGAAAAATAGTTCGAAAACGCACGTTTAATATGACGATTATTTGAAAGTTAACAGTTGGTAACAGTCAATCGGCTTCGTGCATGAGCATAGGGCGCTCCCCTCATACTTCACCCCCGACGGCTAAACCCCATAACAACCTTAAACCAAAATGACAGACGATTCCGGGGGTCAAGACATTCGTGAAACGGTTTTGGAATTTTCCTTATAAACGGGTGGACCGAATGAAAATTTCACAGTCGACGTCCAATCGCTAGGCAACGAAGCTTCATCATTCTGATAGTCATAGTTTTAATTGCATTCTGCAGTCTTTATGGTCTTTAATTGCAGACATATGATGGTCTTTAATTGCAAACTGACTAAGAATCGTTATGAAAGCGGTGGGTAGGTCAATGCTGATCATTGTGACAACATTCTTGTATGTGTTCAGTCGCACAGAGTATTTCTTGTACACGTATACGAAAATTTCAAATCGATCCATGCAAAGGTGTTCGAGTAATCCGTCCTCCCAGTTTGACAAACACGTTTTTCAAAATGGGCTCTGTTGCTGCCATTTTGTATGAAAATTATGATGACATGATTTTACACTTTAATATGTGTTAAAGAAACCCTCTCAAAAGAAATCCTATTCCTATTTTGACATCCCCAAAATATATTGTCAAAGTTAGACCTTATTTTCTGCCACTAGAGTGGTGCAACCCCTTAAAAAAAATCCTCTTAGATATCTGCCTTGATGGCATTCTTATTGATCAAGACAATTGGTTTTATTTCTACGAATGTTGGTTTTATTTCAGATGAATGGGAGCTTTTGAATCATGTTAACCGTCTCAACCCTTTTTTCACGGCCATATTTGGAGGCCCATGACTCTTTCAGGTTTTATTTTTTTGCACAAACATTTTTTATAGGTTCTTGTAAAATCAATAAAAAAATTGTGAAAAATGAATAGTAAAAATATGTATATTATTTTTATTAAGTTCGAAAAAGCCCGAAATTTAGGCCTATATACTAGAATACTGCCTTAAGGCGGGATATACATTTAGACAGGAAAAAATAAGCAATATTGAGGGATTTTTTAAACTAAGAAATAATTATTCTACAAATATCAAACTTTAGGTACACTTTAATAGTATATTTGAGGAGGTTGGAGCATTAGCCACTATCCAAGTTTAAATTTCATAAAAAAAATACATGATATTGTTTAGACTATAATGAGTCTACGATTATTTTTAATTTCACCACCAAAGACCAGAGATAAAAAATAGCTTAATGTGTGTAATTTAACGTGCGGTTAGATCGGTAAGACTCATCCTAAAGGTTATGTAATTTTTTTTATTTATTTAGCATGAAGATAATCCATTTCTAATAACGGATTAACGCAAACTAAACCTTTGTAAACATTGAGAAAAAAAAATCCTCATCTTGCCCATCGTAAACCATGGGCTTACGATGGGCAATCTCGTGACGTAAATATGAATAGGCATAATTATAAATTACTCAAAATTTCATTGTGAATTGTATAATACATTCGTTATCGTAGTTTTTTAAATAATAATCATCGTTAATGTCATACTTTTTCAAGCTGGTAGTGATAATTACGTATTACAAATATTCAAATGCATTATTTTGCCCTTTAATTTATATAAAAAAAATTAGCATATGCAGAATAAATCTGTACCTCGTATGCATTTTTTTTGAGGTTCATTGAAAAAAAAATGAATAAACCGTCATTTGACTCAATTGAATCGCTCCAACCTCCTTAAGTATACGAAACAATTTTTTTAAATTAATTCATCATCAAAATGGCGGAGCTGTGGCAGAGTGCGACAGCAAGGTCTGTAACACTCAGTCTAGCACAACAGTCTAGCTTCCCGTAGACTTTGATTTGCAAAAAATGTTCAAAAATTTTTTGATTGAGAACATGTATAGTTTCCATGTGACAGTAATTAAAACGAAGAAAATGCAAATTTGAGAAAATAGCACGCATTATACCAAAAAAATCAAGATTTCGCGCAATATTTCTGTAAAATGTGTATTAAAAAAGTAGTTTTTTTTTCAAATGGTCAAAAACCATTTATGTCACGTAGACGGTACGGATATAATAAATATTTCTACCAAGTTTCAACTCAATCGGCTTAAGAGTTTTTGAGTAATTCTGCACGTCAATTTCGATAATGCAGTTTTGAGATAAACGCGTTTGAAGTTCACGCCCGCTCCGAATCCGAGCGGCGAGGCACAGCGTGGACGGGCTGTAACGTTTGAAGTTTTCGAATTTCGCTTTGAAACTTTGGGAAAATATTCTCCATAAATAGTTCTATCATATAAAGAAAAAAATAAATAAATTGATTTTTTGATCGTTGAAAATGTATATCCCCGCATTAAGAAATTATTTGTACTTTGGTTACCATGCGTTTCTACAGGGAATTGCACAGCGGAACTTAGAACAGATAGAACTTCCGTTTGCAGCATCTATTTCCTATGAGTTTATTAACGATTTTCCAGGATGAAAAGGATCGAGGAAAAGTAGTCAAATCTCCTACCCCAATACCCTTCCTGCATGCACGTCACTTCAGCCAGTAAAAAAAGTCCATAAATAATTTTTTTAAATCGAGTTACTTCATTGAAAAATATTCACCGAGTGTCGACATTTTTCAAAAATTTCTGACGTTTTGTCTCGTTGATTACCATTTTTTTATTCAAATGGCTGTACCTTTGGCAGGATTTGACGTATTTACATTTATAAAAAAACGAAAAGGTGCGTCTTTTTCCAGCCTTCCAGACTCTTCTATTGAATATTAATAAAAAAATAAAATAAAAATATAATAGCTGTTACTTCACGGTGTTTAGGAATCCCATAATATAAAAATACCGAAAATCCGTTTTTCGTATTCACAATTCGGGGAAATAAAAAAAAAACATAACGAGTGTCTTTCCTCGAGAAAAAAAATATTTTTGCATATTTTGCCCTGAAACGGACGTTCGACTTGCTCAATAAAATCTAAATTATTTCTGGAAGTTTATAAAAATCTGGAAGGCTATAAAGAGACGCACATTTTCGTTTTCTACGAATGTAAATACGTCAAATCCTGCCAAAGATACAGTCATTTGAATGGAAAAATGTTATAAAATGGAAATCAACGAGAAAAAACGTCAGAATTTTTTTTAAAAATTCGACACTCGGTGAATATTTTTCAATAAAGTAACTCGATTTATCAAAATTATTTGTGGATTTTTTTTTACCGTTAGAACTGACGTGCAATGCCTCATATGTGGAGTAGGAATATGAGCATGTAAGGTGCAGTATCATGCATCATATCTATATGTGCGCATAATGCGGAACAGAAGAGCCGAAAGTCCTGGCCGAAGAGTCGAAAAGTCTCGAGTAACTTCGAACTCGATATTCAGTACTTCGTTATTATGTGCATATCAAGAACCAAGATGGCCAGGATCCTTTGCTGGTTTACATGCTTTTGGAACGATCGGCAACGGCGACTTCCGGTCTTCAATGATTTTCCCGATTTCCGTGCCTTTCTGGCACCCTCTTATCATCATCTCTGCCTGTGTAAGTGCTGGCTGTGCAGCGTGTAGCGGTTGTATCGGAGCGATAAGGTCGGATACTTTCGCTATATGCGACGTCGGCCGAGATGACATTCGAGTTTCAGTACAGAAGGGATCTTCGTACGAAAAATCGTAGCGCCGTGAAATGAAAGTCAGAACTGAGCTCTTTCAGAGAGCGCCTTCCTATCATCAATAGAACGGTATAACGCACAGACGTCAATCCTTGAAAGAGAGAGAGAGAGAGAGAGAGAGAGAGAGAGAGAGAGAGAGAGAGAGAGAGAAAGAAAGAGAGCGATTCTAAAGATCGTTTGATACGTGTGTGGCGTTGTTGATGTGCCACTGATCTTTTTTTTCCGGCTTTCAGCGTGTGAACCATGACTGGAATATTTTCCAACTTCGATGAGAGACAGCTGGATGTATACGTGCTAGATGTGATCATTCATGCTTCTCGCAAAGTATGCTAATATACATTTAACGAAGTATCGGAATACTTTTTTGTCAGCAGGTGATCATCACACGTTGATGAATGATACCGTGACGGAATAATTGATTGATAACGTAGCGACCATCCTTTAGTTTTAATATGCTGGCATTCTGAGAAATGGATCACCAAGGTGCCTCAATGGTCCAAAAAAACGCTGCGGAATCGCCATTCTTCGGAGGCTTAGTTTTCATGACTTGCTTATTGTACTTTTTTGTGACCAAATTCCTCATTTGCTGTTCAATTATTTCACGATAAAGAAGATTACGAAATTATTATATTGGGATGTAGAATAAGTTCTCGCTGATTTTTTTTCGTGAAAAATAATGCTTAAAAAAACCACTCCTCATGCTTTCAAACGCTTCGAAACTGTTGTGTGATAAACTCCCAATGATTCTGCGAGTCTTCATGAAGTAATACCTCCAATTCAACACATAAAAATAATTATTTTTCGAGCGTCTAAACCAATATCTGGATGTTGTTTCCGAAAGGTCGTTTTTCCGGCAGGAAAATGGTCGATGTAACTCTCAACAAAAATTCTGTATGTTGCAGCTGCAGATTTTTATAAGGGGTCTTCTTACTTGAGACGCTAAAAAAGGCTATTTTCATGAATTTTTTTGATAGGTTTACATTATAGATATTAATATAAAAGTTGTTGGACTTAATAAATACACTTTTGAAATACATAAAACAAATTATGTGTTTATGTAACCCAAACTGTAAACGCGTGTTTCTCGAAACAACGTTTTTCGACGGTCTGTTGATAAAATCTTCGAAACTACTGAACCGAACCTTATAACATTTTAACCACATGTTCTTTACAACTAGAGCCATAGAGCGTAGCGAGGATTTTTTTAAATGTTGATATTGACTATTCTTTGCCAGAAACGGTGAAAAAACGCGTTTTTTTTGTTTTTTTTTTTCGAAAAATGTCCGCTATTTTGTAATTTTTGTATATACCAAAAATCGTGAGATATACGCTATAGCCATTATCATATTGAATCTAAAAACGTTTGATTTTTTTGTTCCGGATGATCCATCTCCGAGATTCCATCAACAGCGCAGACCTACAATTTTTTTAGGACATTTTTTGTGCATGCAAATGCATTTCGAAAGTGTATTTATTGAGTGTAACAACTTTTATATCAATATCTATAATATAAACCTATAAAAAAATTCATGAAAATATTCTTTTTAAGCGTTTAAAGTGAGAGACCCCTTAAATAACGTATTGCACTAAAAGTCCTGGAAAATGCTCTTTTTTTGCACGAAATTTGACACGTCCAACACCATGAAAACAAGTTGTTTCCCCTCGACGAAATAACATACACTGAATTTCAAGCTATAAGCTTGAAATTCAGTGTGTTATTTGTATATATATAATAAGTCCCTATATAAAATAATCATAATAACATAGAAGATATATAGATAGATAGATCCTATCACTCCTGGATTCGACTCTGCAAGGAACATTTTGTACGCGTTCTTGTCGGTAATGTAAATTGCTTGCTAGCGCTGTTGCTGCTGCATTCTCATTGGCTGAAGTTCCGGTGCTTGAGATCTTGATGCCACACACGCAGTTCTGGTAACGCCATCTGTTGGACAACAACGAGAACATGTTTTCCGCACATTTCATACGGCCAATATATCCCCTAATTTCCTCCGGAACGATCCTCTGGCCGATAGAAAATCGGGGTACCGAAACGCAATGTGCCCATTGCAGGTCGGGTCCGGAGACCCCCTCGGCAAGCCCTCCGGGGTATGTCTCCAGCAATGAACTCCGTCGACGAGTCCTTCGACGACCTATGGCTTCCTCCGAAGATAGTGCACCCTCGCCGGGGACGTCTCTTGCGACGCATCGGCGTGCCCATCTGTGGAGAGTCCTCTCGATGGGACCGTACCCTGTCACTGCGCGTGGAAAGGTTAAGAAAGGATGAAAACCTCGCGGATGACAATGCCGACACCCGGCATTCATTCCCACGATTTATTCCCCTTATCGCCCTGTAAATAAATCTCCTTCCTGTACATAACCTCGCGCTGTCACTTTTGTTTGGACATCTCCTCCCCTTATTAATCGAGTCATGACCCCCCGACCCCTATGTATTATATAACGCTCGGAAACTCCCCCCCTCCCTCACAATTACCGTCATGACCTTTTTCTTTTCTTTTTCTTATTATAAGTATAAATAACTTACCGGCGTGCGCGACGAGCCCGCGCACACTTACCATGTACGTGGGCGAAATCCCTCGACGTCCGCCTGTAATCCACCCGAAAAGAAAAAGAAACACGCACACAGACACACACATACACAAAACGTATCACCAAAACCTTGCGAACAAATTAAAACCGGCAAGGACAGAAATGTACGGCTCGGCTATGACAGCTCGGGGTTATCTGCAAGTCAAAGGCAAGTTAACCGGGTACACGGCGTTCCGCGGTACCGCGATTGTAAAAAGTTTTATACCCAACCTTTCCCTCATGGGACCCATGGCGCGCTCGGCACCCGCCAGCGCGCTCGGCTCACGTCGGCCGCGCTCGGCTCACCTCGGCCGCACGCGACGACCGATAGTCGCGCGTAGTTCGCGTGGCGCCCGAGGGTCGGCGCCCTGTTCCTCGCTTTCCCATAGTCAGTCGTAGCTTCGTCCGGGAATATAACCCGACCACCGGCTACGATCGTTGCTGAAAAAAACAGACGCGTTCGCAGCTCGTGCACGCGTTGGAGAGTGTCGCAGACCCGTTACTTCTCCATATTCCACTTCCAGAGTCGCAGTCCGTGATCTTGTATTTCCAAAAAAATCATTCTTGTTTTTCAACACCGTTCGGTGTCGAAAAGAAGAATCTCCCAATATTCCTTCTCTTTTTACGCCGTTTGGTGTTGAAGGGAGGAATCTCCTAAACCTGATTCTCTTTTTACCCGTACCCTCTTTCAACCCGTATTGAAGGGAAGGCTCATTTTAAAAAACTCACATACCTTTCAAACCACCTTTTTCATCAAACTCTTTTCCATTTTCGTACGTAGATCACACATTTTTCCGCAAGTACAATTTAGTTAAGGTAACGCGTCACACCGACCAAGCGGCCACGAGTGAGAGAGAGATAGCTGATTTACAGATTCCCAGTGTTCTCCTAAACGGTTGATTGTTTGGAAAAAAGAAAAGCAACACCTTCTATATTGAACGACGAACAACGTCTTTCTCTTCATTTGCCTGAAATGTGGTCCGTCTGAGAGAGTACTTGGCAATAGGATTTTTACCGACTGGACGTGTGAGCCATGTCCTTAAGGAGCCAGTCCACTTTGGAGCTACGAAAAAGGCTATTTTGGCGATTTTTTAAGGATTTCATAAAAAATATGAATATAAAAGTTGTTGGGCTTGATAAATAAAGTCTTGAAATACATTTAAAAAAATTTAATTCATTTTTATTTATTTTCAAATACAAAAACTATAGTTTAACGGAACGGAACTAGGTAGCTCCATCACAACTCGGCAACGGCTTGTCTGAAACAAAAAATTCAAAGCCCATTAGATTCAGTATGACACCGACTACAAAATGACCCTCGGATATAAAGTTTTATCAAAAAATAAAAAAAATGGTACATGAAAAACGAAAAAAGCAAAAAAAAACGCGTTTTTTTCGCAGTTTTTCGCAAAAAGGGTAAAAAACAAAGATTAAAAACCATCGAGGGTCGTCTTGTTGCGAATCATGTTTACAATATGTGGTTCAAATTTCAAGAGAATCGGTTTATAAGTTTTAGAGATACGATGGAGCTAGATTTTGAAAACGTTGTTTCGAGAAAAACGCGTTTGAAATTTATACTATAAAAAACTCTTACCTAAACTCAAAGGGCAATTCTTGCACCGTACAAAATCCCTTCTGATTGCTCATCATAGTCGATTGCTTCAAGTTTTGCTTTATTTCGATTTTTTCAAATTTTAAAAGTGGACTGGCCCCTTAATTTTCGTCACCGTTCTTCGTTTCAAACTCTCTTACACCGAAAAAACCGTCGTGGATTATATTCCTTCCCGTATCCCTACTCGTCCCCTTCCAACGCCCACTAACCCTCGAGGTTTAAACCAACTTCCGAGGTTTCGCCGGCGGGAGCGGTATTTTTGCGAACGCGGTCCTTTTCAGGATCCATGAAATCTCTCAAAAATAATTTTTCAGGTTATCGCCGACTCATCATTGAACACTCTTCATCCATTCCTCACCGTGGCTCGAAAGACGGTGCAATCAAACTTACGTCCTAATAGTTATCAAGAAATGACGAAACCTCGGTTGGTAAGCATCTCAACTGACTGCTCCTCTTCAGGACATGTAAGGATTTTTGTCATCACCATCCGTCACCTAGAACAATCCTGAGTAATCTCCTCTTCGATTTTCCCATAATTTGCGACGATATCCTCTCATCGAATGGTACGAGCCGTTTTTTTTTCGTTGCACTTTTCCTCTTCTCACATGTGCTCCCATTTGTAACGATGGCGCGCTCTCTGATCCGCGTGACTCATCTCCTTTGATCTGACAACGAGAGCGGATCTTACCCATGTGTGTGTGTGGGTGTATGGTATGTGCGCTTACTCTAAAAGTGTTTCGATGTGTGTCCTCTCTTCAACACTCTCTAGCTCGTAGGCGCGTTTATCACTTCGTAAAGCTCATCCACATCCTTCACACGTTTCCACGTTGTCTCTTGTTCGCCTCGTTCAGGCCATTCTCTTGGCCATTCTCGCATCTTCGTTAATCCGTATCATCACCGGGTGTAGACGGCCACGGGGCCAAAAGTGACTTTGAACTCGAGCTCGAGAGATACGATATAATTATCGTTGACAGTCCCGTCGAGTTATGTCCACCACGTTGTGTGTCTCATCTTTTCTCGCGTTACTATACACGTCGCTCCTTTATATTGATACATCGAGAATACGCTGCACTCTCGTACACGTTTCTCACGAAAAGGAAAAATGAGAAATAAAAATAATGCCCGGCATGTACGACGCTGGAAGAGACAGATTTGTCATTTTGACACAACGCCTACCATTATTCAAATCTCATACGCGTTACACGATATTGGAATTTCTCGTATATTTTCGACTCTTGGATATCTTCGTGACAGATTTTGAAAAATACGCTTCTCGCATTTACGTGTACGTTTCAGAGACTGCGATTCCCGAGTCGAAGTTTTTAGCTTATTTTGAATCCTGCAGCTCCGCGCGGTGGTAGGAGATAAAGGTATTGGAGTAGTTTCCTATTTAAGGGAGCATATACCTTAATGAGGGCAAAATCAAAGGTCATTTTTGATAATTTATTTAAGAAAAACAAAACAATATTTTTAAATTCGGGTTTTTATGCATGTTAGTACAAGTCTTAAAGTAAAAGAATTTTCTTAAAATTGTTTTGAAACAAAATGGCGGTGCAGTAGTCGACGGAAAAAACTCCTTTTTTTCATAGTTCCTCTACGGGCGTATTGGCACAGGTCATAATTTTCAAGCTAGAGCAAAAAACAATTTTTTTTAAAGTAGATAATAAAAACTAGTCCAGTACGTAGGAGTTTTTCAAAATATTGAATTTAAAAAATGGCGTTAACATGAAAAAAAAATTCTTTTCGTAAAAAAATCGGTCAAATGTCGATTATAAAATTTGTAAATTTTAACTTATCGAAAAGATCGTACGGACTCGGCTAGAAAATGTTGTCAATAAACTACGGTTAGAATTTCAAGTCCTACGGGTAGAATTTCAAAAACATAGTTTCGAGAAAAACGCGTGTTCGAGAAAAATTTCGAGTAAAGTTTCGAGAAAAATTTCGTGTTTACCTTCAATCGGCGATGCCTGGACCATACAATTGTCCTTCTAATTCAACATTCTCTTGCTCTTCTTCTTTTCTGGGAGACGTAGGAAAAATGCAAAAAAAATTTTACAAAGGTATATTCTCCCTTAACGTGTAAGGAACTCCTAATTGACGTACAAATAGGGAACTTGGCTTTTTTTCTCCTTTTAGGCGTCAAGTAGGATGTCGATATAGCGTTCTTGAATGCCATATCCACATTAAGGTGGCACAAATTTGAGTTCTATTTTTTCCCATTTTCTCACCATCCAATTATCTTCTTTAAGGGGTCTTCTCACTTTAGAGGCTAAAAAGGTTATTTTCCTGAATTGTTTGGATAGGTTTATATTATAGATATTGATATAAAAGTTGCTACACTTAATAAATACACTTAATTTGTGTAACCCTAACAAACTTTAAACGTGTATTTCTCAAAACAATGTTTTTCGACGGCTTGTTGATAAAATCTTCGAAAGTACTGAACCGATCCTTATGAAATTTTAACCACATATTCTTTACAAATATAGCTATAGCACATATCAAGGATGTTTTTTTAAATTATTACATTTACTATTTTTTTGCCAAAAACGGTGAAAAAAAAACACTTTTTATTGTTGTTTTTTTTTTTCGAAAAATGTTCGCCATTTTGTTATTTTTGCATATATGAAATATCGACTTTTCGAGCCCATCACAATGATGTTTCAGTTTAAAAAAATACCACAGATATCGAACGCGGACTGAGTTTGTAGACGGTCATTCCGTCGTGTTCTACACAATATATTCCCATTTCCGAGCGTTGAAAACGACGTCCAGAAATGTATTCGGCAAAAGTAACGTTTGAATCGCGAAGAAACAATTAGTTGCCTCAATTAAGCAAACTTTGAATACCCGTCTTCAAATATCTTGAATGAAGAATCATGAATTTCGCGTGTTGATAGAAAAACTTTTCAAATTTCATAACCACCGTTTTTTAAATTTCAAATAAATTCTCTTCTCGAATAGAATCGGTATACCTGTTCGCAGTTAATTATGTACTTTATTTCCGCGCTCGTCTTCGAATCTCGGCTCAAAGGAAGAATTATATGAATATATATACAGGCTTCGGGAAGCAGCAGGCGGCAAAGGGTAGTATTCCGAGCACACCATTGGAAACGGCAAAAAAACTCGGTGGCGAGAGTTTCACGGAGAATCGCGCCCGATGCGGGAGTGATAAACGCGCGGGCGGTGTTTCCCAGGGACAAAGGAGCCTCGATTAAGTCCACGGAGACTCTTCCTGTCTCTGTCTTTTTCACTGTCAGCCGACAGACGAGAGAGCGCGTTCTCCTCACCGGTCCGTATTAAAATAATTAATGAATCCTGGAAGGAATACACAGGCACCATCAGTAAGGAAGAGAGAAGGATGAGGAGCGCGAAAAAGAGAAAGAGAGAGAGACCGAATGGACAGAGAATTGTCAGACTTGAATCTTGTCTTCCACACTCTCTTTTCCTTGCATTTGGTACACCCATTGAAAAGTTTGCTCGACACTCTTCCCTTGACTGCCTTGAAGTGAATAAAATAAATTGTCGCAAAATTTCAAAGGAAATGAAAAAAAAAATCGTTGAAAAGAACGCGTTCATGTCGAAAAAAGTTAGCCAACAATAGAAAAAAGCAGCAACTTGCGAATCTTTGACGCTGAAAAAAAATTAGCACAAGATGTCGCGCGAATCCCCGACATTTAAGGCGGAATATCATTGTGCCGGGTAAAAAGATCTTTTTTTGCATTTTCCAATGTATAACTAAACTATTTTAAACTAAAACTAAAACGTAAAGTAAAACTAAACTATTTCTAAAGTATACATATTCAAGGATATGTGAGAAAGATTTCAAGTTAAAATCGAAAATTGACCAAGTTACAGACGCTTTATTGACGGCAGGTAGTGCAACAATTTACGTATTGTAAAAGTGTCAATCGCGATTTTCTTGAAACAACTTTTCTCGACCTGGCCGGAATGATAACTTTTCTCAATATTTAAAAAAGAACGAAAAATCCGTAATTGCGGTAGATATCGTTGTACAAAGCCATTTTTTCGCTATTTAGTATTTTCTAAGCCTCCAGAAACAAGAAAAATTTCGCCTAAGTTATGCGTGTTTTAAACAGCCACCATTTTGTGAAAAATCAAAATTTTCGTAATTGCAGTAGCTATCCTTTTACGTAGCCGTTTTTTTTTTCATTTAGTATTTTTAAGCCTTCGAATATAAATAAAAATTTCGCCAAAATTGTACTTTTTTTAAACGGCTACGTACAACGAGAACTATATTTATGTAGATTGTGAAACTTTTTTATTTTTATTTTTCAGACCAACCATTGTCAAATTATCGATCCGGCCGTTGGACCACGTTTTTATACAGAGGCTCTGAACTTCGAGAAAAAAAAGTTTTAGTACACGAAAATCGTCGCTCTACCTGCTCTCATTAAATCGTCTGTAACTAGTTCAATTATTAAATATTGTAACTTGAAATTTCTATACATATACTTAAATATTATATGTATACTTTGAGAAACGCAAAAAAATCGATTTTTGGGCCTGTCACAGTGGTGATTTTTTGTTAATTCGTTAACCGCCTAATCGGGCAAGATGAACACAAGCTATCGCAAAACCGCAGTATTTTACAACGTACCACTATCTATGTTGGAAAGGGTAAAATGAAACTAGTAAAGCCTTTGGTTCCTCTTCAACCGGTGTTTCTACCAGGAGAAGAAAAAGAACTTACAAATCATTAAGAGATCTTCTCACTTTAGACGCTAAAAAAGTTGTTACACTTAATGAATACACATTTGAAATATATAAAAAATATTTTTTAAATATATTTATGTAACCCAAACAAACTTTAAACGCGTTTTTCTCGAAAAAACGTTTTTTGACGGCTTGTTGATAAAATCTTCGAAACTACTGAACCGATCCTTATGAAATTTTAACCACATATTCTTTACAGCTATACCTATAGCGCATATCAAGGATTTTTCTAAATTTTGATATTGACTAAATATTTTTTTGCCAAAAACGGTGAAAAAACACGTTTTCTGTATTTCGAAAAATATCCGCCATTTTGTTATTTTTGCAGACATAAAAAATCGTATGATATTCGTTATAGCCATTAACATACTGAATCTAAAACTGTTTGATTTTTTTTGTTTCGGATGATCCATCTCCGAGATTTTATCAACAGCGCAGACCTGCAATTTTTCAGGCCATTTTTTTAACTTCCATCTTCGTCTATAGATAGTGACTTAAATAAATAAATACATTTTTTTATGTATTTCGATAGTGTATTTATTATGTGTAACAATTTTTACATCAATATTTATAATATAAACCTATCAAAAAAATTCATGAAAATAGCCTTTTTTAGCGTTTGAAGTGAGAAGACCTCCTAAAATGATATGGAAGTAAGATTTTCAAACTAAAAACTACAGAACTTAGATGATTGGGTTATCAATCCGCTGGTATTAAGAATGAAACCACTTTTATATGCGGAAGATGCCAATAATTCGTGTCCCATCATTTCCCTAGCGCTGTTTCATGTTGCCCCGCATAGGGGACAAGGTGGGAAAAATAAAAATTTAATTCAAAATCTATAATGTATGATAACAATCAGAAAGACTGCTTTTTTGTTTCCAAAGTTAAACAATTAATAAATGATGATTAGTTTCAAAGAGTAATTAAAGTTGCCTGACTCATGTATGTATTGTTTTAATTGAGAGGTAAGGCCAGAGTAGAATTTTCAAAAAATCGATTTTTCTTCACTAAAACGGTTTCTTATGAGCTTATTCTTATTCTTATTCTTATGAGCTTTATCATCATAAGAATAAGGTGCTATTCGATTTATAGCAAGACAAATTTTTTTTCGCCGACTTTGAGCGTAGAACGTAAGCCCACCTCTGGCACAGCCATAGAGTACCTAATACTTTAAACGCGTTTTTCTCGAAACACCATTTTCCAATTGCCGTGCCAAATAACTTTAACAATTTTCACTCGATTTGCTTCAAATTTAAAAGTTATGTTCCTAATTGCATTTAGCAGAGAAGTACGTAGGGAATTTCTGTTTAATCGAAAACTTTTCATTTTATGAGCCGTTTTATCCGGAATGTTTCACTGCAAATTCATTCAAATACCTACAACTTTTGAATAAAATAATATTTTTTAAATTCCGTACGTACTTCTTTAGGTATTCTAATGTAGATTGACGAAAATTTTTGTTTTTTGTTCTAGGTTAAAAATTGTCGATGCTAAATGTCACGCCACGGAGCGCCTAAAAAAGATAACAAAAGAAAATATTAGTAGTCGGCCATTCTGTACATTGAAAAAAAATTCGAACAGCTTCATATTCATACTAAATTGATGTGTAAATAATTTTATGAGTGAATCACTTTTTCATACGAAAAAAAATGTTAAATTTGTACATGATTTTATACCCGTTACTGTGGCCTAACCCCTTAAACATGACCTAAGCGTTATCATCTTGCCCCTACTTCACCTGTACCTGTTCGTAGTTAATTATGAAAATTATTACTTACATTATAGCTCAATAACCTCGCTAATTTTTTTTCTCAAATAAAAATCGACATGAAATAAGTTCAGTATGGGCATGTTTAATAACATACCTTTTTTCACATCCCAAATAAATAATCTAGTAGACAAAAAAATCGGAAAAAAAATGTTTTGCCTCATCACAGTGGTGTCCTCACCTAAGGAGTTATAGACAGTTAGAATTTTCGAAAAACCGATTTAAATAAATCGTACTGTCCATATATATAAGTACACACACAGAAAAATTCCTGTCAATCTGTCGAATATTTGGAAAGTTACACGCACATTTGGAATGACGTGTCAGAGCGTTCGAAAGTGCTTTTGGAACTTTAAACGCGTTTTTCTCAAAACTGTGTTTATAAAGTCGGTGAGCAAGATTTTTCGGAAACGGCTGAACCGATCAATGTCAAATGTTAACACGATCTTTTCAAGTATATTTTTCAGTAATTAATCGAAGGTTTTTTCTCACCAATAAATATTTTCCATTTTATAAACAATTTAAGGCCTAAATTTTTGTCAAAAATCGATTTCTTTTTGTTGAGGACCGCCATTTTGTCATAAATTATTATTTTGCTTATTCCTTCGATCAATTACAAGATAATCCATTATATTAACGAAATATTTTTGGATTTTTCATTTTAGATTTTTCATTTTAGGAGATCAGCTATAGCATCTTTCAAAATAATCATTTTTAGAAATAAAAAATGTTAAAATATAGTTAAAAGTTACCATAATATGTGTACAAATTTTTACGTTAATAGATTTAAAGGTCTTCTCAAGAAAAATTCTTGAAAAATCGATCTTTTTGGGCCTCCTGATTTGACCCCTTAATATCAAATAATTTTGATCTTTTCTTCACTCAGATATTCGGCAACTTTTACCTCAAGGGTCGAACGTTGAGAGGCGAACTATAGAATGACAGTCACTGTTTCCCCTCGATCTTTGACGCCTCGGGCCGTGTAATCATACTTATACTCTCGAGTCCGCAGCTTCGCGGTGCGGTGCCAGTACAGATGAACCTCTTCTACCTTCGTTTTTCTCCTCGACTTTCTTCTCATCCTTCGTCTTCTCTATTTCTTCTGTATACGTGATGTACGCGGAGCTTGTGTACGCCTGTATAACATAACTCTTGCTCTATGTACCTTTTTCAGGTTGCCCCGGGTAAAATGAGGGAGAAAACGCGCTTTCGAACCAGTTCTTCGAGAGCACGCTCACCTTGTACATCCACGTTGCCACCCTGCTGCACAGGGCACGGAGAGACGATTTTGGCGAATGTACATACATATATGTATATCCGTGTAACGCCACAATGAGGATAATTGCCGGTTCACGTGCGCGACTCCGATACGGCTCTCGATTTATCGGCAAAACACGAGTACACTCGGGAAAACTGCACGCCGGAAAGACGGCGCGGCAATAATCGCAACACATTTTTCGCTGCGAAAGTGGACAGCTGACCGAAAGAAAACTATTTTTTTTTTGCATGGCCGCCCGTAAAGTAGCGCAAGATACCTTTTTCCTGCATACTTTCGACCGCAATTTTGTTTTTCATTGTTGGGTCTCGCGCAATAGAGCTCCCGTAAATCTTCGAGCATGAAAATGCACCTGTTTTTTTCAGTTCTGACGCTGAGGGAATGGTGCGAATGGAATTACGAGGAACCAAAGTGCCAGGTTGATGTTTCATTTCTTTCGGCCAACAGTAATTCCTTTTTGCTCCTACGGTAAGTACGATAACAATTACCGGGTTTACTCCTCGCCTATTCGGAAGTCTTCGTCGTCGTGCACCATGGCCATTGTGACTTCACTTTTAAGATTGTTATGGGGTTTAGCCGTCGGGGGTGAAGTACGAGGGGAGCCTATACTTACGCACGGAGCTGTTTTTTTGGGTTGACTGTTACCAACTGTTAGCTTTCAATAGTCGTCATATTAAACGTGCATTTTCGAACTATTTTTCTACATCTATTTGTAAAATTATGCATTTTTGAACATTCGCTGATTACATTAAGTGTTTTCATTACTTTGTATAATTATTTTCTATAACTTTTCTCGCTCAATTAACGCGAAACGAATTGGCAACGTCGTAAATCGTGATAAGTAAGGTAAATGTCCCAATTATTGCACAGGTCCCAATTATTGAACACTATCTTGTATTTTTATTATTTTTCATTCACCTGCATGCATTTACTTATTTATAAAAATTTCATTACATATATGGAACTTTTAGTTATCGAAATGTTACCTTACTTGTGCAAAAAAATCTTTACTTAATAGAGAAAAACATTATTTAATCAGCAACGGTGACCCGATTTGACGTCTCGTGGTAACTGCTTATCGTTTTTGCTACGACGCGCCGCTTCATGCGTAAGGGCATGAAAAATTCAAAAACTGTCGCATCTCAAAAAGTAAAGGCGTTTCAGGTTCCTCAGAAAATTTCTTACAAATGACAGCTAAATTTTTTTTTAAATTAATTATTTATTAAAAAATACGGTGTTCAATCATTGGGACATAGAAAATGCAGCGTGTCCCAATTATCGAACACTCGAATTCTCCAAGATGGCGTCATTAAACCCATCAAAACATCGAGACAGTTAACGTGTGACATATCGTGTGAATCGGATTTATTCAAACAAAAACTGTAAGGCCCTGAATAAACTTACCTTTATCTTTTTAATAAGCACTCTAAAATCGTTATATATATTTTTTATTTGTATTTTCGTGCAATAAACATAAAAAGAAAAGTAAAAAGAAAATATAACCTAAATGTAACCTAAAAATACGAATGTAATGATCAATATTTTTGCTCTCCGATATTTCAGGGAGCCAAGCTGCGACAAAATCAAACAAAAACAGAACATAAAAACGAGGAAGCTGAAAAGAAATATAAAATAAATTTCGAGTTGAAAAGCAAAAATAAACCAAATGCGAATGAACCAAAAACCTGTCAAAAGAGACTAAATATATATTTTTGTATTTTTACATGATTAATAAAAGATTCTTTAAGTGTTTGATTTTGTTTTTATTTCTTAATATTGTACCCAAAATAATATTTTCAGAAGGGAAAAAGAATTCTCGAGAGTGTTCAATAACTGGGACATGCCTGTTCAATATTAGGGACATAGACACTTCCAGTGTTCAATAATTGGGACATTTGCATGCTTCACATTGTTATTCTTTTTTCTTAATGTGAAATCATTTAAAAATAATTTAAAAGGTGATTTTTCGAAAGTAAAAATATCAAAGTATCATTTGAACATGAAAGCGATGGTATTTTCTTGATTTTATATTTTTTCTCACCGAATTCAATCCCCCAGATCCTTAGCTGTTCAATAATTGGGACATTTACCTTATATCATGATGCCCAGGTTGGCAGAAGTGTCGCGAAGTTAGAGACATATGTTCGTAACCTCAACATCGGCCCAAGGAGATGTCAAAAATGAATATCGGTCCGGGTAAGAAAATTCCGCTGGAAAGAAAAAGTGTGCACTAAAGCTGTCTATAATCTCGAAGAAACCAAATACTTTAATAATTTACCGATATTCTAAAAAAAAATGTATGTATAATAAAAAAATCCGCGTTATTTTGTCTTTGCCTAGAAATGTTTAGAAATGTATAATTTCTGAACATAGGCATCAAATTAATATTAAGCAACCATTGCTAATTAAGAGAATAAGTACCAATCATATTCTTTATTAATTATCCTGACCATGTAGTTTGAGATTCCCAGGCATAATTACCGAATACCGATAAGATAGGTAGCATTTGTGCTATCTACGACGTTGCCATGATTGCACAGTCTAATATTTTGTGTGCTCGATTTTCGCACAAATTCGCTATCAAAAACTTTAATAATTTTATAACCGTACTGTGAATCCTTATTTTCGCGGTACCAAGGGCTAGTCCGATAATTAGTCGAACCGTACCTATCTTTTCAGTTCCGTGGTAACTTTCGCTTAGCAGGTATTAATAATGTACTGAAAAATAGTCGGGAGTTTTCCATAAGCGAAATGTAATTAGCCCACGAAATATGTCAAGTTGCCGACTTGCTTCGTAAAAAACGGTACTGGATCGTATTTAAATTGCACAGGATGATTAGTGAAGGTGCAGAAAAATTTAAGCTCCCCACTTACAACGATAAAAAAATCGATTTCTTTTTTTTTTAAACGATAGAACTATATACGTAGAATATTTTCCCAAAGTTTTAAGCGAAATTCAAAAAAACTTTAAACGTTACAGTCCGTCAACGCTGTGCCTTACCGCTCGGATTCGGAGCGGGCGTGAACTTCAAACGCGTTTTTCTTAAAACCGCATTATCGAAATTGGCGTGCAGGATTACTCAAAAACTATTAAGCCGATTGAGTTGAAACTTGGTAGAAATATTGATAATACCCCAGGTAGAAATTGTGTTTGGAATCCTATAGGATTCCCCTACTTCTCCCTACTCCCTGATAGGGATCCAACGGGACACCCCATTGGATCCCTACCAGGAAACGTCACGCTCGTACATTGGATTCCAAGAGGGACTCCCCATCGGGATCCAAAAGGGATTCCCATCGGGATCCAAAAGGGATTCCCATCGGGATCCAGTAGGGATTCCTATCGGGATTCCATAGGGATTCCATAGGGATTCCCTATTAGGATCCAATAGGGATTTCTCATCGGAATCCAATGTAAGAATCTTAAAGCTTCCCCACAGTATTGAACGGAATCCGATACGATGCTTGATCGATCATATCGCATTCTGTAAGCCCAAAATGCTACAAAAAATAAAAGCATCGATACACTAAAGAGATCAATTTATTGTTTACAAAGGAGTACATATCGAATACCACAATATACTTATTTTGTTTTTTTTTAATTGTTTACCCATACTGAATATTTATAGTGCTTTGTATAGTATTCTTCGAATACTTATATCTTATATCTATATCTTCGAGTACTTTTTATACTTTATGAACTTTTAAAAAATACTTTAAATACTTCTTATGCTGTAACGTAGTTTTTATACACTTTTTATACTATTATTAAGCAAAAATACTTGTGCAGTTATGGGCGGGATATTCTTTGAATACTTTTCATATTATATAAAATTTAAACACTTTAATAAGGTTGATGCTTGCATCATTGGAATGTAACAAACATTAATGCGTGTTTGGAGTAAATAAATTTTACGATCGCGATTGCGCAGTAACTCGATCGTCGCGCGCTTTTCAACGACGACACGAATATATATGTACCCTGCGCCGCTTATGTTCTATCGCCCAACGTCTTTCTTTTGTCGGAAGCGATTTTCTGAATCCTTATTGGATCCCGATAGGGAACTCCTATTGGCTCGCGACAAGGAATCCCTGTTAGATCCCGATGGGGAATCCCTATTGGATCCCGATGAAAAATCCACCGGGTCGGGTGGAAATTGATGTTACGGGCTACAAACTTAAGCGAAGGTGTAATAGATATCATGTTTATAAAAATATGATTTCATACTTACATTTAATTTTCTTTTAAAACCTCATTTAAGCCGCTCTAACAGAACTCCACACCCACAGCGATAAACCGCAGACGCAATCGTAACCCGATTGCCGTCACGTCCAAAACAAATTTTTATGCGCACAAGTATTAAAAATTCGAAAAGTGTGCATATTAAAATTTATAACAAGCTTTTTTATTCGTATAAAAAATGCTAGCCCATAACAAACTATAAATATACAATATGGGTAAGCACTAAAGTAAAGAAGTTACTAAAGAATATAATTATATATTGTATTATTCGATATCCTAACAAATTCCTAGAAACACGTTGGTGCATCTTGAAACTCCTAAGCAAATCTGTGCACGGGACCATCAAAGAATAATTTTTTACAGAGCGTCGCGAAATCCTATTTTATATAATTTCTAGTAAAAAATTCTCAAACCACGTTAATCTGGAAACAGCCCAGGATCCATTTGGATTCCAATGTGGTCTCCCTACCTGGGGTGTACATATCAAATCCCCATAAGGATCTGGTAGAACCTGGGGAATCCCCAACAAATCTATTTGGATTCCAGTGTGGACTCCTTACTTGGGGCATCCCTATCAAATCCCCATAGGGATCTGGTAGGATCTGGGGAGTCCCCAAAAAATTTCTGCATGGGACCTTCTACTTGACGAGAATTGTTTTTTAAAAATTGGAAAAAAACTACTTTTTTTATCCACATTCGACATAAAAGTTGCCTAGAATGTTGATTTTTTAAATGCGTGCCATTTTCTTAAATTTGCATTTTCTTCATTTTAATTACCGTCGCATAGAAACTATACATGTTCTAACTGAAAAAATGTTTAACCTTTTTTGCAAATCAAAGTCTACGGGAAGCTAGACTGCATGCCGATTCGCAACTGTCGCGGCGACATTGCTCCAACTCTCTGCTACAGCTTCTTCATTTTGATGATGAATTAATTTTAAAAAATTGTTCTGTATACTGAAATATACTATTAAAGTATACCTAAAGTTTGATAATTATAGAAAGATTGTTTCTTAGTTTAAAAAATCCCTCAATATTGCTTATTTTTTCCTGTCTAAATGTATATCCTGCCTTAACCTTGCTGGCTGACTTGCAAATACGCTCTACAGAGTCCTTTTCGCAAATTTTGTTCGTCCCAAATGAAGACGCCAACATGGTAATGATATACTACTGATGTGAGATTGGATTGGGAACGTTTTATGGTCGGGACTACAGGCCCTGTATACTATAACTTACTGTGGAATTGCGGAGGAAAAAATCTAACCAGCATTTGTCGAAGAAAAAAAAAACATTTTTAACGAAGGTTAAAATTTTTATTGGAATATTTCACGGGTAAATTCTTATTTGACTCGTAAACGCGGCGACACGTCTTGAGGAGTTTTCATTGGTCATTATGTGGGCGGGGGCGTCATTCTTTTATATTTACGTTTGGTATATTTCATAGGGATCGAAAACCTCGGGGCAAATTCAACACTAGTTGTGGGTTCTTCGTCGAAACCATCGAAATTTATACAGCCGATCATATAAGCGAAAAAAAATACGAATAAATAGGGTGAACCGACCAGTGAATGGACGAATAACGACACTATAGGATTCCGATGGGATGTGAAATTACAACATTGTGAGAACTATTTTTTTAATTGCTATGGCTAACGAGAGGTATAATTCTGATACTAGATAAAAATATTCGAAGTCATGGCAACAAACAATATTAGAGCAATTGACAAATAAATTGAGAAGTGAGTAAATCATCAGTATATGGACAAAATTACCAGTAAATGTGCACTTCATCGCTAGTAAATGGACGTCTAGTGTAGATGAACGCTGTAGAGGATAACAATTTATTAATTTTTTTTTTGTAAATGCGCGATTTAAATATCACTGTATTGCACCGAAATTATAATATTTTCATGCATATGAGTATTGTATTTGTCATTAGGCTTTTATAGAAAGTACTCAAAGCTTTTTCACATCTTAACGTGATATTCTCAAAAATCTACCAAAGTTTGTTTCGATAGAGAAATAGGAAATTAAATTTGGTCAAAAAAAAACGAATCAAATGATTTGACGAGAAAATTTAATGAACTGTACGTTGCGATGTCTTGCCAGTAATTGAATTCGCAATTTTCAGGAGACGAGCACAATTTTTTACTCTCCTTTCCAAATTATGAGTACAGTGGCCAAATGTCCATTTATTTGAAAGAGGTTAGAATGCAGCACCAGGCAATAAATATGTCTAATTCTGACCTATTATTACGAATGTATTTTAAAACTTTGCAAAAAATCAGATTGATTCTATGTTAAGTAATGAATGTTGTTATCCTAAAAAATCATAAGAACTAAGGTTTTCGCCTTTAAAACAACAAATGTGGACAGTCGTATGGTAACTTGAGTTGCGCGGTGTGCAAGTATCACAAACTGGAAAAATTTCGTGTGGCGTGCAAATTCGATATTAAACTGATAATTTATAGTGATTCGAGTTTTTATCGACAATTTATATTCTTTCCTTATTTTAAATATGAATCATCTTTCGTCCATTCGCTGACTGGTTTGGCCTACAACTCCATTTGTTTCTCAAAAGATTGTAAAGGTGACGTCGGTCGAAAGATATGCTTTTGTAGACACCCACACACCCACACCCGCCAAACACACACACACACACACACACACACACACACACACACACACACACACACACACACACACACCAGAAAAACGCTCATGGGGGAAGTTCATTGTGAAAACATTCGACTCCACATTGTCTAACCTCCAATGTCTTCAAATTTCCCCTCAGATAAATGGAAGCATATTCATATAACCACCACTTCGAGAACTACCCCGCCCCACAACAGCCAGATGTACTCATAGCCAACGTTAGACACATAAATAATGGTCATCAAGATATCCTTTTGCCATATTTATGAGCATACAACGGTTAAAACGTGCCAACAGCTTTAGTCCAGGAGTTTTTAGCGGCTATGGAGACGAAAAGATGGAGTAAAAGAGGCTGATAATGGTATGCATGAACGCCGCGGGTGATCGGCTTAATGCCCCACTATCCCTCTTGTTTCGAGTTACTGCCCACACCCATAAGCCACACATATCACCGGATACCAACGTGTGCGCTCATATTTGAACGCCATAAGTCTTTTGAAGATCCTTCAACCTGTCCGCTGTGTAATTACCTGCTTATGGGAGAGAAGTTTATACGATACGGCGGATCGCGAAAGCATTAGAAAAACATGAGCAGATCGGCGAGTTCTCGCTAGGTGGATAAACATTAGTGCGAGAGGAAGACGCGCGATGAAAATGAGAATTCAAGAGAAGATGGATAATCTCGGCGGATGTGAAGCCCGTGGTACGGGAATATTTGGCGGACAAACGTGTAAGTTGCTTATTCTCTATTTGAGATCTTATGAACTCGCTTGGACTTAGCTCTCTGTCTGTCTCTCTCTCTCTCTCTCTCTCTCTCTCTCTCTCTCTCTCTCTCTCTCTCTCTCTCTCTCTCTCTCTCTCTCTCTCTCTCTCTCTCTCTCTCTCTCTCTCTCTCTCTCTTTCAACGTCCCTATTCTTATATATCTGTATCGCTATTTCTCACTCTCGCGTTCTCTTTCTCCAGCTCATTTTCTCGTCGTGGTTGCGGAACGTAAACGAGCTGAGACGCGACCCTATCTATGTAAATTATACTCGCTAACCAAGATCTTTATTAGCCATGTCGCGCCCGGCGTTTAGGACTGCTTACACGCTTCTAATTTCGTCACGAATCCACCCACGTGTGTATCTCGACTACTGACTGATATATAGGTATACTATATTTATATAGGGAGGGTGATGTTCAAGTATACAAGTTTGGGGACCGTTTTCACAGTGGTACATTCCTCGCATACTCAACATCAAGGGCGTACACCTACCTGACATTTTTGAAAATATCGACTTTTCGTTTTCGATGGATTCTTAAGATATAACATTACAAAAAAAAGTATATAAGAATTGCGTCGATCTGTTGAAAAATGAGAAAGTTATGGGCGTTTATCGATAGGTTCGTAACCCTTCGTAACTGAACAATGTTAAAATAAAAAAATTATTGACTTTATGGTAGGTTTTGATAAATAAAAAATCACGTATAATTTAGTTTGAAAAAAATGTATTGGGAGTCTAGTTAGAAAGGGAGTGTGAC